>OZ005690.1:9638567-10073520 GCA_963930775.1 Cliona cf. orientalis
TAGTTACACACTAAGTAGAAAAAAACAAAATAAATTAATTCACGGGGGGTTTGGGAGCACTTGAGGAGATCATTTTTACATGGGCATGCAGAATGGGTCGTAACTAGAGATTTGACCTTGGGGAATTTTGATTCACACCCTAAAGTGAAAGTTACAACACTTTCAAGTTTCCCCATATGTTTGTGCAGGGAAGCCACGCATTTGCAATGTTTTGAGTCCCGGTGTGCGTTATTTAGAACGTGCTCGCATATCAGCGCATGCGCGCGCTGGGCATTAATGAGTCCCGGTGTGCGTTATTTAGAACGCGTTTGTATATAAGTGCGTGCCTAGGGCGTTTGAGCTCAGTTCCTCGTCTACCGGTTTCTGAAAAGAGTCGTGGTTAGGAGGGTGCAATCGAACTTTTCCTCGTTTTTACCAAGTGTTGTAAGTATAAAGTATAGCAATCATTTAACAATTTTTAGCGTTTGGTAGGCACAGTCAAATTTTGTTGACAAATGCCTGTCCGTGCTAAGCTATGTAGCGTATGTGGCCACGCAGTGAACAACGTTCGTGCTATGGCCTGTATTAGTTGTGGGGAGAGCTTCAGGAAGCGAGATCGTCCTCGTGGGACTACCCGACAAGCTGGCTATGGTAGGCAATGCCCAGAGTTTCATGATACCATAGAGCTTCCAACTGATTGGTGTCACTCTTGAATTGGTGAACATTGATGATGAGCTGCTCAGATGCCTGCGCACGTAGAAGTTCACAGCAGCGTACCTTTGATCAGAAGCCACTGGGTTTAGCTGTGTGTTACGGGTGTGGCCATCTATTGTGGAGTAGAGTTGATGGTGGTCACACCTTTCTTGTGGACAAGCCCAGTGGCATGAGCGAAGATGAGGCGCCTGCAAATGCTTACTTGCGAGCTGTACCTAGCTGTACAGTAGGATTTGTGTACTGGTACGGTGGCCTGCAACTCAGTACACTGTGCCTCAGTACTTAATGCACCTTCATACAAATTCTTTTATCTTAGGGTGTGGTTAGCTTGTAGTTATACACTAAGTAGAAAAAAATATAGAAAAATAATTCACAGGAGGATTGGGAGCATCTGGGGCTGTAATTTTTATACGGGCACGCAGAATGGGTCGAAACTAGAGATTTGACCTTGGGGAATTTTGATTCACGCCTTAGAATTAAAGTTACAGCCCTTTTAAGTATCCCCATATGTTTGTATAAGAAGCCACGCAGTTGCAATGTTTTGAGTCCCGGTGTGCGTTAATTAGAAAATCGCTAGGCTAGTACATGCATAGGCTACCATGCAGCTGGTATTGTATCCAGAGGCTTGTTGAATGGATGAAGAATCAGCCACAGCAGTAGCTCTCCCATTTTGCTGAGAGGTAAGTGGCGTAATACAGCTATAGTTTTACATTATGCATGCGTAGATGTGTGGGAAAGTACATGGAGTTGAGAAACAACTAAAATTGTTTTGTGCTTTTCCCCTAGCCTTGTGTGTGTGCTATGGTGATTTTGAGTACTAGTAGGATGTAACATGTTGCAGGGGCCACTGGTACTGAACCTCAATTATGGCATTCCACCAGTACTTTGTGGTGTTTTATTTTTTCTGCTTAGTGTATTGGCTTGCTTGAAAAAAAAAAAAGATTTTTAATTAATTAATTCAGGGGGGAACTGGGAGCACTTGGGGACATAATTTTTACACCGGCGCGCAGAATGGATCGAATGCAGAGATTTGACCTTCAGGAATTTTGATTCACGCCTTAGAATCAAAGTTACGGCCCTTTGAAGTTTCCCCATATGTTTGTACAGGGAAGCCATGCGTTTGCAATGTTTCCGCCCACGCGCTACGTGAGGGGCGGGGCCACGCGCGCACATAAACGTGACGACCTTTACCAACTTTTTGACAAAATTTAAATTTAGGCTGCCTGCTTGCATTGTATGGTTCCACTATGCACCCAGCTCGATTATATGGTGGTTTTTGGACAATTTTTTTTTCTGCTTAGTGTTCAGGTCGCCTTGAAAAAAAAAAAAAAAAAAAAAAAAGCTAATTAGGCCTAATTAAGCTTGTGGGCGTGTTCCTGGCACTGTGTGGAGTGTGTGCGTGTGCGTTAATGCAGGTTTTATTGCTTCCGATTGGGCGTGGCTTCACGGGCCAGTGCTTGGATATCGGGGCCTGGGACTTGGCCGCGGCGATAGGTGGGCGTGTCCCGGATGCGGTGGTGACCTTTGCACCCGGCCAGGAGGCTTCGGGGGCGTGGCAGGAGGTCAAAGGTGAGGCCATGTCAGTTAATGAGGCACTGTACGCCGGTGCGATCGAGGGGACTGTACGGCTGGACGGAGGCTGACGATGGTTTGAAGCGGATGTGGTTGCGATGACGTGTTGTTACCCCGCCCACACAGGAAATGAGGTGAGCTCTTGTGTGGGCGGTGTGGCAGAACGGCCTCCAAGTGTTGTGTGTGTTTTGGCCTTGAGGAAGCTGTGTGTTTTAATTGGGATTGATTGTGGGCTTCCGGTGGACATCCGGTGGCCAGTGGGCACTTGATTGAGAATGATGGTCCTTGAGGCGCAGGGTGGTGCTGTTTTGGGCGTGGCCTGGCCCCTCCCTTCCGGCTCGGCTTCCGGTGCATGGAGGATACTAAATGAACACTTCCGGCTCTAGCAGCCACACCCCTGAGACCTGTGCAATTAAAAGGGCGTGGTTACACAACATGCACCTCACTAATGACTTTGATGTGGTTTAAGTGTCATATCCCCCACCTCACGCCCACGCAATTTAATTAAAAAGTAACCTTATACCAACCCCAATATGAATAGCTCCAGGAAACCCACAGTGCAATATTAGTGGCTCAAGGGAAGTCAAAGTGCAATATTAAATACTGCAGGCCTTGAATAGTAAACATGTTGGTAGCAACAAAGTAAAACTATCAATGGAGCGTCTCGCGAGAGCGTATGGCGGGAAAGCTAGGTAGCGGGAGATCGCCGGTTCGAAGCGATGGGCCATAGATCGATGGGCGGAGTCGTGGATCGATCGATCGCGAGTCAACACGGTATAGGTAAGCTTACTGCGTAGGCACGTAGCGGGTTGGTATAAGGTTACTTTGATAGTTTTACTTTGTTGCTACCAACATGTTTACTATTCAAGGCCTGCAGTATTTAATATTGCACTTTGACTTCCCTTGAGCCACTAATATTGCACTGTGGGTTTCCTGGAGCTATTCATATTGCACTGTGGCTTACCTGAGGGTGTTCATATTGCACTGCATGTCTCTAGGAAGTGCATTATGGTGTATATTTTACTTAGCAACAACATAGTAACGGGATATAAGGGATAATAGATAATGCCCAAACCAATAATATTTATTATAATATTATGTTCATGATGTGTATGCATCCAATTCTGATCAAGATCACCTTTTCACGGCACATCTATCACTACATTCCTTGGAAATGTTCATTTCCTCCTCATTGTATGTAAACTTCCTACACCTCAGGTAGCTAATCATGTATGAATACATTGTGACAGTGCACATGCCACAGCTAAAGGGATTAGTTGGTATCCTTACACAAACAGGTACGGTGGCCCAGAAGGGCCATGTCCATTACCCAATACAATATTTCTCATTACCAATTTCGACTTTTCTCATCACCAGCTTCCAATTCGGTTATTTCTCGTTTCCAATTTTGAGTTTTCTCATTACTAACTTCCAATTTGGGTATTTCTAATTTCCAATTTCAAATTTTCTCATTTTATAACTAACTTGGATAATTATTTCAATTTGGGTAGGCTCTCTTTGCGGGGTTAGTGAAGTATCATAGTATTGATAGGCGTGTACACATGGAAAGCAAGAGAGGGTGGACAGGTATGTGTTGAAGGCAGAAATTGGTCGTTAAATTTAATACTATTTATACGGTATAGCTACCTTATGACAACCTTCTGAATTACCCTTGATTAAGGGGGCACTAACATCATTATGACATTAAATCTTGGACACCCTCCCCTCTCCCCCTTTAAGTTAGCATCATGGCAGTCATAGAGCCACACACCTATAATGCAATTTAAGCATAGAGGGGTGTGGGTGGCTCCAAAGGCCAGGCTGTTGTCATACCGGACAGACCCTGACTATCAACCTCTTCTCCCTTAATATCGTAATTATTATTATAATGACACTAAACAGTCATCGTAAAAAAGGTCCACTGAGGGAGGTTTAGCTAGACATATCACTAGTCTTGTGCCCAGCCCCCTTCACTATTTCATGCACGAAGGGGGCTGGGCACAAGACTAACATGTAGCCTCCTTGTTGCACAAATGTAGCTAGATCAGAGCACATTCAATTTGGCACATGCATACAACTGGCGCCTATATGATAGTTAACTATACTTGCAAAGAGAATCCACGTTGAAGTATCCCAGTTAATAACCCAGTTAATAACATAAATGAGAAATACCCAAATTGAAAGTTAGCTAGTAGCTATAATCAGAAAACTCAAAATCGGAAATGAGAAATATCCAAATTGGAAGTTGGTAATGAAACTGGAAACGAGAAATAATCAAATTGGAAGCTGGTAATGAGAAAAATCGAAATTGGTAATGGGAAATATTGTATCGGGTAATGGACATGGCCCTTCTGGGCCACCGTAAACAGGTGTACTCTTTTGACCATACTGCTGTAGCTACGTATATAGGTGCTGCCTACTCCATGGGTTAGACATCTATCAAGTAATAAACAGGGGCTTTTTATTTTGAGTTTGAGAGCTAAAGCATAAAATTTAATTATGTCACTGTGGAGCTGGAGAGCTGGGAAATTAAAATTAATGTGTACCAGTGGAGTAGGAACCAATCGCGTGTTGCAGGGGCCACCGATACAAGTTGTGGGTGTGGCTTTGATTTGTGACCACAATTATTCTTTTGTAGAGGTCATATTTTAGTAATTTAAACCAGACTTGTGAAGAAAGTCTGGTATATGATGAAAATTGGAAGAAAACATACACAAGGGTTTTGTATCAAGCCTGATTATTGGAGGGGCCAGGCCCCCCCTTCTGAAATATTGGGGGGGCCAGTGGCCCCCCTGGCCCCCCTGCTTCCTACTCCACTGTGTACGTATATACACACAGCAATGCAGCTTATCTCAGCAGATAATATAAAGAACACCCACTCAATCACTTCATACATTAACATCACAATCAGTACAATTATTTCTCTAATATAATTTCGAAGTCAAATTAAACCTATTCAGACATGTACGTACAGTAACATAATATTCAAAAAGTCGTGTACCATACCATGTATGTGTGTGTATGTGTGTGTAGCTTGTGTATATGTACGTAATGTTATTTGTTGGTAGTTGCCTAGCAACCATATTTTTTATAGGCAATTTGCTGGCTATGGGAAGGGGTTGGGTCATCGTAAAGTAGGCCAATGATGAACAGAGGTCAACTACGAATAAAATAATTATCTGATAGTAATTGGGATTCATTCGACAATGCATCTCATGCACCTCAATTACTGGCAGATAACTATTATGTGTGTGTACGAGTATATACACTGTCATGTGTGAGCGCATTTGTGTGTATCAATGGATATGTACGTATACGCTATGCATTTTGTGTTAGTGTATACAATGTGCATGTGCATTCAATAATGATCGAGTCTGCATTATACAATTAAACACAGCAATCCACCATCTTCCACCACATTATTAATATTAGACTAAAGTCTTGTCACTGTTTTTGTTAGCATAACAATTCCCCCTTCACTATTATGGATATGCAGTTCATTCATTATCACTACACACAAATCTCAGAAGTGTATATCCACATACCATTAATTTTGGGATCTGCTCATTGATTTATAGGGAAATAATTTACTAATAATAATCTGCCATGTCTAATTGGGACTGCTGTGTGTACAATAATTATTCCCCAATTTGTAAGTGAATAATATGTATGTTTGTGTTTAATTGTCTAGGCCTATTAGAAGCCTTAGATCTAGTTTAACTGTCCAACACAACATTCTGACTATAATATATATATAAGTTTTGCATTTTGGCCTGATCCATAATTATAATAATTATTATACTTAGTGAGATAGCACAATATAAATGAGGTGATGAGAATATGAGTCATGAGGTCACCACAAACTTCTGTCTTGTGGTCATAGAGGCTTACATGCATGACACAAAGGGCAGTGAGCATCTGCCAGCTGGAGACTGTCACAAACCACTCCATAGTATCGTTCAGCCACATAGGGCTTATCAAGACCCTTGGTAGTGCCCCACAAGGGCTGGAGTGGGTTACTGGCACTGTAGTGGTTTAGAGCCCTGAATGCTTAAAGACCATGGAAGCATCTGACATGCTCTTTAATTCATTACGGGCAATACTGTGCAAGGTGGCTGTTGCCATCCAGGCAGATGCACCTACAACCAGAAAGAACTTAGCGAGTACCTCTTAGTGAAATGGGAATTTCATAGCATACCAATGTGCTTCATATATATCTCTCCCTTCACTAGTTCACTCTTCATCACTACACACAAATCTCACATGTGCACACACACAGACCATTTGGGATCTGATCATTGTTTTTAATTATCAAAACTAATGAATTTCACATGATGCACACACAATATTAATGCAGACTCATAATGAATGCAAATATTATTATATATAATGTACAGACACGTACTCACTATATGTACACATATAACATGAAGAGCCTGGGCACATGGCTGTGTGTAGCTATGCATACAATGTCATACATAAAAATATATGTCCCTTCAGGTGAGTATTAATTTTTGTGGGTACTAGTCTTAGACTAATATTTTTGCAGATTGGCCCAAAAACGCAAACATTAATTTGTATCTGCTAACTAGTAATATTCACAGTAGAATATTATTAGAATGTGTCAATCCTGTACCATTATCACATACAAACAGCTAGGGAAATACACACCTGTGTCTGGTTTGCTAATCTAATCTCTACTGCCACCTCATAAAAACTGGAAATACAATGTCATAGGATCAACTATTCCATAAATGGAAGTGCAAAGAAAGATTAAGCACACAGTCATGATAAGTACATGTACTCTGCATATACACACATGGAAATAAGTTGACACATAGTACATACACACACACTCCTCACAGGAATCCCTTAATAACTATAATATTATTATGGATATGGAGCTATTATGCTAGGAAATTTAATATGTGTAGGAGAGGTCGCAAAAATTATTATGATCTACCAAGCCAGGCCAGTGGGGGACATTATGTATAGCCAATGGAACTAGATCTAGAATGACCATTCCACATGCCTCATATTATTATGGACAGTTCACTCTTTATCACTACATTCACATGTTATACCGGTATTAAAAGTGCACATACAGACTTTCAAGAGAAGAACCAAACTTAATATGAGGGAATTTGCAGCCCCGGCAAAAAAAAGATCCAAAATTTTAAGCTCTGAGGCCTACTGTCAGTAACGATTATGAGATATCTATTGATTTTATTGTGAAAATAAATGGATATTGAAAATGGGGATCTCAGCCGCCTTCTTTCAGCGTGTGTGTGTGGATGTGTACTCTTCTGAGCAGCTGCAGTAATGCCTACTGGGCCAGACTCCTGTTCACTAAGCAGACACATGATTCATTAGCTGGAGAGATGGAGAAATTGTAACGAGAAAATTAATGTGTAGCTACATAGCCAGCCCAAGCTTAGAATCTGATGATACAAAAATGCACTCAACAGTCCATTATTTCCCACTGTCTTTGTTAGCATAACAATGTGCACCATCTGTCCCTTCACCAGATCACTCTATCACTTAATCTATACAGAAATCTCACATGTGCACACACACAGACCATTTGGGATCTGCTCATTGTTTTATCAAAACTAATGAATATCACTCTATTAGTATAGAACATACATTGTGATCATGCGCACAAATTAATCGTAATGCACACACAATGAATACAATGTACCAGTAGTCACTACACATCCAGGGATAAAAATAAATATTGTACACACATGTTGCTAGTACATGTAAAAGGAAGTGGTTGAATTCATTACACACATCACTCAAACATGCACAAAATTTTGGATAAAATTGTAATTAAATTTGTATGGTTGATTAATATTTGCTCCCTCCATCCTTCCCTCCTTCACATTAATTGCTATTGGTCATGATTACTGGACTAGTAGAATTTTGAAATTTAAATAAAGTTAATTATGTCAAACTGTAGGACCTGTTATCAGTGGTATGTGTGTAGCTAGTACCTTGTCTCAACCTTCACTTGTTTTTAATAATATTACACAGAAACCAGGACAAGCTGGAGACATAATATAATTATGTATATTATATAATATGTGTGTGTAGCTATGGATGTTATCAGTGGCATAACCAGGGTGTACCGGAGTGTGGTTCTCGCCATAACACTCTTGACAATATTATTGTTTTGAGCAATACTAAATCTTGACTGTATCCAAAATCTTCTCAGTCACCCCCTATATACTTTTCTATTATACTTGAGCTAGACCATTGTTGATGGGCTAGCTACGCCCCTGAATGTTATGTGTGTGTACACTCTGAGTGTAACCTAGATGGAGGCACATGCACTAAACTGGTGGCTATCACTCCCTATAGTACACAATTAGTTGGCAGGTAGTATAAAAATTCATAGACCACAGTACACAGCTGTGGTATTGTATTTGGGGGTGTGGCACTTAATGATCTGCTCATCAAAACTAATGAATTTCAAACTGTTTGTGTGTCATGCACACAATCGATAAAAATTAATAGTAATGCTCGCTCCTTTCTTATCTCTCTTCCTTCTCTTTGCTGTTGATCAAGATTATTGGACTAGGAGTTTGCAGAAAGTTTTGTCACTGAGTCAATTTATAGGATTTGGTATCAGTGGTATGTGTGTACATACACCTATAGCCTCGTCCCCAGTGATACCTCCACACATTTTTAATAATACCCCCAGTATTACATACAGATGGCCTGCATGGTCCAGGGCAGGGCTGCGTATCACTCGGCATGTACTACAATAATTATTATAATGTGTGTACGCTCTGATTCAAGTTTATTCACAATTCTCATTCAATACTGGTATGTACCTATATACATGAACACCAACTATAATAGATCAACAGTGATTACCATGATGATCATCTGCCAATGTTTGCTTCCTTCAAACCTACACTTTGATATACATTGTATATATACGATACTTGATATACACGTGAATCCCTTGATAGCTATTGGTAGCTACAATTTATGCAGGTGCTTACTCTCCTGACTGGCTGCATGTATATGGACTACAATCATGCACTACCCTAACACACACTAAACAGCACCTTATTTGGTCATTATTAAACCTGCCTTGTGACTGACAATAACTACAATAATGAAGTCTATGAGACATCTATCACTTAATATGCATTTTCTTCTTCAATTCAGCGCTAGCTACACTAGGAACTGATCTATGGTGTGTGTTGGGGGGGGGGGGGGGGACTTCCTTCTGAATGATTACTTGACTGTTGTACATATGAATCTCACATGATATAGTGCATACACTCAACACAATAATATGCCTATCAGTTACGTAGCTACTATCAAAACAGTGGGATCAATGTTGACTCTTAAACACATCCATAACATACACATGCACACACCACACACCACACACACTGTACATGGTTATGTAAACAATTAGCTACACAGAACCACCACTGGAGATGGAGGCACATGCATCACTTCCTGTTATACCCAATGGTTGGCCAGGCACAGTCATCATAGACCTAATTTCTAATTCTACCACAATACACAGCTGTGGTATTGTATTTTGGGGTGTGGCACTTAATGAGATTCATTGGTATGGGATAAGGGGGAGGGTAGCTTTGGAATGCTAGTGCCAACTGGTGAAGCTAACCTTGTTCAGAGGCTCTTTACCCTTTATTGTGAAATACGAAGCTCACGAAGCTGCTACTATAAGCTCAGGTGTTTTATATCCCACAAATTCAGGTTGGTTCATGCACGGTAGTTATCAGTAGTTTGTCAACTGAGTTTTATTTGTGAAGCGAACACTAACTTGCCGTCGCAACGGTCATTACCCCGCGCGCATGCGCAAGGGGTAAAGCAATCGTCTGTTGTTGTTGTTGTTGTCGGCACGAAAATCGCCAGATCTCGAGTTCTAGGCGTCTGTGCGTGCTGTAAGCACAACCAATCGGTAGATATCGGTGAAAAACTGGTTTGTACGGGCGTCGAATTTCTCAACAAGGCTTACTAGTACTACAAATCGTGCTTTTTCTGTTCAAAATGCCTGTGGTTTATCGACCACACCCACTCTTTAGCATGCTGATGCGACTGCGCATGCTCAAGCTCAGTGTTGGAAAGGGTCGTCAGGCCATAAAACGCAGAGTGTTGCAGTACTACGTACGTTACAGTGGCTACAGAGCGCGCGTATGGCAAGCCAAATGTAACAATATTAAAACGTACGTATGTACGTATTAAACCCAACGTTAAGTGTCTCAAAGGTACGTTGGACCACTAAAACGTACGTGTGTGTTCCGACGTACGTACAAGCTCCTTTCCCTAATAATATAATGGGCGTGGTCAATGTCGCCTGCCGGCCGGCCGGTTCTCTTGCCCAGACCCCACCCACGCGTATGCGCGCGCGGATCCGGACGTCCTGCTATGGCGGCGCAGCGCGCATGCATTTCCGCATGTGCATACCAATAGCCGGCCAAGTTCTAAGCCAAAGCCATAGATATTCCCCTCCATATTATTATTAAAAATTAATAGTGAGGATGGCTATATGTAGTGTGTCTGATGAATACGAGGGATGGAGCGCCTTCTTTGAGGAACTGAGCAGATTAATAGAGCAAGCTGAGCACCAGTACGGTCTTGCCAACCGAAGTTTGACGGAGTATATCACTGATTGACAGGCTCGAATTTGCAATAACAGTATGTTCTGATTTGTGTGATCATATGCGAGGTGTGTCAGGCTTGGATGACTACTATACGTCTACACAAGAACTGATCAGTTTGAAGGAAGTAGCTCGATGATCCTGACCAAGCTTCTTCGCCGGTTGCTAAATCAGGAAATACGTCAGAAAACGCATCTCGGACTGCTTGGAGGAGGCTAGACTTTTCTTCTGAGGGATCGTTAGACACTTGAAATTTTACTGGCCTCCTTCTATCCCGAAACACCACCAGAACCTCTTTAAAGCTCTCATTTTGAGCGTCAACTTCACTAGCACTACCCTCAGCCATGGCTACGTCGCGTGGAGCATAAATACGCATGCGCACGAAGCGCGTGCCACGCCCACTTTACGAGCGCGCTGCTTCGCTTAAACCACGCCTACGTAATTCCTTGTCGGCGCAGCGCACCAAAACTTCCGCAGTGATACGTACGTGCGTACCACAAAGGTACCTTTGAGACACTTAACGTTGGGTTTAATACGTACATACGTACGTTTTAATATTGTTACATTTGGCTTGCCATACGCGCGGGGTATGTGCTCTACAGAGCTCTAGTTTATTTATAGTATACGGCTTACTACATGTTTAATATAACTACCGGTAGCCAACAGTTAGCAAAGGGATCGAGAGGGAGTGTATGTGCCGAATCATGAGCGAACCGTTGATGAATCGGCCAACGGGATTGACAAATTAGTTGTCCGTTTGTATCTTTATGGCTGACACTGATGAAAGGCAGCCTGGGCCAGAGGAAAGGTTCTGTGGCATATAAAGCAACGGTCTAAGCCAGGCCATGAGCTGTGGTGTTATACCACTAGACTAAGTGACGGTCTCAACATTTAGTAGTGTAATCTAATGGAGTAAACTTTAAGGCTAGCCTAGCCTAGGAAATTTCTGTAAGAATCGAAACGTAATGATTCTCTCCTTCTCTTCTGTGTACATGTATATGTAACAGTATGATAAGTAACTAATGTGTGACTTGTACTATTATTTTAGATTTCTCAACCAATATTAAGGTACCATTTAATTGCGTGGGCGTGAGCGTCAGGAATGGCTAATTCAATTAGCGAATCGTGAAGGGGCGTGGCCGAAGAGGCCATACGAGTGCTTTTGGTCGAGGGTGGGCGTGTCCAGAATCGGCCAGGGATGATTATGCGCGTGTAATTAGCGACCGGAAGTGGCCCCTGAAGAAAAGGCCGGTAATTGCCCACTTCAAAGCAAGATCAAAGCATTCTTTCTTAACTATTAACCGCAACGACAAAAAAAAAAAAAAGCTTATTAGGCCTAATTAAGCATGTGGGCGTGTTCCTGGCACTGTGTGGAGTGTGTGCGTGTGCGTTAATGCAGGTTTTATTGCTTCCGATAGGGCGTGGCTTCACGGGCCAGTGCTTGGACATCGGCGCCTGGGACTTGGCCTCGGCGATAGGTGGGCGTGTCCCGGAAGCGGTGGTGACCTTTGAACCCCGCGAGGAGGCTTTGGGGGCGTGGCAGGAGGTCAAAGGTGAGGCCATGTCTGTTAATGAGGCACTGTACGGCGGTGCGATCGAGGGGCCTGTACGGCTGGACGGAAGCTGACGATGGTTTGAAGCGGATGTGGTTGCGATGACGTGTTGTTACTCCGCCCACACAGGAAATGAGGTGAGCTCTTGCGTGGGCGGTGTGGCAGAACGGCCTCCAAGTGTTTGTGTGTGTTTTGGCCTTGAGGAAGCTGTGTGTTTTAATTGGGATTGATTGTGGGCTTCCGGTGGACATCCGGTGGTTAGTAGGCACTTGATTGAGAATGGTGGTCCTTGGGGAACAGGGTGGGGCTGTTTTGGGCGTGGCCTGGCCCCTCCCTTCCGGCTCGGCTTCCGGTCCATGGAGGATATTAAATGAACACTTCCGGCTCTAGCAGCCACACCCCTGAGACCTGTGCAATTAAAAGGGCGTGGTTACACAACATGCACCTCACTAATGACTTTGATGTGGTTTAGGTGTCATATCCCCCACCTCACGCCCACGCAATTTAATGGTACCTTAAATATCATTTGAACAATGGGTGGCAAACAAAGTCAACAAAAAGAAGCCGAATCAAATGACAAGGTGAGCTAGTGTAGCCTACTTCTGAACACTCGTATACCTTGTTAACTATGGTATCTATGCACAGTGACTGTTGTAACTGTTTCTAAATTTGACTATAATTATTATGATATTACTTGAATCGTTTCTTTTCAGACGAGTCCAGGTCAGCCTCCTGCCAAGGAAGGGAGCTCATCTCAACACACAGCTACAGTTAAACCTGCTAGCCGTAAGGTGAGGCAACTAAACCGCAACGCAAAAAAAAAATTGTATTGGCAATGTTGTACACATAATAACTAGTAAGCGACGAATGAGGCTAATAATTACTTTATATTCCATAGGTTGAGTCCGTGCCCCCTCTCCCTCCTAAAGTGGGTGAGTAAAGAAGCTAATCATTCGGGGCGAGCCTGAGCGAGCCCCGAATACAAGAGTAACATATGGCGAATTCGCTGTACCTATGTATGTATGTATCTATGTATGTATGTAGCGATACGTCGTCCACGTGCTCATAGCGCATGCGCAATATGCTTGTGCATTACATCATCACTATGAACGATTTAGCGCGCGTATTAATGTTAGATCGTGACCTCTCTAAAGGTCGTCATTTATGCAGAGGAATGAAGCTAGGCTCGGCACGCCAGAATCGTTAGCCATGGTGCTCGCGCTGACTGACTGCAGTGCGCTAGCGTGGGCTCAAAGACTGCTTCATTGAGCACACTATCGAGTAGTCTCGCGGAGCCAGACCCTCCCCGCGCATAGGGGTCTTGCTCCACGAGACTAACTATTGAGCAGCATACGACCAGAGTCACTTGTTCATGTTGAGTTGGAGCCATAGACTCGCAGTAAGAGATAGCTAAAATGACGTATATAAAGAATGATGCTGTGATCAGACAGAGAGCCTGTGCTAACTGCTCCAGTTTATAGATGCTTGGCCAACTACTGTACTGAGATCATGGCACAAAAAGAATTGAACTGTAATGCTAGATAGGCAAGAATTGTGCCATGATCTCAGACAAGAGCCTGAAACTCTGTGTGCTTTAATTGGCACTGCTACTGGGCTAGAGTGGCATCTAAATGGCATACAGTAGGGTGGTAGAGTTTGCAGTCACTTAAAATTTAAATGTTTAATACAGTAACACCTGATCGTGCCATGAGCGAAGGCTCGCCCCGCATGATGATTATCATCTTTCTAGTATTTTATATACAGTTGAATAGTATTACTTAATTAATATTGTGGGCAACTGTTGAAGTTTGTAGAGAGTTATTCCCTGTTTGAGCATACTTATTTCATTCATATTAATTTTATTTGTTATTTGTAATTTCTTAGCAGCTGAAAAAACCCCTCCACCTCCCCCTGTGGGCAATTTGGACCGCCCATTATTGGCAACCCCTCCTCCCCCCACAACATTAACAAATGCAATGATGAGGGCCCCTATCTCATCAAGACCTCCCCCTCCACACCCACCCACCAACACCAAAGACAAATTCGGTGGTCACATGACCAGAGAGGACAACCTACCACCACACCCCTCACACGGTTCAAAGAATAGGACTGAGGCAGCAACACCTACCCAACCACGCCCCCCTCCTGAGCTAAAACCACCCCTGGATAAGAGAGAGATGATCGTAAGTGTGAGTATCTCTGCCACCCCACCCCCCCCTTCACCCAATTATCCATAGTTGAAAAGTTTGTTTAGGCTGTGTGCACGGTGTGGTGTGAAAATGCAAAAGCTGCATATTATTAATATTATTACTCCTTGTAACAAACTAGAAATGCAATATCAAAAATTATGAGAGGCTACACACACTTGTACAACGTGCCCCCCCCCCCCCCCCGACATGCATATGTATATAAAATCAAATCTTTCATATCATTATCAGAATCAACTTATGTATATTATATATAGCTGGAATTTATTCAACTAGCTACCAATATGATGTGTATGCAGATATTCTTCCCTGACCACTTGTTTGTTCCTTTGCTGTTTCAGGCTAACTACCAGAGAGCATTCCAAGAGATCATATTTGGAGATATCCGTAATGCTGATATCAGCAAGATCTCCTCTCACCTCAAGCAGGGGGTGGACCCCAACATCTATAACAAAGTAGGACTGTTGAATAATATTACAACCTTGTTAGTGTGATCACTTGACTTATATCTCAACGTAGGAGGGTAAACATCCTCTATGGCTAGCTGCCTCCATCAACAGGAGTGACATTGTAGAGGTGTTAGTCCAGTATGGTGCAGTAGTGGACCTGCCCATGAATGTGAGATATTCAACCACTCAAATACATGTCCATGCACATTAGCTACAAACAACTCAGTGTAGAGCTTGATAGCTGTAGATATGTAGCCACAGTCACATAGTTAATAGCTTCATGCAATAATGATAGTGTGGTTGGCTGTGCTCAGTTTGTCGACCATTGTCTACATGTCTGGCTTCTCATAAACAAACTCAAAATGTTTGTGGTCATGATAATTATCAAGGTGCATAGGCTACCTCAAAATAATGTTTGTGGCCATGATTATTCAAGGTGAATTCATAGCTCAATTAAAGGCAATAATAATCTGTGTTGTTATTATTACAATGGAGACAGTTAATTACTTTATATTGTTCTCTATATCTATTAATTTTGTTCATCATTCATTATTCATGTTGCATTGTCTCAACTCATGCAGAATAAATATGGATCAACAGCATTAATAGTAGCCAGCCAAGAGGGGCACATCAAATGTGCCACTGTTCTATTGAAACATGGGGCAGATGTTAATTATCAGAGAAAGGTGAGACTGTTGTATGTTGAATGACAAAGAATATCCATGTAGTGTGGCATAGAATGTAGGGAAGTTATTGTGTTAACTCCAACAGCACACTTCAGTGTCTCCTAGATTATGCTCTTAGACTAGTGCTCTGTTAATGCATCAAACAATAACCACTTTCAGTAGAAGAGACCTCCCTCCCCCTCAGTCAATCCATGTATAGTCTCACTGTGCAAAAGTCTTATTATTTCTAGTTAAGATCACATTCATGTATGACAATGTATGTACAACATGCATGACATTGTATATTTTGCTAACCTAGCTCCAAGGTGATACACCATTGATCCAAGCTTGTGTAACTGGTCAACTAAAGATGGCAGTTCTCCTGATTGATCACGGAGCAGCAGTGGACTATGTAAACACGGTGAGACTGTTGTATGTCCATGGTGGACATGGTGTGGTACAGAATGGAGGTGGGGCATGTTGTATGTCTGTATAGTCATCACAGTGTAACTATGGGTCAGTGATATTGACACCTGTAGGTAATACCGTATTTCTTCTAAAAATTCGGCATGAAAATAATAATATTGCTTTAGCTTCGCCGAATTTTTAGAGGTTAATATTCAACGTTCTGTCTGCGTGCGCATTCCATTCCCGTTTATAGCATATACGCATGACGACCTTTGCCGAAAAATTAGAGACTATATTCAATCATTCGGTAAAGGGTGCCGAATAATTAGAAGGGCCGAATTTTTAGAAGAAATACGGTATTATGGGTTCAAAATTAGCAGTGTGTTCCCACCTTACTCTGTGTAGTAGATTACATGCAGTGGGAGTGGTTGTTTGATTCCCCTTACCCTGTATGTGTGTCTCTCTTACAGGGAGGCGTCACCGCACTCCATTATGCATGTAAATTTGGACATGCAAATATCGTGAATCTATTATTGGAAAAGGGTGCCAATATTAATAAGGTACAGCTTCAGCTAATTTATTGTGATATAAGTGTGTAATGCAGCAAGGGCAACTACAGGTCATCATCATTCATGTATACTCAGCTGCTCTCATTCTACAGGGCCTTTTTCCACCAGTGTATGGAGCCAGTAACGGAGGGCACCTGGCCATTGTTGAGCTGCTGGTCAGTCGAGGGGCTAGGATCGACCAGCCATGTGATGTGAGATTTATTTATTTTTTGTGTGCATGCATGCTAATTATTGGATGAGCTCAAGTGCCCCCCACACAAAACACTGACACGGAAATATCACTAGAGTTGTGTATGCATGTGTGTATATGTTGTGGTACATACGTCAACGTGCTTATACTAGCCAGGGTTTCATTTAGGGGGGGGAGGGAGGGGTCACTCGCCCCCCCTTGGAAGCTGGCTGCCCCCCCCTTGAAAGTAGCCACCATCCATACATGCAATACATGCACAAGTTAAAGATTTAACTGGTGAAAGTGTCCAAAGCGGCAATTTTGCTTATTTTTAAGCCATAAATTAGCTAAAGCTTCGCGCTACGCGCGGTAAGAGACACATCCCACATCCTTGCAACATTCGACTTGAAATAGAGGGGAACCAGTGGATATTACTGACAGACTTTCCCCATCCGAGTGCTCAGAAGCCACCAGAAACAGTCTCAGAGGCTGAAACATTAAAAAATTTTCCTGGGGGAGCATACCCCCAGACCCCGCTAATGTAATGAACTTAATGAGCACAACATCCTTCTTCACAGATGGAAAAACATACTATAGTCTTTGCCCCCCCTTAACTCTGGAATTGTCGCGTTTGCCCCCCCTCGACAAAAATCCTAAATGAAACCCTGCTAGCTCATATTGCATGAACACAATTATATCACAATCGATTGTGATAAGGATGGATCACATGTTAACACTAAATGTAGCTCACCAAACATAGGCTGAAGCAGACACGGAGTGGCGTAGGGAGACTAGAAAGTGAGAGAGGGTAGGGGATCAGTGCACAAGAATAGTATCTATCTGTAGCAACAAGGCTCCATAGTGATGCTGTAGAGTAGCTATAGTTTGCCCAGACCATCATCATCCATCAAAATAGATAAAGCCACACTAGGGCCAAAACTACTGACAGTAGCTATAATTTTTATAATGCAAACCAGCAGGTATGACCTAAGCTGTGACATTTAACAATAATCACTGCCTAAAATGTTTAGAAGCAACCTGGTACACATGTAAGCAGCTCACTGTTGAATGAAGGTTTAGCCTCATCCCTTGGCCTTCACATTGATTTTGCAGTGAGTGCCATCGGCTGATTCATTCCAACAACAGACATTAATTTTAGTTTGCGTACATGTACTTTGAATCGTAGTTGCTAAGTACTACAAATACTACAAATAGGCCTATAGCTGGCTACAAGTTCACTGTGAGCATAGATAGTAAATAGGCAACTCAACCACCCTTCTATTTTTCATGCTGTGAGTGAAGGCTCACCCCCTAGATGGTTTACATTACCCTAGTAGTATCAAGGATTGCATGAACTCACGGTAGCAATCTAATACTATAGACCCAGTATGACTTGATGACCCTTACCTATGATTAGCTTGTGGATGCACAGCACATGATAGATGTGGTCAATAGGCATAGCCAAACAAAGAGCAAGTGTTTGCAGCCCTTACAAAGCACTTTGTAGTGAAATTATTTTTTGTGGTTTTTGACATCATGATAGTACTGGTCATAATATGCTAGGATGCCTAACCATTGAATCGTGTTCAAATTAAATTCTGTGTGAATAACATCTACATACATGTATCATGTATGCTTTCAATACATTATCCCTTGCATCTGCACAGATTAGATACTTATTCGATGGTATACACTAGTGTGTGTACAAATACATTTTTGCAGGTGCATGTTTTTTCATTGTTAACCCTCGGCGCATGCGCGAGGGTTACGGTAGTTGTTCTGTGTGTGTGTCTGTCTGTTACCACGCTAGCTGCTACATACCTCGTTTACGAGTCCAGACTGCTGCGTTACAAGGTTCCTTATGGCGTTCCGAACGCATGATTTGTGTGGAATTCGCAGAAAACGTTTTGTTCTCCAGTTTTGGCGTTATTTGCTGATTTAAGCTTCTTGACTTTCTCAGCAAGCGGTAGCATGGACTTTACTTATAAATAGAACGTTGTATGTCGCGCCCTATATACGGTATAGATCATATGCATGCGCGCACGAGGGCTATATGGCCCAGCGAAGTTAGCCTCGAGCCTGGGTTGCCTTGGGCTACCAGCGAAGTGTGTGTTATTGACGAGCTTACTTTTTTCAAAGGCCTTTCTGGTGATGAAGCGTCCTCTATTATAATAGTTGGTTGTCTACCACGCTTGCTGCCACACCCCTCAAATTCATCATATTTCTTATGTAAACTAGTCATGCCAACCTAGGAAATGAATGCAGTTTGCATGGCCTAATATTGTACTCTTGCCTGGTTGTGAGGCAAGTGCCATAAAGCGCGCCGAGGGTTTTGGGCTCTAGGGAGCTCTAGTTTTTAAAGTGTTATCTCTGCTGGTGGCATTTTATGCACTACAGGATGAGTATGGTGGCACTCCACTGACCGCAGCTTGTGAAAACAATTCCCTTCAAATAGCCACTTTCTTGATACAAAAAGGAGCCAATATCAACCACCAAACGAAGGTTGTTCATTGCTTTTATTGCTTTCATAATCATTACGGTTGAGATTTTCTCACAGCAAGGTTTTTCATCCCTCCACTTTGCATCTTTCAAAGGCCACAGAGCTATGGTCCAGCTGCTGATTGAATCCCAAGCCAAGCTGGATATTAAAAGCAATGTAAGTGTTGAGCTGCTAGTTGCATGCATGGGTATGGGTAGCTAGTTGACATGTCACTAGTATAGGGCTTTAGGCATTGCACTAAAGGTACTATGGGGTTGGTGAAGCATGTCTGGCAGACCTGGAGGACAACAGATCACTGAGCAAAGAAACTTAGTTGGAGTAGCTGAAGGTGTGCACAGCTTCAAGTCACAAATTGAAGTCCCAATTTGGCGTGCATCCATACAACATGTCCTGCCCTCAATTAGGATGTTGATATTACTTTGTGTTTGTGGCATTACTATAGGATGGTCAAACTCCCATTGATCTTGCAAGACGAGAATGGCACTCGGAAACTGTGAGTCTTCTGGAGAGAGCAGACCATACCGGTAAGTGACAAGTCAGTGTGTACATGTATGTGTGTACACATAATAATAATATACTGGGGATCTGATTTTGGCTATGATGGGCAAAGAGAGCAAAAAAGTTGGGTGGTACTAAAAGTAGGAACGGGGAAATGAGAAACGAGAAATTGGAAATGAGGAAATGGAAACGGAAATGGAAATGATCGTCGTTGTTGCTAGTTGACAATACAGATGTCCATGGATGCCATAGATAATATATATAGGTCTATCTATGGTGTATCAAAATATCTCATTTGTCAAAATTTATATAGACAGATCTCTTGTAGCTACTATAAAATTTAATAGGGGTGCTTATGCATGTGTACCCCTCGGTTTCAGTCACATATTAAAGCAACAATTCTGGATTCCATAAGATCACGGTTTAGCTACTGAATCACCAACCGAGTTCAGATCATTGGCCACCCCATGGTCACTCAGAGCTTGGTATGATGCAAGTAAATCTCTAAAGCAAGTCACTGTGAGTGACATCTTCAATACAGCAGTACCAACAAATTTGAGGTTGTTGTTGGACCTTGTAGCTCAGCATCTACCAGCCTGTATCAGGGGCTGATACTGATTCATGCCTGGTAGGCTGGCGGGCCAGACAGCCTGACTTTATAGTTTTTGTGACTATAGCGTGACACATAAAGGTTAATACTTGTGGCCATATTATTTACAGCAGTGAGTACTACTTAAATTACAGCTAGTACAATTGATGCTGTTACATCAGTGGCGTAGCCAGGGTATGGCAGAGTGTGGCTCTTGCCACACCAATCTTTACAAGATTCTATGGACAAGCTTAACTTTCTCCTGAGCTTAAGTTTTGTGTGAGTATCTGCTCCTAAATCTTGGCTGTAGCTATACAAAATCAAGCATCCCCCCACCATGCACCGTTCATGGGCTAGCTACGCCCCTGATTACTCGTACAATGGTGTACAGTTAAATAGTAGGTCGTCATAAGTTTCTTATGTCTACTTACACACACTTTACACGTATGGATCAGAAAATGTTCCGGATCCCCCCCCCCCCCCCCCCCCCCCCCCCAAAAATTGTTCTTTTGAATCACTGATCTAAAATTAAAGGTGTGTAGCTGGTCCTTCAGTGATACTAGGAAAGGCCCAGACTGAGTCTGAGACTGTGATGTAGTTAAACACCCAGACTAAACCTGAACAGACACACAAGAGCAGGAATCAAATATGTGCTGGATGTGCACACTTTAACAGCGTCCATGGCTATGAAACTAGTCTGTTATATACCCTGCATGAGCTATAGGAATTTGCATGCAACTGAAAACTCTGTCTATCTAGTGACGACCATTTCCATTTCCGTTTCCATTTCCACATTTCCAATTTCTCGTTTCTCATTTCCTCGTTCCTACTTTTAGTACAACCCAAAAAAGTTCCATTTATGCTTTTTCACCAAATTACCTTGTCGGCCCAGGGAGATAACTATATGTGTGTGTGTTATAGATGGAAGGGGACATCGCCTGTACCTTAGTCATAAGATTAAGTATTCAGTGAGTTATCAACACTAATATTATGTGCACTAAACTTATTTCCTGTAGGTTCAGCTGAGAATGAAGAGTCTTCTAGTGATGTACAGGCAGAGGGAGGGAAACCTTCTGGTATGTATTGCTACAGTGTGTGGGTGTGTCAAAGGCACCGCTCAGCCACCTCATGTATATCTGATAAGCTGTCTAGTGTGGACTTTATATTATACTGAGATTTTTTTCTCAATCACCTGTTTATGATCAATTATGCAAGTACTTCTCTTCCCTTCACTTCTCAATCGCCTGTTTAATATGTTTATACAAATTGTCAAATAGTCTGTGGAAACTCTACTCAGCTACCCCACCATCCCTGTTAACTCAAGGCACATATTGCACAGTAGATGAGATTATTAACTGCGTGGCTAAATTAATTTTGTTGTAGAGGCAGGCAGTGAAGATGAGGCAGCAGTGTCTATACATGTACCTAGGACCAGTGAGCAGAAATCTACTGAAGAGACGCCAAGAGAGAGAGAAGCTAGCTCCAATTCAACAGGTATGAATGAATGGAGTGGAGAGAGATGGGACACTGTCACTGATGTGTGTAGCTGAGTGTGGTAGACAGAGCCCTGTTTGTTCATAACATTACACTGTGGATTGGGAACAGGGAAACACACACCTGTGTCTGGTTTGCTAATCTAATCTCTACTGCCACCTCATAAAAATAGGAAATACAATGTCATAGGGTCAACTATTCCATAAATGGAAGTACAAAGAAGGACTATGTACACAGTCATGTTATTTACTTGCATACACTCACTGCATACACACATTTTAACTTTGACACATGCACACTCCTCACACATATACAGTTCCCTCAGGTCATATTCTGACCAGGGAAGAGCTGCAGGTGCTTGGTGCTCTACTAGCTCGTTATAGTGATGAGCAGCTGAAATCTATCCAACTCTCCCTTCAAGAGGAGCAAAAGATTCGAGACATCTCCCGTGAGGAAGTGGAAAAGTCTCTCCGGCAGAGTGGTCTGGCATCCATGGCTGATGGACTCAAGGATGACATAGAAAAAGGTATTGTATAAGATGGTGACACTCCCCCCACTGCACATACACCACATAATATTGATTATGGGATTCTTAAGGCCACACAGAATAAAGTATTTGTTTGAACTTACATGACCACGGAATAGTAGGGTCGGTCGGTCAAAAGGATAATAATTTAACTATTACAAGTGTCAATGTTTCTATGTAAACTTGTAGTATTCCAGCTGTCCAGAGGTTTGTGCTGTGTGGTACGTAGCTTAAAGATACATTTTTAAGACATTCCTATTAGAAATTTGAGTCGGCATATATACCTGTAGTAAACTCAGCTATTGAATGCTTTAAATTTTGCGGTCGGTCACGTTAGTTCAAACAAACATTTAATTCCGAGTGGCCTAATATAAATCTTCTAGTGCTTGAACGGTTTTATGTGTATCAGATTTTGTTCATTGTTGTGGTGGGAGAGATGGTAGATTATGGGTATGTCATTACGGATACATAGTATTGATTTATATTATGGGAGTCTTAATGTAATTATTCTAGCGCAGTTTCGTGTGTATCAGACTTTGTTGAGTGTTGGGGAGGAGGGGGGGTGGAGGGTTGGTAGATTATGGGTATGCCACTACGGATGTATCAGGAAACATACTCTGGAGGCATCCAAAGGATATGCTCTCTCCTGTTGTATGTAAAAATAATTTGATGCATGTAAGAGGGACTGCATTCTTATACATAATACACACCTATGGTGGAGGGCTATTTTTCATTGTTTTTGTGAATGTATGGAAAATTAACAATGCAAAATTTACAAGCTATCCAATACATTAAATAATTGATGTTTACGATGTGTATAAAGCATGGTTTGTAATCAATCAGGTGGCATTTATCTTTTGTATGGCATAATAATAACTGCCTAATTACTGCCACAGTTACATTATATTCTTTTTTGTGCTAGAATAATTTATTTTTGTTCATACTGCATAGATTTTCACGTAGTCATTTTGTAAAATGTCAATAACTGCAAGATGACATTATTATAAAGTGGACATAGTGACAGAAGTCTTCATTGTGGATATCCCAAGATATTAATTACAGCTTGTATTTTTTGAACTACATGTTAATAATAATTCTGCCCATTGTCAAGTGGTTGCTAAGGTATACAAGGTACCGTATATGTGATACAGTCCCTTCTTGTAGGGCTCATGACATTGTCCATAGGTTTACTATTATACAGATCCTGAGGGCCAGCAAAAACATACAGTTCTATACATGTTTTTTGTATCCATGGAAGCAATGGGCTAGAAACAGTTATTGACCAATCCCTCGCTCTACTCATCCCTCGGATTTTGCCCCAGCATTTGTACTTACTCCTATACTGCATGCAAACCACAGAAGTTGGTCAAAAATAAGGATGGCATGCAAACCTCAGAAGTTGGTCAAAAATAAGAATGAAGTAGGGATGGTAGGGCCAAAAAATACACAAACATATCCCAGCAGTCCCTACTTATAGAGTCTACCGACTCTATGATAATGTAACTAAGTATATAGGTAACTGATACTAAAATTAATTTTACTGGTAGCATACCATAACCAATTCTAACCCACATCAAGAGTCAGTGTCAAAGCATAGAGCAGACTAGAGGACTATTATTTTATCAACTGTGATTGTAGTCTCCAGGGTTGTTATACCATGTGTGCATGGAATACATACTTGATTCATAATAAAAATTAAACTATTAGGTATGCACTACCAAGCCTACGAGGAAGCACTCAAAGGAGGCCTAACCCTAACTTTGCGATACCTAAAATTCCTCTTCTTTGGCCCTCCTCGTTCTGGAAAATCATCCACTCGACGTCGATTAATAAAGGAGATCGAGAACCTCAATAAACTTGGTGTGCCTTCAGTAAGCACTGGGGTAGCTGAAACAAATGACGTCATCATCAAGAAGCTGACGAGCGAGCCAACAGCTATTGTAGGATCACAGTGGTGGTCTATGAAGAGATTGAAGGAGGGCACACAGCTAGACGTGTATGCTGAAGGGGATCTCGGCTATATTGCTCAGCTGTTCTACCAACTAATTTCCAGAGGAAGTATCAGTACCACTCCAGTAACTAGCAGTGAGCCAATCCCAGTCCAGGACGGCAATCAACATTCACAGAGTGAAGCATCTGATCCTAGTGATACCGCCATTGTTCTGATAGACGATGAAACTGAAGTACACACTTCATTGAGACTGTCAGATACAGAGAAATCAGAAATTGACGATGCCTTAAAAAAGCTGACCACAATTCTTCAATCCGACAGTCCAGAAGATCTCAAGCGACTACTTGAAGATCTAACGATGATCAACATGACAGATGTCGGTGGTCAGCCAGCCTTTTTAGACATGCTACCAGCCCTCACCATTGGCCCAGCTCTATACCTTCTCTTCTTTCGACTCGACCAAGAGCTTCGAGAGCACTATCCAGTGCGTTTCCTTCAAGATGAAAAACGAACAGAAATAGTGCTAGAGACTTCATATTGCATTGAAGAAGTCCTTTACCAATGTCTAGCTAGTATTGCCTGCTTTAGCTCACCCTCACAAGCTGATCCCAAGACAGCATCAAAGTCTGGAGCTGTACTCGTTGGAACATACAAAGACATTGTAGATGATGCGAAGATCTCACAAGTACAAAGAACATTATATGATAAATTCAAGGATACCAAGTTGTACGAGGAAGGGCTACTACTGAAGCCACGGGCACCAAAGAATACAATAGCATTCACGGTTGATAATATGAACGGCACAGAGGAGACAGAAATGAAAGATATCCGTAAAGACATCGAAGGAATAATCAAAACTTATTTCCCTTCAATTCCAATTCCAGCATCGTGGCTCATGTTCAGAGTAGTATTGCATCTACTAAACAAGCCTGTGTTAAGCCTCGCTCAGTGTGAAGAAATTGCTAAGCGATTATCAATGCCCACTCCAGTTCAAGAAGCCATTTGGTTCTTTCATCACGACATAGGCAGCCTGATGCACTACTCCAATATTCCCTCAATGGAAGATACGGTCATTTGCAATCCCCAGGTCATCTTTGACAGCATTACCAAGCTCATCATTGACAAATTTCAGGATGCAAATCGAACCATAACACAAGGTGAAATTAAACAGTTCCATCAAAGAGGCCTCTTCACTTTATCACACATCCAGGATACAACAGATCATCCCCAAAGCAGTCTTCTCAAGCTGAATCAGCTAGTCGATATTCTCAAACACCACAACATTTTGGCAGAGATGAAGCAAGACGTGGAAAGAGCTTCCTCTAGTGAGCCAAAGCCTGAGCCAAAGTTCATCATGCCAGCCGTGATGAAGTATGCTTCAGAAGATGAATTACCCTCTCCATCCTCTACTATTGAAGCAATACCTTCTCCTATTTTCGTGCATTTTGCTGGTGGATTCGTTCCATTCGGAGTCTTCTGTGCTGGTGTTGCTCGCTTGATAGCTCAACTTGATTCAATGTCTCCAAGATGGAAGCTGTGTAACAATCAAGTGATGAGGAATAAAGCAAAATTCATCATCGATGGAGCATTCTTTGCCACACTTGTATCTCGACCGCAGTACATAATGGTTCACGTTGAACAACATCCAAAAGCAAGACGTAAAACAACTCTAGAAGTTATTTGCTCCAAAGTACGCAAAACAGTCGTTCAAACATTAGAAACAGTCATATTGAACATGAAATACAAGCCATACGAAACACTGCAAATCTCAATTGAGCAGCCATTTGAGCTAGCCTTCACCTGTAACCTGGAGGACTCTCACAGTGACCACTTCATGACGGTTACCAAGGATGACAGTGGACATCACGCTAAATGTCTCAATAGCCATATCGATTTTGATCTCGAAGACAAGCAAATGATCT
Organism: Cliona cf. orientalis; assembly: GCA_963930775.1. Classification (NCBI taxonomy): domain Eukaryota; kingdom Metazoa; phylum Porifera; class Demospongiae; order Clionaida; family Clionaidae; genus Cliona; species Cliona cf. orientalis. The sequence continues at coordinate 9,664,984 of OZ005690.1, forward strand.
GGTTCAAGGTGAAAGTTATTAAGATTTTGTGCATATTACTAATATTAATTGCAACCGCTGACTATAGGATAAAAGTGGTTCATCTATGTATATAATATTATGTATAGCATTTTACTACGATTTTCATACACTGATTTATTCAGGATAAAAATGGAACATCAAGTTCCAAATCTTCCTCTACAACTGACGTCCAATCTGAATGTGCACTCGATGAGGTGAGAAGCTAGGCTAGCTGCCTTGAAAAGGCTACGAAATTTAATAACACTATGTGATATTATCTGTCTTTATATGATGTTGATTAAAAATTATTACGTTCAGGATGAACAGAATAATGGTGATAGACCATACTTTGAGCCTCTACCACCTTCAAGCACTCCTGGCCCAATTGGTACTATAATAATAATTTTCTCTGTATTCCTCTCTTGTGTACTCAGTTATATAGTTCAGCTAGCTAACTTCCAATTGCAGTGATAAAATTAATGTAGAATTGCATTAAAATTTTATGATTTTGTGTGATCTTATAGGATTTACATTAGTGTGCTCTATAATTCCACAGATGGAGATCGTCTGGGTGACGATGACCACAGCAGTATATACAGCAAACTGAAGGACAAAGCTGCCAATTGGAGGGATATCGGGAAAGAGCTGGGCTTCAAAGAAGGAGAGATGAACAATATTCAGAGTAACCTAGTACTGCTAACACAGTCTCCTCCAAACAGTTTCTTCAGAGAAATGCTGAGTCAGTGGTTGCAGTGGGCCCCTGGAGATGGGCGTGGCAGTACAGGTTATGCCAGTAAGGACTCATTACGAGCTGCACTCTTAAGAGCCAACCTCGGACAACTTGCTGACCAGTTTTAATAACCTCAATATCTAATCAGATTTTTTTTCTAATTTAATTCGTGTGAATTGCTATTATGACATTGTATCTTTTATAAAATTATACCCAAAATCAATTAAAAACACAATTATTTTATAATTAATTCTGTTGCAAACGCAATAGAGGTGATGATCACTAAGATCAATAATTATTATTATTGCATAATTTTAATAATAATAATATGGTACCTAATTAAAAATAGTTATCACTTTCAGTAATTATTAAATTTGTGTGAATTGGATACCTGATTTTCAATTCAGGATATTATATAGCACATGCATGATTATGTTCTTAATATTTTGTGAATTGTTTGGCAGGAGTGTGTGCATAATACTTTTAAGCTGGTAATAGTGCAAAGTGAATAAGGATATCATAATGGAAAATGCCTTAAGAATCACCGCACCCTTAACCTAAAGGATGAACACAGATCCTGGTTTGATGAGGTATACAACTATTTTCTCAGATTTTTTTGTGTATTGAGATTAAGTTTCTCCCTAATATATACATAGTAAATCTGTTAACATAATTATTAATTTTACCTACCCTTATGGGCCTTACCTATACCTACATTAATTTTCATGACATTGTTTCTTTGGTATTACAATGCTGTTATTAGCATGTTCTCTCTTCATTAACAAAATATAATATTAATTTTTAATTATAGTGGTCAGCTGCGTGCAGAGATCGAAAGGAGTGCTACTGTATCCGCACTGCAAGGTGTATTACACAGCAAGAGAGACTTGAGTGCACAAGATTTCCATGGCTTGTTCACTGAGAGTAGTTTCCAAGTTTGGGAAATAAATTCAGTGCATGTGCAAGCTTGGACACTCAGGAAGTTAATGTTAACTATCTTACATTAATTTTGTGGTTGCTTATTCACTGAGTTCATTTCCCAAAATTTGGAAACTGCTTGGAAACTACAAGACTTAGTGAACAAGGAGTGTAAACACCAAGTCTTATTATGCACTGCAGTTATGCATTCATGCAGTGTTATAGTACTGTATTATATTATATAGCTTCATGCAGAGCACCTCAGCTGCATGGATGAGCCTAGATCTTTCATCCCTGGCCCATGATTAATGATGCAATAAACCTTGAGGTACAAATTAAAGTTAACGCAAGTAATTAAATTTTTATCTTATAATATTATTATTCTTTATTAATTTTGAGGATCTGGTACATGCCTGCATGTTGCTACATGGTTCCACAGCTATTATAAGTTAACAGATAGGTATTAATGTGCACCTGCACGTCATTAATAATAATTATACCTAACCCATTACAACAACAATAATAATAATAATATTATATTATTATAGAAACCAGTTGCATGCGTAAGTATGGTACAATAGCTAATAGTACTAATTCTAACGCAATTAAGTCAATAATAATATTATTATTATCAGCATACTACACCAATAGCACACAAATATTATTATTATTATTATTATTAATGACAACTTTTTTATAATAGCTAGCTATAACATTATATACAGATTCAATAATAATTATTATCATTAAAATTCTCAGTGTAGCCTGGAGAAGTCCTCAACTAGTTTAAGAACATCATCAACTTGGACATCCACTTCACTTCCCTGACTGTCAGTCATCTACAATGTCATAATTATTACAATAATATCATAGAGCATTATTAATATTACTCATTGGTATAATTCACTAAAAAATCATTACTGCATTGCGACTCAGTCATAATATCGACAATTGATCTAGTGTATAGCAGGAAGCTTTGAATAAAATCCTGCGACTACAACCCCCCCCCCCCCCCCCCCCCCCCCTTGTGAATGCTAGTATTGGGGGGAGGGGGCTTATATGCGGGATTATTATAACATTTTACAGTCAGGGAGGGGGGAGGGATTCTACGGCTCCAGCAAATCACATATATACACATGTACCTTCAATCCTCTGCATACTTCTTCCATCTGTGTCTGTGAAAAGTCTAGAAACCTCTCCACCAGGTCACCATCGATGAATCCCTCGGTGATCATTGTCTTGTGCTCAGTGGCACAAGATCGATGACTGAATCACAGGAATCAAGGAATACACTACACAGATGTCAATACGAAAGCATAACATAAACGGAGCTAGACCTTCACAATCAGTAGCAGTCTATTATGCTTTATACATGACATGTACACTATCATATTATATATTATACCAGAGTAATAGTCTCATTATAACACTTAAATTGTCGATGTCGACAACACTAAAATTTATGATTATTGTAGTAACCAAGCAACTTAGAATTATTATTATTATATTATAAACCTACAATGTCATGTAATGGAGAGCCATTAATTTTCACCAAATTTAATGTTCGTCAAAGTCACCCAATATGTGGTATATTATATGCACCTCTTTTACGACACAATCATAATGATTATGCATTCTAATAATTTGGCAGGGCAGGATACACTTCATGTTCAATATTGCCGACCGATTTGATGACACGTGACATCTTCTTTTCCAGTCGACTGAGCAGCTCAAACACAGATGGCTCAAGCTGAAAGATGATTCCTAAATCATGTAAGGAATATCACTAGTGGTTGGCAGTACAGAATACCATGCACTGTATATGTTATAGCTATCCAGGATTTCATTTAGGGGGGCACCCCCCCCCCCCCCCCCCCCCCCCCACCGAGAGTAGCCATCATTGATATACGCAAAGGTTAAACAAATTTTTATGAATACTACAACATTCTTCATGGATCAAAAAACACTAGAAGTATTACTATCGTCTTTAACTCTGCAATCGTTATATTTGCCCCCCCCCCCCCCCCCCGACAAAAATCCTCAATGAAACCCCTGCTACCATAATATTAAATTTCTTAGCATACAGTTATCATACCAATGCTGCCGTTTACTCCGCCAAAGATGGTCGGCTTTCCTTGAATGGGAAGGGGGTGTGTCCCTGGATGCTCCATTACAAGGGAACCTATAGGATACAAGTGACAGCTATATGTACATATAATGTACCATAACAATTATTATAGCCGGCGGGGAATTAAATTTGGCGGTTGGCGGTCTATGTTACAACCGCCAAATTAAAATCTGCCAAAATTTCCCACTCGTATATATACGTATGGCGATTCCACCAAATTCTAATATTCTTGCAATAGCGACTTTGAGCTCAACAGCCAATTTTAATTCCCGCCAATATTTCGGGCTATACGGTATGTTGTGAATACTTTTGGTATTATGTAAGTGCATAGCTAATTCTGTGCTACCATAATCCATAAGCACATGCACTAGTCAATAAACAATACTCTTTACCTCTTTGAAAGACATTAACACTTTCTCCAACATATATCCTTGAAGGCTGCAGCATGTAGCGAAGGTCTTCTTCAACAGCGGCCTCACTGCAATGGACAAGTACTTATGCAATATCAGTCCAGATGATGACAAATTTACCAATTAAATATGGAACAAACACAATAATTAATAATCATAAGTCCAATTTTTTGGAGGTAAATGTTTTCATGCATGCACATTACATGTGATGACCTTTACCGAGAAGAGGAAGCTAATTCGGTAAAGGGAATCAAAATTAATGTTTAGAAGAAATACATGCACAGCACTTTTCTAGATATAGATGTACAGTGGACTCTCTGAATAACGGACACCTTGGTACATAGGCTTCTGTCCCTTATTCGGGGTATGTCCTTAATTGGGGTGTTTTACTTTAGTCACCCCCCCCCCCACTTCATCTAATATTAATTTTATAGCCAATAATTCATTGTTATAAAGAAATTCATTGCACTATTCAGTCTGTTTCAAAGAAGTGATCGACTCGATGAGTGTCAATTGCGTCATGATGGTGGACGAATGCCTAGTACTTGCCATTTTAGCAAATAAAGCATTGGTTGTTGTCATTACTATAGCTAGACAAAGTATTACCGTTTTTAGAGTGTCTGCATGTTATTATTATTGTACAGATTGTTACTAATGTCATGAATTGGATGTAAGATGGTCGTGGGCGGGGTTAGCCACACCCACCGCCGTCCGTTAGTTGGAACATTTTTTGTATTACTTCGTGCAAGCTGCTGTGTCCGTTATCCGGAATTCGGAGGTTGTCCGCTATTCAGGTGCTGCTACTGTATTAAACATATGGAGATATCGGTTGGTACATAGCTATAGCAGTGTCCGTTATTTGGTAGAGGTCCATTATTGGGAGTGTCCATTAATAAAGAGTCCACTGTATATGTAAAGTAATTGCACCACGAGGCCATCTCACCTATTCTTCTGACAGATGAAGAGATGTCTCCCATCAGCTCCAAGGAACACCTCATCGTCGATCATTTCAATGGCCGTGAGGAAGACAGGGTTGAGGCTGATGTCCACCGCTATCTCCTCAAGCTTACTCTCATCAGACTTGTACACTAGAAGCTTCATCGAGCGAAGGTCACCAACCTGAAAGCGTATGTATATGGATAACAAAATCTGTCATTACAAAGGATTGCTTATTGAACTTAGCCAAGGCAATAAATTAATTTAAATATGAAAAATTTAGTACATTCATCCAATCCGCAACCATCCCATTGCTTGCTCAGGCAAATCTATAACATGTACATGTACATATAGACACTTAACATTTCATAACATTAAATCTTATACATGTAATGATTGATGACCTTTACCAGATTTTCATAATATGATCGATGACCTTTACCAGATTTTTCCATAATAATTGAGTACGGTATTCAGAGCTTACTAGAATGAAGTCTCCTTTAGTCTTTAAGAAGAGTGAGAGAATATTATTTTGATAACTACACTCCTCCACAAGCGCTGACTCATCATCATTCCACGACAGAACACACACAGCATGGTTGACACTGACAGCCAGCTTGCTACTGGAGAATGGAACTACTTGGTAGATAGCTCCTGCCTTCACTTGACTATGGACGAGGTGAAGCTGCTTACCTACATGTAGAGAATACAGGTTAATTAATATATGTACCTCTGTATTTATGGTACATGTATCAAACAGAGTATACTCATATAGTCCATAGGCACAAACAAGCCCATATGCAGATCACATGAAAGGAGGGTTCGATCACACCCCAGTCCAGATGGCCAGTATTGGTAGGCTAAATCTAGACAGTATAACCTGGTACAATTATGTACTATAAGCATTGGTACATGTATCTCATCTAGTGTACATGTACAATGCATAAGCACAAGCCTACTCTCCAGCTGGAAATGGTCGTCACCAAAGTGAGCGTGGCCACGGAAAAGTGGAGTTCGATCGAATCCCACTGTGTATGGGCCTGACAAAAAAATAATGTACATGTAGGTCACCGTAGCACCATACATTGTGAATATCACACAGTAGAGGATACACATACATGTACATGGATTCACCCCCCCCCCCCCCCCCCCCCCCCACACACAGATATGCAATGTATACACACTAGCTCATTAGTCTCACTCAATCTATTTTTTGCTTACTATCTGTGACTTGGAACACTAAGACTCTTCCCTGAGTCGGCTCTTTCTCTCCAACGTCAACAAACGCAGTGCCCACAACATAAAAGGTATTCCTGGTGTCAGCACTTTCCCCCAGGGTGCAAGAGGTCAAGCTGATGGCTTGCTCTCCCTGACAGAGCTGGTAGCCATGAATGACTGTGTGTGTGAGCGAGAGAGAGGAGAAAGAGAGGAAGAGGAGGAGGAGAGAGAGAAACGGAGAGAGAGGGAGAGGGAGGGAGGGAGGGAGAGAGAGAAGAGAAAGACAGAGAGGGAAGAAGAGAGAACCAGAGGAATGAAAGTAGAAGGAGAGAAACATTTCAATCAATATTCATGTACCAGGAGTACTTACACGTACATAAAATAAGCTAGTTGCTGTGAACATACCTTCAAATGAATTTTGATCCACTAGTAATACAGTGAATGTTTCAGTCTCGTCACAGCTTTCTAACGAGGGGAGTGTCACTGACTCAGGGGAACTGCTCACTGACACATTGCTAATGGTTGTGCTGACACTGCATGGGTGGTGGTATGTGGCAAGGAAGCACAACACATGTTAGAGTAGTGTGTCCACACGTACATGTACATGTATACAAGAGAAAGTGCAGATATCGCACACCCACATAGCATTCGACAGTTGGTAATGGTTGTCACACGGCAATGTTACGATCCTGCTTATAAGCCCTTCCCCGGTTTTGCCTAATGCTAGCATGCACAAAGGGAGGGGGCGTAATCATGGGATTCTATGGTATACATACATGTATAGTATAGTGGTGAATACACGAGGGAGAAAATTTTCACGGAATGCTAACTCGTTCGTATATAGGTGGCCCATGGATGGGGTATGCCTCAATTTTGTGAGAAAACATTCCTCAAATAGCAAAATTCGTGTAAGTTTTCTCCCTCAAAAATTGCCCAGTATACAGCATCATAATGACCTGTACTACCTTTGTCTGAGTGGTTTGAATGTCTTGGGGTCGTCTGAGGAAGCTACGTCAATACGGCAGCTGACAACAGCAAACGAGTGAGAGCTTTCTTGGTAGGCTATGCGTCTAATGGAGGTAAATTTCATGATAAGAGTAACAATTCACAAATTATTTGTACATAATATTATTATTCATGTGTACATGTACATGTACATGTATGTACACAATAACTATACCGCAAGCGCCCACGTACTGCATTTTAAGGAGTCAATGTAGCAGCTTTTATACAAACACATGGAAGTTATATCGTGGGTAAGAGCCCATGCAAACCAAAATCGCAATTTATGTTTAAGCGCCCATGAGCACCTACCCGGGACACTACAGCAATTCAATAGCTGTGCATACACACATGCATAATAATAAATATTTTTAACTATTGAAAATAGATCCGCTACACATAATGTACATGTATAGTGTTACTGTGTACTTTGGTGTCTCTCCAAGGGGAATAGTTTGTATGTGGAGCATTTGAATTTGATCAACTGATCCAATGAGAAGAGTATTGTCATCAACAAGGGCTAGGCTGTAAATAGGAGAGAAGAGAGAGGTATGAGACAGGAGAGAGGGTGAGAGAGAGAGAGAGAGAGAGAGAGGGTGAGAGAGAGAAAAGAGAGGGTGAGTGGGATATGATATATTTGATCACTAATGTATATAGTTGGGGGTATATACCTGTCTTTAAATGCTTCTGAGTTGAGAGTACATAAATAGTTGACTTCCTATGAAGAGAGCAAGAATCAAAATACTGCAACCAATGCTAGAATACATACGTGTACACGTACATGTACCTTGAGGTTGACGTTTGAAAAGAGGAGTTTATGATTACTAGTGTAGATGATGGTGGGATGGTTGGAGCAGGCAAACACATTAGTCACTCCCGCTGATCGAAACAACTTGAGCACGATCGGCTTCGTACCAAGAACAACCTTCTTACTAGAACTCAGCTGACCTGTATACAATGTCGTGTTAATTATTGTGCAAATATGTGATAGTAACCAATAATGAACCCGAGCCCGAAACCCAATCCCGAATAATATGCAAAGTCTATCATAGGGGTTCCAAAAGCATACAAATCTTGTAGCCATTTCTGAACTACATGTATTAAAGACAGGGGTTCCTGAAGTGTACAAAATCTTGTAAAACTATTAATCTCTGGCGCCATTCAAGCCATTACCAGTGTTTGTTTCCAGCTGATAGTAGACGAGGCATCCATCACCCAGGGCACAGAGAAGGTAGTGATAGCCACTGAACGTCACCATCAAGATGGAGCGAGGAATGATATCTATATATGGGGATGTGTATGTGCGTAGGGCAGGATTTTTTTTGGGGGGGGGGGGGGAATCAGAGGGATACTGATGATGCATATGCACCACTACAAAGCATGCATGAAACTTTAGTACGTTTATCTTGTACTACGATTCCAAACCTAAGGGGCAAACATCCACCCCATTGCCTGCTCAGGCAAATCTAATTGCAACAAAAGGCAGAGCCACTTACATGTACATGTACATACTGTATTGCATATCAGAATATTGATATAAAAATCTTGCCAAGGCGAGATTTTGACGAACATAAAACAATATAATATTATGTACCGTATTTTGGGTTATTTCCGTTCAAAAATTATTCAAATTTTAAATTTTCATGTAAAGTAATTTTCGTATGCGGCGACCCCTTACCGTATACATTAACGTTATGAATACGCATGCGTTTGCATTTCGTATTTCTAATTTTCGTATGTGTTATGACATACGAAAATAAAACGATGACGGAAATAACTGAAAATACGGTACTTCACTACGCTAACAAACAACCAAATAACTAAGAACAATATACAAGTAACTACTATAGATCTACGTGTACAACTGTACATGTACATTGTACCTCCTCCGAGTGGCTGTGTGTGTATGGTTTCCAGTGACGGCAATTTTAGCAGCCTCACTGAGATGTCAGTCCACAGACCAATGGCGCAAAGGTCACTCTTAGCGGAAAGGTCATCTCCGAGGGGAGTCACATCAACACAGGCCACCTCATGCTCCATCGTAGCTTCACTGTAGTACATGTACATGGATACATACATTTACATATGCATTTTAAGTACACGGTGTATAGCATCAGGTATTGTGCATAGGGTTTATTTCAGGGGGTGCTTTCGTTGCCCCCCCCCCCCCCCGATTTGCTATGTGTTCCCCCCCTCGTGAGTAAAATTCTGACATAAACCTTAATCATGCACATATGCATACATGTAATATGCAAACATTTAAACACGCGAGATTATTTTCTCTACAAACGTGTAATTGTACTTTTATACTTCTGTCTCAATCCATCACCTCTCTCTCCCTCCCTCCCTCTCTCCCTCTCCTCCTCTCTCCCATTATTTCATTTCTCCCTCCTAGTGACAAATCTATTATCAGTCAGAGAAAGAAGCTTTATGACCTACTGTACGTACACGTACGTGTACAGTGGTATACATGTATGTACTCCCCAGCTCATGTGTGTATCATGTGATAATCACCTGACTAGCTTTAAGCTGTCTGGTTGTATCTCAAGGTAGTAGAGTTCTCTCCCCACTGCCACTATCACTTGGACACTGTTACAGGATGCTGTGTTGATGTTCTTACCAGAAGGTGGCTCCCATTTACTGCAGGAATTAAGGTACATGAACATCACGACATACATGTAAAAGTACATCTCCACAAGTTTTACGGATACACGTTGGTCTATGCCTACATTTGAATGCACATTTAAAAAGTTGTTGTATAGAAGAGCACATTACTGATGCTTTACTGCACTTTTAGTACTGACGACCACTTACCATACCAGCTCCAATGATTCTTCATTGATTAGCCTTACCGATGAAGAGGTTATCTACACAAAAAATGAACACAGTAACATTAAATTTGAGAGAGAGAGAGAGAGAGAGTGGAAGATAGTGAGAGAAGGGGAGTGGGAAAGAGGGAGAAAGAGAGAGATAGTGAGAGAGGGGGGTGGAAGAGAAGAAAAAAGTAAGAGAGAGAGGTATATGTAGCTATAGGGGGTGAGAGAGCAAGATAGAGAGAGAGGGAGAGAGACCTTACTGACCTGAATGATCCTATTACCGATGACATTGGAGCAGTAGTAAGTCTGTTGGTCAGCGGCCATGGACTGGATCTCAGTCTCCTCCACTTCCTCCCCACACAGACTAAGAACACTGAACACAAACAGATTATAGAAATTAATCACTGCACACAAGAAGTTGATTCCACAACCATTCTCAACTCTGCCCCATCCTACATGCACACGCACATGTATGTACATGTACATATATTTACATCTATGCAAAGCATAAGTTTTGCAAAAGTACAGTGTACATCAACAGCACAATGCTCCACTTACTATCTCTACCACATGAGCAAATGGAAAAGGTCACCAAAAGGACACATACAACGGCCTATTCCTCGACTATAACACCTAAACCCGCATAAAGAAGATACACACATACATACAATTGTACTCACGTTGTTTGTCCAACAAAGGAGACCACGAGAGTATTGTCGAGGCTACTGTCATCAGCTCCACAGTGAAGGGACCAGATACCTGTTTATACATGCATAATATTATGTACATACATGTACATGTAGCACGTGTTCAGAAAAAGACAAGGACTAGTGTATGATATTTAGATCTGGAGTAGGTAAAATGGGACAATAAACAGTGGGAGTGTGTGTATCTCTAATCACGACTGTAAGTGCATGTACATGTATGCGTGCAGTAGGTATATCGGGGAGGGGGGGCGGGGGGATGAAGGAATTGGCTAAAAGGTCGAAGAAAGACAATAATTCAGTATGTAGGGATTACCTACTTTACCATGACTATAATCATATACATGTAGGTTCACTAGAAACATGCATACAGTGGTTTGTAGCTCTCAGAACACAGGTGCATTGGTCAGACCACTACACCACAACTACTCCCAGTATGGTTTGAATATACATGTAAGGCATAATCTGTTTACGCAACCCACTGAGTTGACATGAAATCCATAGTAAATAAATAACTAATATTGCAATGGGATATTATTACACCCATTGGTATGATCATATCACCTTTGACCCCAGCTAAGTCGATGGAGGCTGCCTCATTGATACCAATGCCACTGCGAATAACTCGAAGAGAACCATCTTTACCATAGCCTGAGCAAGAGACAATCTGGAGGGAGGAAGGAGAGAGGGAGGATGAGAGAGAGAAAGAGAGAGGGAGTAGACAGGGAGAGAGAGAGACGCATGATAATGTACATAAACAGGAAACAACATGCACACTAGTATGCTTACATAATACAAACATAAATTATGTACAAACACACAGAGACAGTCTGACCAAATCTTGTCCCTGTTTGTCCAGGTCCACCACAGACATGTCAAGAATGGGTCCTATGTTCTGGAAGGTCTCCATAACTTGAACAAAACTGCCACTATTGTCATCAGCCACTGAGGTCAGCTGCAGCAACCCACAACCAGCAAAAATTATGTATAATGAAATCAGCAATATTTGAAGAGGGGAGCCATACTTATATACATGTATAGCAGGGATTCTCCGGGGATCAAGTTTTGCTGTTATTGCGGATAATCATTCATAAAAGTAATGTACATGTAGAGTGTGCAATGGCCTTCCATGAAAATTTGACCCAACAAAAATGTCCCACTATACGGTATGATACATACCAGAGGAGGTTGGTCACGGTTTCTAATTAGAGTGCGTTTGCCATAAGCTGCAATATACGCCCACGCAACCCAGGTCAACCCGCTGAGTCAGCAAAAACAATATATTGCCTATAATGCGCGATAATAAAATGCTCATTCCACGAAAATCATGACCAACCTCCTCTGGATACATACCAAGACACTATGTCCCGTTCAAATTGACTATCGTGTTCGTGTTAATAGAATACAAGCTAAAAAAATTTGATTTTTAATTTTGCACGATTTTCTGGTAAAGGTCGTCATACACATCCTAGAACGCATATTTTCTTGCGCTAATTAGATCATGCATTTTATTACCATAAACATGGTATACCGTATAGCGGGAAATTTTCGTATGGTGCTAATTTTCGTATATTTCGTATGCTCCATCCCTTATACGAAAATAAAAACTGCGAAAATTTGAACGTACGAAATTTTTTTTCCTTTCGCGCGTGACCTTTGACCTATACGCCTACCACCGGTCGCTAGCGGCATGTGCTAAATGCAAGACTAGCTCACTGAACGATGTCTCTTTATCGATTCTTTGTCAAGGCGTTGAAACGAAGTGACCTTTCTGATCCCAGTGGACCGCTATCGGCGTCGATTACGATCATGGAAGCCAGTGATGCCGTATACCGCACGTAAGTGCGAGCGCTACCAGCTGCGCATGCGCGCAATGTCCCGCAGCAAGCATACGAAATTAAAAAATACGAAAATTTATTCTAAGGGTGTTTTGGCCAATCATACGAAAATTAGCACCAACGAAAATTTCCCGCTATACGGTATTTCATTATTGATAAGTAATGTCTTGGGTGGTGTAAACGACCTACGTGTACATATACTTAATTAATTAATTAATTGTTTACCTTGACCAGCTGTGAGTCTCCCAGCCTAGACCCAACAAACACCACTCCATTGTCGAGGTAGGCCAGGCAGTGAGGGGTGGAGCATTCACCCAACACCTCCAGCTTCATCCCAGTGAAGCCACGCCCACTTCCGGGAGAAGATTCCACCCCCTCGTCACTGTCGACAAACAGCATGAGGAGGCGACCTTTGGACTCGTCGCCTAGGAGACACCGAGAGCCGTCCACCTGACCCACACAAGTGATCACTGACTCCTACAATAAACATGTACAAAGACTAACACATGGAAACTGGTATACTGTTGGAATATTCATAGGCCCTCAAATGCAAACTGAGTATGTGAATCGACATGTCCATTAATAAATTTGCAATGAGCAAGACTAAGCATAGCCTCGAACCCAGGCTCACTTTCGGGGGGGAGGGGAAAGAGAGCCTGGTACACACTGTCTGCGCATGCGCAAAGTTTACGGAGCAATTTCTAGTATAATTCGCCGGACACTATCGCTACCACGTGGTCAGACATGTACGGACTAGGTATACTAAGCAGCCGAAGTCAGTGAAGCTTAAAGACTCGATATTTCTCTAGACTGTTGTATGCAAGACTTCCTTCGCTCTCATCTCACTTTAAGCAAACCTTCACGAGCTTCAAAGATCTGACAAAGTCCAGGACTGTCAATTTGACAGTCCTGGTTATTCACCAAAACACTTTCGCTAAAAGTGAGTAGGACTCCTTCTCGTAGCTTTTTTATTCTTCCTCTATCAATGTTGCTCGCTTATGACAGCTAGACTTGTCGCAACAAGTGTCCTTAGCCCGAATTGCAGCCAATATAGACAATGTTTAGGCATACTTGTGGGGTCAAGGTTCACGTTTACGGACAGATAAACGGACAAAAATACGAATTCCCAGGATTTCTGGGAATTTTGGCGCATGCGCAGACAGTGTGTACCAGGCTCTCTTTCCCCTCCCCCCGAAAGTGAGCCTGGGTTTGAGGCTAGACTAAGCATAACGTGACAGATTTTGCATGTATTTTATACATGTACATTAAAATGTATGTACATAATACATGCACACGCTTACACATGCAACTTCACACATTCGGCTGATATACGCAACCTTACCATAACTAATTGCAGTGTTAATTTAAATATCTCATTAAGTATTAGTGCAAAAATTCAACAGCGGGGCAGTTATCAATCTCACAAGTATGCGGGTGGCAAACACACCCCCTTCCCCCAAAAGACCCTAATGACATACATGTAATTATTGTACATGCACTAGGGGTGTACCTTAACAGTGGGAGGATCAATTGCGTGCTGAATATCCTTATTGTAGTATGCAATGGTTTGGTAACCAATGGCAACCAGTCCTCCAAGTGGGAGGGGCAGTGGGTGGAGCAAAGAGGCCTGGGAGTCGACGGAGATGTTCTTCCACGGTCCACTGTTGATCTCTTTGTCCTTCACGGATATCACTACCGTCTTCAAGCATCGACCACTAGGCTCCTATAAATAATATACAGATACCGTATAGTGGGAAAACTTTGATGAGATTTTTAATAATTATTTAAATTGTCAATTTGGTGAACTCAGCACAGATCACCAAATTAAAAATTAATCTAATGAATGTATAAATGTAGAGAATTTTTTTAAGAGGGAAAGAGCAAATGCATACAGTTACATATATTATATGGGCATTAATCCAGGAAGGGAGTAGATTTTTTGGCGGGGGGGGGGGGGGGGGGGGGGGTTGGTAGGAGAGAAGAGTATGCCCCCTAGCATCCATTCTCACGTCTGAGAGAACTTCGGAAACTGATATGTATTATTGTATACTTATAGACTAGTAATACAGCAGGAGTCCCCTAGAAGAAAGTATGATCATAAATATCATTAGATACTCGGTTGGCATTATCTTGAGTGCGTAGTCTCACCTCAGCCAGGTAGGCGAGAGTGGGCTGGTCAAACCCTTGAGGAAAGGTCAGATCAATAGCGTAAAGGTAATGCTTTCAACTCTAGCTCATCGGACTTCAGATCCAGTGGCACTACCTGGATCCATGCAGAAATTAATGTATAACACGAATATTTCATGTACATGTACATATTTATACATACCTTCAGTAGTCCAGCATAGAGATGAAGGACCACTATTCTACTGTGAGGATCTAATACACCCATTTGACGACTCTCAGTGGGACGATAGACACGCTCCTAGAGAAAAAAAAACGTACATGTAAAGTACATGTATGCCTCCTTCAATTTTTACTTTATATTTCACGCACTTTCTAACTCTTGCTACTCTGCCCTCCCCCTCCCTCCCTCCCTCCCTCTCTCTCTCTCCCTCCCTTCCCCCTTCTCTCTCTCTCAGTACATTTATCTCATAATAAGCAATCTATCCAGGGTTCTCCCGACCATTAACTCACTCACTTTGACATCTCCGCAAGCCCTAGTGATGAGGTGGCCCGCTGAGCAGTCATACAACACCACGGCAAGGTGGTACTGAGCCGTCATGAACACCAACGCATCTTGCTCCTCTCCCTAAAAATAGTCACATGATCTTGTATAATTATTATTATGTCATGACAATCCAATAGTCAACATCAACTGGATAATGTAGCAACTTAATGCACATACATGCGAAAGTAAAGACATTCGAGCAACACCTCTGGAAGCGCAAGGTGCATGAGGCCATCTGCATCAGAGAGACGAAAGAGAACAGCAATTTAGACTATGGACTGAGTGTGAACCAAGTATGGTCCCCACTACTGTCCTAGCCTCATCACATCATGCAATCACCCCCCCCCCCTCTATCAATCATTTAATAATTCAACTCTTCTTACCTCACCCCTGCCCTGCCAGTCAGATTATACACCACACTGTTCAATAACTTATCATCATGTTTTCAAAATTTCGACCACACCCACCCACCATTCGATCTATTTATGTGAATATCAGTTTATGAGTTGTGGCTTCCTGTCCAGTCAGTTGTTCACCAGTCTCCGTGACCGAAACGTTCTGGCTAATTAAAACCTTTGCAGTGCTACGTAAGTTCTATCTATTTATGTGAATATTAGGGTTGTTGGCTTCCTGTCCAGTCAGTCCTAGAAATTACATTTTTTAATATATATAATTATATGGGGTAGACCATCCACTGAGGCATTTTAAATTAACTTAATTATTATTATTTCTATATAGTGCAAAAAAAATTCATAGACGTGGAGCTAATAAGTACAGTGTCCTATTATGGCAGAGTGCCTGCATTTGTGCACACAATAACACTAAGTCTTACATGCATGTTTTTATATAATAATATGTGTCCATGTGAGCATATTTATGATTTATATTATCATGTGGTTATCTTAGTTTGTATAATTAATTAATAATGAAATCTCATTGTTTGAATATTCCAGATTCCTGATTGTCAATTAATCCTCCTCTGCTGCTGCATACATTTCACTGACTGTGGTTACTGGAGCTAATCACTAGCCAATGTGGCTAGAGCTTGCTACAATAATAATATTATTAGTATATTCCAGCTGTCTAGATGCTTGTCAGACTCAGTCTCTGTGGTATAATAATATGTATTAATTATAGCTGTACCAATAATTATTATTATTATGTATCATACAGTTACTATGTGTTTGTATGTATCTTGTGTATTTGTATGTACATGACATGTCCTGAGTGTGCCTAGTGTATGCGTATGTGATGTTTAGTATATATTGCGTGTACATGTATGTATATCAAGTTTTGCATCATGTACTGACTCAAGGAATTTAACATCAATATTATTACTTCTAGAGAGTAGAAAAATTCACAAACATGGAGCCATACATACAAAACTTAGTACAATGCATGGCAGAGTGCCTGTGTGCACACATTACATGTCCATGTGAACTAACCATACTTTGGCTTGTACCCTCCCTTCACCATTTATTTAGACATTGTTCAGATTCCTGACTGTAAACATCTTAATTATAGTAATACAAACTTATTATACTTACTGGCCATCACCTAGCAACCAAATAGGCAAAATTGCTGGCTATCAGAAGGATATGGGTGATCATAATATTATTTATTATGGTAGGCCAATGATGAGAGGGTGTCATAGGACAACATAATAGTTGCAAATCCTCAAGCTAATATTACTTACAATAATATTATTATAATAATATTATGTTTGTGTACATGCATGCATTGTGCACCCAGTAGGAAACTAATCATACAGCCTAGTAGCACTTAATTACCTATTCAGGTTTTATGGGAAGTCCCAGCAATTTGAAAATGGAAGCTGCATAAGAGCACTCCACTCTGGTAAAGAAGCCCTGATTCAAATATCTCCTGGATCACCCACACATTAGTGATTGCGGTAACCATATATGCATAGCTATAACTGTTCCACTCTCAGCAGGTGCATGTATCTATTAAAGATGATTTCCACTCTAACTGCTGTTTGTACCATTACGTACTATAACAATGCTCCACCACACAGGTAATATACACTGGTCATTATAATAATATTATTATTATATTGTGGGCTAAATTATTCTTTGTAGTTTCAACTTTGTGAACATGATTTGACTATGGATGCTCTACTGCATGGAGAATTAATTGCCATAGTGACACTAGATACTGTTACTATGGTAACAAAATTAATGTCGAGAAAGATCGAGTAGATAAGATAATAATTATCATAATATGCATGTTGTACTATCTGTGATAGAATGTACAGCTCAACTGAGTGCCTTCTGCTTCTCTAGAAAAAGGAGTTAACTATAAATATTAAATGTTGTGTGAAGCTAAATTCTGGCTATTAAAACTGGATTTAGAAGCCACAAAAAATAGTCTCCGAGAGTGTAAATTCTAAACATATATTATTTGTGGGGGAGCATGCCCCCAGATCCGGCCCTCTAGTTTTAACTGTCCAGCACAACATTCTGACTATACTAAGTCTTGCATTTTGGCCTGATCCATAATCAGGATTATACTTATTATAGTGAGATAGCACAATGTAAAGGAGGTGATGAGGATATGAGTCATGAGGTCACCACAAACTTCTGTCTTGTGGTCATAGAGGCATTTTACAGACATGAAGGGCAGTGAGCATCTGCCAGCTGGAGACTGTCACAAACCACTCCATAGTATCGTTCAGCCACGTAGGCCTTATCAAGACCCTTGGTAGTGCCCCACAAGGGCTGGAGTGGGTTATTGGCACTGTAGTGGTTTAGAGCCCTGAATGCTTAAAGACCATGGAAGCATCTGGCATGCTCTGTAATTCATTATGGGCAATACTGTGCAAGGTGGCTGTTGGCATCCAGGCAGATGCACCTGCAACCAGAAAGAACCTAGTGAGTACCTCTTAGTAAAACGGGAATTTCATAGCATACCAATGTGCTTCATCTCTCCCTTCACTAGTTCACTCTTCATCACCACACACAAATCTCACATGTGCACACACACAGACCATTTGGGATCTGCTCATTGTTTTTAATTATCAAAACAAATGAATTTCACATGATGCACACACAATATTAATGCAGACTATAATGAATGCAAACATTATATACAATGTACAGACAGTCACTACATGTACACATATCACATGAAGAGCCTGGGCACATGGCTGTGTGTAGCTATGCATACAATGTCATACATAAAACTAGAGCTCATAGAGCACATACCCCGCGTGCCATGGCAATATCACCTATGGCCATGCCTCTTGTTAGAGACCTCCGAGGCTATTCTTTGAAGTTTAATCTCTTGCTACTCATGAACCTTTTCGTTCCCTTCTGAGATCGATAATCACAAAGGACATTAATTTTGTGCTAGAAGTATGCTGTAGAGCAGCTCGAGCATGCACAGTAGACTCCCTAGAGCAAGCATGCGCAAAAGACTTCATGAGGTACTGCTACCCTAGTAGGTGGGCGTGTCCGACATACTCGCACGATTTGTAGCTTCCCTGGATCTCTTGCTACTCATGAACTTTGTCGTTCCCTTCTGAGGTCCACGATCACAAATTGAGCTAGAAGTATGCTGTAGAGCCGCTCGAGCATGCGCAGTAGACTCCCTGGAAATAGGGAGCAGCTCGAGCATGCGCAATAGACTTTAAGAGGTACTAGGTGGGCGTGTCTGAAGTAGGCGTGTCCGACATACTCGCACGATTTATAGCTTCCCTGGGTATTGCCTAGTGTTAAGAATATGAGACAGGAGGTGTTTTTTCGCTGTCTTACATCATTTTATCCCATTTATTGATCCTACTTTTGCCTAAATGTTGAGATTTGCCGATTTTTGTGCTGACAGACAACAGACGACAGACAACAGACAAACCGATTGCTTTACCCCTTGCTGCGCATGCGCGCACGCGGGGTAAATATATGTACCTTCAGGTGAGTATTATTTTTTTTGTGGGTACTAATGTTTTTTTGCGGATTGGCCCAAACACGCAAACTTTTGTATCTGCTAACATTATTATAGTAATACGCACTATAACAGCTGAATATTAGAATGTGACGATCCTGTACCATTATCACATACAAATCCCAAAGTTTAGTACTCGCAAGACACGTTTCAAGCCAAAATTGCTGGAAAATGTACCTACAAATTATCACTCTAAAGTATTATTATAATCATGTGTGTACACTCTGATTGTAACCAAGTCTATCCCCAATTCTCCTGCACAATACAATTATACATACCTACAATCTTTCTCAACCTCAGCTCCTAACATGCCTTTTGTGCATGTTATGGGGTAGACCATCCCCTGACTCAAGGTATTTAACATCATTAATATTATTATTTCTATCGAGCAAAAAAATTCCCAGACATGGAGCTATGCATTGCCTTACTATGGCAGAGTGCCTGTGTGCACACAATAATACTTGTCCATGTGAATTACCCGTTATATTATGTGGTTATTTTGGTTTATACAATTTTGCACACATGATAAAATCTCATAATTTGAATATTCCAGATTCCTGATTGTCATTAAACCTCCACTGCATACATTTCACTGTGGTTACTGGAGCTTATCAATAGCCAGTGAGGCTATAATATTAAGTTTGCATGTGTGGGCTATCATAATAGTTTACACAATGACAGATGTACTCCTACAAATACCTATAGTGGGTCAGCTATATTATGGAAACAGAGCTATAGTGCTAGAAAATTTAATATACTGGATAGGTCACAATAATCATTATGACGTACCCAGCCAGGCCAGTGGGGGACATTATGTATAGCCCCCTCCAATGGAACTAGATCTAGAATGACCATTCTACATGCCCCATAATAATTATTATTATTATGGACGGTTCACTCTTTATCACTACACTCACATGTTATACCGGTATTAACATCTTCTTTCAGCGTGTGTGTGTGGACGTGTACTCTTCTGAGCAGCTGCAGTAATGCCTACTGGGCCAGACTCCTGTTTACTAAGCAGACACATGATTCATTAGCTGGAGAAATTATAACATAATGTGTACACTGTTATAGCCAGCCCAAACTTAGAATCTGATGATACAAAAATGCACACAACAGTCCATTATCTCCCACTATAATATCACTCCATCCCTTTTTGCCACTAGCTGTCTTTGTTAGCATAACAATGTGCTCCATCTGTCCCTTCACTATTATGAACAGTTCACTCTTTATCACTACACACAAATCTCACAATGTCATGTGCACACACACAGACCATTTGGGATCTGCTCATTAATTGTTTTTATCAAAACGAATGAATTTCACACTGTTTGTATAGAACGTTATGATCATGCTCACACAATGAATACATACACACAATGTACTGGTAGTCACTACACATCAATATAAAAAGGGCTTATTAGTACTGTACAATGTCATGCAAAAAGGAAGTGGCTGAGTCACTACACACATCACACACATGTTGTAAAGTTTGTAGCATTAGAGTCTTATCCATGGGGGTCTGGGTTGATACCTTATGTTATTAACTAGGTGATGGTGTATTGCGCAAAGTAGATGTAGTGCAGCGTAATAACTATTATGTCCACCAGCCTCTCCCCCTGCACCAGTATATATAGTTTGCTATAGGCAGCCATACCTTCCTCAGTGTAAAATAAAATTAATCACTGGCTCTACACACAAATCTCACAAGACAGTGCATGCACACTGTACGTGTTTACACTTGATCTGCTTTTTCCCAAGAAATATATAGATATATTTTGCTATGGGCAGCCATACCTTCCTCAGTGTAAAATAAATCACTGCCTCTACACACAATACAGTGCATGCACACTGTGTTTACACTCAATCTGCTTATTTCCATTATCAAAACAGTTGACATGATGAACACATGTCACCACACAAAACTGAACACCCACACAACAAAATACTTTAATAGTACACACACACAGTACACAACTGTCGTATTGTATTTTGGGTTTTGGTATTTAATGAGATTCATTGGTATGGAATAAGGGGGAGGGTAGCATTGGAATACAAGTGCTTGTTGTGACAATAATTTAATTACTGGTGAATTGAACAAAGCTGTTCTTGTAACACAGTAAGTGGCCACACATCAGCTACCATCATTGTAAAATCTCTGGTTTCAATGTACTGGTGCCTGTTTGAGAGTAGGCACTGTCATGTGAATTTTGCATATCTTATATGTACCATGATCTGCTCACTTATTGTCACGAGTTACATAGCTACTACCTATCAAAACAGTGGTATCAACGTTGACTCTTGAACACATCCACACATTAATTTTATATCAGCACACAAATCTGACAATATACACACACATACATACCACGCACTGTACATAATTAATAGTTATCTGCCAGTAATATATTGGGGTGCATGAGATGCATGGTCTAATGCACCCCAATTGCTGTCAGATAACCATTTTGTTGGTAGTTGACCTCTGTTCATCATTGGCCCACTTTATGATGACCCAACCCCTTCCTATAGCAGGCAAATTGCCTATAAAAACGTTGGTTGCTAAGCAACTACCAACAAACGTACATGTGTGTGCATCGATGGATGTTTGCATACATTAATAATAATACTATTATGTCACATGAGTGTGAGTGTTAATACATGCATGTATAGCTGTATATACATACATCTTGTATAATATTAATACATAATATTATTTTGATATAATTATGTGTTCAAAAATAGCTATAGAAGCTTCACTACATCACTTCATCACTCTGATTGTAACTAAATCTTTCCTTAATTCCCTTATACAAATATACCTACAGTTTTTTTTTTTTTTTTTATCTTAGCACCTAAAATACCTTCTATGCATGCATGCTTTCAATTGATGTTTATATGGGTAGACCATCCAACATAATGTTATTTTTATAGAGCAAAAAAAAATCAGACATGGAACTATGCATGCAAATACAGTGCCTTACTATGGCAGAGTGCCTGTGTGCACACACAATAATACGTACTGACTTTTATGTGTCCATATGAATTAACCATAATATTGTGTGGTTATTTTAGTTTGTTTGCCTGCTATAGGAAGTTTGTACAATTTTGCACACATGATGAAATCTTATGATTAATTTTGAATATTCCAGATTCCTGATTGTCATTAAACCCTCCTCTGCATACATTTCACTGTGGTTACTGGAGCTTATCAGTAGCCAATATGCGGCTAGCTTGATAAATTAAGTTTGCATGTGTGGGCTATCATAATACCGTAGAAACTGGTTGTTAAGCGCATGCGCTTATAATACGCGGCAGCAAGAAAATATGCGCTTAACAAAAAGTATGCGCTTAACAGGAAGCATGCGCTTAATTAAAAGTGCTAAAACACGGTAGGTGGGGCGTGCGTAAAGAACGTGTCGAGGGTAGATAGACCTACAACGATGGCCAAGAAGCGACCAGAGAGCCAGTATACTTCTATCCTTCATTCTGGGCTCATGTAACCGATCGTTCGTCGTTCAGGTGGCCTGCTGGACATATGCGCCTAACAAAGAGCGGTAAGGCTCGCACAAAACTATGCGCTTAATAAAAAGTATGCGCTTAACAGCGAGCAGCGCTTAACAACCAGTTTCTACGGTAGTTTACACAATGACAGATGTACTCCTACAGCTAGGAAATACCTATACTGGGTCAGCAATCCCTTGACAGGGAATTTCGTACTATCTATACAGTGGCGTGTCCAGGATTTGAAGGAGGGAGGTGCTTAGCCAATCGCGCGCGCGCAAAATTTTAAGCCACGCCCCCAAAACGTTGACCACGCCCCTCGCTAACGCGTTCTTGAAGGTAGCTGGCTGACAAAGAACAGGCTGTTTTGGCCAAGTAGCGACGGGAAAGAGTTGTTTAGAGAGCGAATTTTAGAGGATAGTAAGTTCATTGTTGGTTCTGGCTACCAGTTGTTGATTATTAGCATAAACAGTTGCCACTGAGTAACTGATCTGGCTGTTGTGCCAGAGCTGAGAGGGGTGCTCGAGCACCCGGAGCCCCCCCCCCCCCCCCCCCCCCCTTGGACACGCCACTGCTATATTACAGAAATGGAGTTATAGTGCTAGGAAATTTAATGTGCTGGACAGGTCACAATGATCATTTAATATGAGCTACCCAGCCAGGCCAGTGGGGGACATTATGCATAGCCCCTTCCAATGGAACTAGATCTAGAATGACCATTCCACATCACCCGGTACTGGAACCTTTTTGACCACTACTAGTATCAGTACCCGGGAACCCAAGTACCACCCCAAGTAATGATAGGTTCCAAATCTTGGCCACTAAATTTAACCCGTGTGTTACACAATTTTAGCAAGTGTTGTTCCTGTTTTAACCCTTGAACCTGCTAACCTTTCTCCACATGTGTTGCACAGTTGAAGGATGGCAGAAATTGATACTGATTGGTCCAGTGGTAGGGAGCTTGATGAAGATTCAGGATCAGATGAAGAAAGTGATAACGGTGAATCTATGGTGGAACCCAAGGTTGACGTAAGTGCCAGTCAGTACTAGTCTCATGCCCAGTCCCCTTCATGCATGCGCGAGAAAGGATCTGATCAAAAGGGTCGCACTAATGCGTCTGGCTGGAATGCAATAATTGGCAATTCCGGTGTGCATACAATAGAAACTAACCACCACTTTCACGTACGTACGGACCACACATAATTACATTCCACTAATGTCATGTGACCATGGTTCTGCAACCTGATTGGGCCACAATATACGTACCTCGAGAACAAGGAAGTGCGACCCTTTTGACAGACCCTTTCTCGCGCATGCATGAAGGGGGCTAGGCACGAGACTAAGTTAGTACATACTCTATAGGTATCCCCTAATATCCCGGCCGCAGTGCTACGTGGCTACATATTGAAGAGTCGGTGCATCCAGCCACCAGGGTGCTGGTGCTTTGTGGCGCACATGCATATACTCGGCCCCGCGTTGTTTGTGATTACCTGTGATATTTTTTGCGATCTGCCATGACTCACAACTAGCAGTATACACATGTTCACCAGACCCTTTCTCTTGAGATTGAAGGGTATGGCTAGTGAGACTAATAATTCATTTCATGAATTCCTCTGCAGGCTCAACTTGATAATGAGACTGATAGTGAGTCACCACACAGTGACTCAGAGATTCCAATTCCTAAGGTTAGGACAGCGGCTATTGGCTATCCATGGCGGCACTTTGAAATATTCCTTCTACATAATTATATATAATAATTGCATTCCTGCTACAGGGAGAAGAACGTCATACGACTCTTCTTGGAAAGCGCACCCGAAATTTCAGTACCACACAAACTGCATTGCTATCATACTACTTTGAGAATGGAATGCGTGGTGTTGGAAAGAAATACTCTGCCATCATCGACCGTGCTGCCAGTGAAACACACCTATCTACTGACCAAGTCAAGGTATCAATAATACTTCAAGTATAATTATAATTGTTATCACAAGACTATACCGTTGCTTGATTGAAACGATGTGTGCTTATGCATGCAGAGATGGATAAAGAAACGCTCCTTTAGAAGGAAGCATGCTAAACCATCCCCAGATGAACAAAGACCCGTAAAGAAGGTGAATATAACAGCCTGGCAACAATTTTTAAAGGAATTTAAAGATACGGAGGGTAAGACAATAAAAATCAGTATGGGTATATATTAGTATGTAATATTAGCCTTGCTGGAGTGCGGCTACCAATCAAAAACAACTTTTGCCTGGAGATAAATTACCTTTCATTGATCCCAGGTATATTTTGTCCTGGCATATAGAGCCAAACCAAAGCTGAGTTTTGCCATGCTTCTATATATATACCCTAAATGCATGACCATGGACATAATATAGCAACATGTATGTGCATGTATGCAGTTACTGTTTATTGATTTTATCATGCATGTAGTTATTACAGTGTCTAAAGTACTCTATATTCCTATAATACTTTAGAACAAATAATTTACCGATACATATATTATTGTGTATTACAGATGGGAAGAGTGCACTGAGCATCAGTGCTAGCCACTTCAATAAAGTAGCTAGTACTGCTTATAAAGAAATATCAGATGAGTATAAGCAGCACTTAATGGAGAGCTCAGGTCCAAGGATTCAACAGATGTCACGCAAGTCCATTATGAAATGCGGAGAGAAGGCCTTTAAAAATATTCAAAAGGAGGTATATACATGATATGCATGATTTGTAGGCATCTTAATAATATTATTGTAACTGTCTCTAATTTCAGACTACTGTAGGAACTTTAATTCCCTGTGCATGCTCAATTGTGGGTGTATTATAATATTATATATATATGTATTCTGAATAGTACCATTTGTGCACCTTTCTTGATTGTGACGCTATGAATTGTGTGTATTAGTTTGTTGACAGTCTCCGCATGCCATGCCAAGTTTATACACTTTTTTCCAAATAAGGAGAAAAATATAGTAAACGTAGTATTGGTAGGTTCCAAAACAGTACTATATATGGTATGCTCAGGGTGCTATAATATTATTGTGCTACTTCATAACCACATCATTCTTTGTTCATGCAGTTTGACAAATTAGATCGCCTTGGTTACTCTGGTATTGGTTTTGGTTTTTTGGAGGATGATGTACATTGTGTGGGAACTCCGAAAGCCTCAACAGTCCTTAGTGATCCTCGACTGATTGAATATTTACACTCAATCATTATTGCAAGTAGGTCATGAGCAATATTATATTATATATTGGTCTGCATGCATGCATGGGCGCTTACCCGGGAATCCGATATAACTTTCATATATGTTTGTATGTTAGAAGCTGCTACATTGATCCCTTGAAATGCATGCAATATATGGGCACTTGCCCAGGACACTACAGTATTATCAAACATAGTATTACTATAATTGTATGTTTTCAGATAATCCTCCTCCACCTGTGGCCAATTCTACCACCGAACACCCTGAACAGGAGGCTTCATCAACAGCTACTAGTCAGATAGCAGAAAAATCCAGGGCAAAAAAAATCAAGGGTATTTCAAAACGTGAAGCTTCTCAAGCCAAGGTTGGTTCTAAAACTCCTGTGGCTACTCGCCAGTCAGCAGTCCTTAAGAGAGCCAAGGGTGTTTCAAAAACCAAGGCATCTCCTATGGCTACTCGTAAGTCAGCAGTCCTCAAGAGACTCAAACAAACCAAGGTGTCTCCTATGGCTACTCGTAAATCAGCAGTCCTCAAGAGACTCAAAGAAACCAAGGTGTCTCCTATGGCTACTCGTAAATCAGCAGTCCTCAAGAGACTCAAGGGCATTTCAAAAAATAAGGCTTCTCCTATGACTACTCGTAAGTCAGCAGCCCTCAAGACTCTCAAGGGGATGGCAAAAAACAAGGCTGAATCAAGTATGACTACTCACAAGTCAGTTGACCCTAAGAGAGCCAAGAACTTTCCAAAAAGCAAGGCTTCTACTAGCAAGTCGACAGTCAGGGAATCCAAAGATGCTGTTGAAACCGATATGGCTACACGCAAGCTGACAGCAAAGAAACCCAAGGTTACAGCCTCTAGAAAGATTACCACTGCTTATTCTAGGATACTAGCGTTGAAATCTCAGCTTTCTAAAGACTCACAAGGTGATGAGAGCGACAGTAGTAACTCTGATACATCTATGAATTCTCAAGACACAGCTACGTGTACATCCACATTCAAGAAGACTGAATGTGCAAACTCATCCATATCTCTTGCTGATCCTGAGATTCCTGAAATAGAGCCGGGTAGTTCCAATGATCTAATATCAGAATCAGTTTGGATATCCAGCCTAGGACTGTACCAGCATGACCGTGAAGTACTTTTATCCGACAGGTGGCTTAATGATAATATCGTTTATGCAACCGAAAAACTTTTAAGCCAGCAGACCAAGGATGCAAATATCTATGGATGGCAGAGCCCACAGTTAGTGAAAACGAAATTTAAGGTCCTACCTCCCAAATGTAAATACATTCAGGTTTTGAATGTGCATCAGTCCCATTGGATTACCATTTCCAATATCAGTATCCATGACGACACACATTCTAATAATTCAGTATCAATCTACGATAGTGATTTTTACGCACGTCCAAGTCTATCAACAAGGATGCAGATTTGCTCCTTAGTGAAACCAACTTCCAAACTTTTCAAGTTTGATGTCTTGAACACAATGGCACAACCTAATGCTCATGATTGTGGTATGTTTGCACTAGCGTGTGCTACTGACCTAGCCCATGGTCGCGACCCAGTGCTGTCGGAATGGGATCTAGATGATAACACTATGAGAAAACATCTTGTTGAGTGTTTAGAAAGGGGCTATATTTCACCATTTCCAGTGAAAAAAACTCGGAGAATTCCACTTGGGAGTCGTGTGCGCCGAACCGTCGAGGATCAAATATACTGTATATGTCGATTGCCCAACCACAACAAGGATTTAGCGATGATTTATTGCAATGTTTGCCGAGAATGGCACCATGAAAAATGCATGGACATAAATATCGATGATTACAGTGGCAAGGAGAAGCCTTGGATGTGCCCAAATTGTGTGAAATTCATGGACTCTCTTGAGCAATAGAACTCTTCAAGATGTAGCTACACATACAATGGATTCTTCATGCTATCAATCTTGTTACATTATTATTATTATCTACAGTACGATAATATTATTACTAGTATAATATCATTATAATACTTTGATGTCGCAATTGCCACAAAAATTATACAACATTGTTTTATAATAATAGTACATAACTATTACTAATAATCAGCCTCATAGTCAGATTCTGATTCGGATGAATCACTGTAGTACTCTGGTATAAGCGAGTTAGAATCAGTAGCTGCTTCATATCCTTCCCAGTCCAGCTTTTGTGGAATATTGATGGTAGCACTGATTGGAAATATTCTACATTCTTGGTGAAGCTTGTCAATCCTTCGGAACAACGAATGGAGTAGTGCAATGGCACCTCTACTGAAAGGATTGGACTCGGAAATTTGTGCCTGCTTCATCTGATCAATCAACATCAACAGTAATTTTCGCTGTTCAGCATAAAAATGAATGGTATTTGCCATTTCACTTTCGAGAAGAACAATTTCCTCATTGCTACGCTTCATTTGTAGGTAGGCTTCAAGTATTTCTTGATGTGGCTTGCTTGAAGTAGTATCAGCATGGAGTTTAGAGGAAAGAACTTCTGGATCCAAGGCTTCGTCCAGTGTAATTTGAGTGGATGAACTGTTAACAACTAACTGGCAGATATTATACTCTTCCAACAATGTTCTCAATCTCTTTGTTTCACTGGTCACCTGACGTGATAATTTCTTTGCAATCTTTTGACCATCTACAAGCAATAGGTGACAATGATCACAGTATGATGGTAACAGTATTCCGGCTAGTATATACATTGTGGGATTGCAAGTTAGCTATGCAACACACCTGCATATTTAGACTTCAGTCGTAACAAAAACTTTCTCCTAACGGAGGAAGCCCACAGGCACCGATCGAAGAAATTAAGCTTCTCTAAACAGTATGCGTGCTCCAATTCTTGATAATCCTTATCAGAAGGGTTCCATCGATAACGCACACTGTTCTTCTTCTCCAGCTCCTTAAGCTCACGATCCAACCTGCATAATTATAATACACAAGGATGAAACAGCTTTGCACCTATTAGACTGTCGATCCCTATGCAGCCCCTTCCCACCATTTCAAATGGATACAATAGTTTGCAGAAAGGAAGACGAGATTACTCTTAATCTGTATCTACCTATAATAATATGTGGCAACTCAAAAGAATCTGTGGATAAAACGTACTGTGATAACTGCGTTTCACTGGATGAATCACTTGACACCACATTGTCCCTGTGATTTTAAACGAAGTGTTACGTTAACAATGGACGTTATGCTCTATTATAAACCAATAATGCATGGAGAGAAGGAGAAAGGAGGGGGGGTGGGGAGGAGAGGGGAGAGCGGTGAAGTGAAGAGATGGGGGTGGGGACAAGACTGGAGAAAGGTGGTGTGCAAGTTGGTGGGTGGGTGGAAAATTCTCCACCACTAAAGAACATACCTCAACTTGTAAAATGAATGTAACATTTGGAAATAAACCTTCTTCCACTCGGGGATATCTGAATGATCACGTTATTGTAAAGTAAGTGGCTAGGTGATGACGTAAAGAGGTAATTACAAACTTAATGTTATGTTGCCGTAGCCACCAATACTCAGTGAAATTCTTTCATCTGTAAGCCACTCTTTCACCTGATCTTCATGGATATTTCCACCTGTATGGCATTGGATCATTGGATCTTAAACTTGCACATTATTTTACATACTTTGAGCTGTCAGGTTTGCAAACGTCTCTTCTGACAAATTCTTCATTTGTTGTGCCCGTTCCCATCGCACCACAAGTAGATGGGCTAATCATGAGTAGTTAATATCACCAAATAAAATTAAATTATCTTAAATTTGAGGGCCTATGGCCAACAATTCTCTTTGATGTGGTCATTATAACACCTCCCAAAGCATAGCCTCCCTTGAGATACACGTAGTGATGATCCTTACCAAGCTTCACTTTAGTTTTCATCCCATAGCATGCTAGTGCATGTGCTAGAACATCTCTCCTATGGGCTGGCCGCATTTCTTTTGTCATCCTTCCAAAGCGACGTAGATAGGACCATAGCCTCTCCATCGTCTCTCCATCACTTAGACCTACCCCTTCACATCTCAAAGGACCAAACAACATCTATGAACACATCATGCAAAAGCAAAATGATAATTATTATTACACCACAATAATTATTGTGGTATATACCTGGCATGAAGCAGAATGGCCGTAACAGTGAAATGTGGGCAAACAGAGAGTTATTCGCTGCAGCATGTCATTTCTTCCAGCTGACTGCTTTGTACAACACATTTTATAATTACTATATAGCTTATCAGCGAATTAGACGTCCCATTCTATACCTTGAGATGCTTATACAATGTACAAGCAATATCATACATTACATAAATTTCCACACTTTCTGTACTTCTTTCAATCAGCCTATCCAGGATAAACTCACCATAAGCCAAGCTAAAGTTTGTAAAAAAAACGTAATCTTGTTCCCCTTGATATTAACATACATGTACATGTACCGTTCCCCATGCTTCAAGTCCAAAAATAGAACTGGAAACTCATGACGACAGGCACATCCAAACAAACCAGTCTCGTCAAGTGCTTTATACCTTGAGGAACTTCGTAAAGCATCTCCAGCCAAAAAGTTACTGCAGTTCTACAAATGTTAATGAATGTGGATTGGTAGTAGAAGATAAACCTACTGAATTTTCATGTACATACCCTGATGTATGTATGCATAGTATAGTATAATAGTATATAACTGGACGTACATTTTTCATCAGAGTATGTGTCTTAGATCCTGCAACGTGTTCGTCAACACATGATTGCTCAACAAAGAACAGATGCCCTTGAACAGCAGGTCTATGACTAACACCTGCAGCTTTTTTCCGTGGGAGTCCAAAGAGAGCATCCATAGCATAGACTATTCTGCCTTCACTCTACATTGAGGTACACACACACACATACACATATGTACAATATACACATACAAAGGAAAAAAAAACAAAGGTGTAAGGCTGCCATTTACTCTCTCTGGAGCTTACTGACCATGTAGGACCCCCTGGGCACTATGCAGAGGTTCACAAGCCGGCATGTTTTTTTTTAATGTTTTCCTGGACTAATACAACTTGCATGCATGGTGTTGGTACCACAAGTCCTATACCAGATTCTTGGCACTATCAATGTCACGTAACTGCTTTGATTAGTTTGTCCACGACCCTTGATTGCTAGGCAATATCATGACACACAGTGCATACACACACTTTAAGATACTTATTACCTTAGGACAAGCCGGGCAAATATTACCATGATCAAGATCACTAGAGAGATGACTCAGGTGCCTCATTTGATGCTTAAAGAATCTTAATGATAATACATTTAAGGTACCATTAAATTGCGTGGGCGTGAGGTGGGGGATATGACACCTAAACCACATCAAAGTCATTAGTGAGGTGCATGTTGTGTAACCACGCCCTTTTAATTGCACAGGTCTCAGGGGTGTGGCTGCTAGAGCCGGAAGTGTTCATTTAATATCCTCCATGGACCGGAAGCCGAGCCGGAAGGGAGGGGCCAGGCCACGCCCAAAACAGCCCCACCCTGTTCCCCAAGGACCACCATTCTCAATCAAGTGCCTACTAACCACCGGATGTCCACCGGAAGCCCACAATCAATCCCAATTAAAACACACAGCTTCCTCAAGGCCAAAACACACACAAACACTTGGAGGCCGTTCTGCCACACCGCCCACGCAAGAGCTCACCTCATTTCCTGTGTGGGCGGAGTGACAACACGTCATCGCAACCACATCCGCTTCAAACCATCGTCAGCTTCCGTCCAGCCGTACGGGCCCCTCGATCGCACCGCCGTACAGTGCCTCATTAACAGACATGGCCTCACCTTTGACCTCCTGCCACGCCCCCAAAGCCTCCTCGAGGGGTTCAAAGGTCACCACCGCTTCCGGGACACGCCCACCTATCGCCGAGGCCAAGTCCCAGGCGCCGATGTCCAAGCACTGGCCCGTGAAGCCACGCCCAATCGGAAGCAATAAAACCTGCATTAACGCACACGCACACACTCCACACGGTGCCAGGAACACGCCCACATGCTTAATTAGGCCTAATAAGCTTTTTTTTTTTTTTTTTTTTTTTTTTTTTAAGTCGTTGCGGTTAATAGTTAAGAAAGAATGCTTTGATCTTGCTTTGATGTGGGCAATTACCGGCCTTTTCTTCAGGGGCCACTTCCGGTCGCTAATTACACGCGCATAATCATCCCTGGCCGATTCTGGACACGCCCACCTTCGACCAAAAGCACTCGTATGGCCTCTTCGGCCACGCCCCTTCACGATTCGCTAATTGAATTAGCCATTCCTGACGCTCACGCCCACGCAATTAAATGGTACCTTAATTATACAAGTGCGTGTATAAATTAATATTGCATTCAATAGTAATATGGTTAGTTAAACTCTACCTATACTCCTCAAAGCAGTCAATAAGTCTAGCATACACATCTCGACGCTATAATCAGAATAAACTATCAAATTGGATTAATATTATGGCTAGCTAAAGACTTAATTATACCTTGGATAAAATATAAGGGCACTTGAAATAAATAGCACTACAGAAATCCTTTAGTGCCACATGACATTCAAGAAGAAATGCCTCTGCCCAATCCAGTAAATCAAAAGTGTACGCTAACTGTGGATACTGTGGACTAGCTGGCCATAGTTTGGCTCGAGTGAGAGTCAAAGCAAGATCCTCACAGTCACAGCAAACAAACAGAACATCGTGTTGAATGCCTGCAGCAAGTATAAACTCACTCAGCATCATTCAAATATGAACCATTAACCTCATACCATACTCATCGAAACATTTAAGAGGAGTTTCTCTTCTTGTAGAACAAATGTGGCTTGGACGAACATCTATTCTTCTATTTCTGATATCACATGGTGTGTAGTGATCATTCTACAATTATATATAATGCACTAATTATACCTCTTCAGAGTGTATCATTAATATATCACTTACCTCCCATTCTTCGGCCACATGAAAGAAATTGGCAGTCTCGTGCTGCTTACAGAAGCATTGATAACAGTAGTAAATGTTTGGCCCACATCTTTCACATTTGAACCTTGCTGCGGAGCTACATACAATGCACACTTGACCAAGTGGCATAGCACTATTCTCTGTAGCCAAAAACAAGATATTTGACCTTAACTTTTCCCACGCATTCGCTGTGGCTTTACGATGTAACTCATGCAAAGTGGGATCAGTATCCTCAGCACCATACAGCTCAGGAATTTCATTGACAGATGATCCTTCCACAGTATGAGGTGCATCAGTGGATGCTTCATGAATACTCACTGCTTGCTGCTCTCTCCCTAGTGTTTCCATGTCAGCATCCATATGACCACGGTAAACTTCTCTTGCTTCTTTCTGTGAGTGATGAGTCACCTTTAAGGGAGGTAGCTTGATTCTTTTATGAGAAGCCATATTTTTCATGCAATGCACTGGTGCTCCTAGCAACAGAAATTCAATCGCATACGGGTTAATATTAAATTCGGGCGCTAAGAATGGAACCTATCATTACTTGGGGTGGTACTTGGGTTCCCAGGTACCGATACTAGTAGTGGTCAAAAAGGTTCCAGTACCGGGTGTCCACATGCCCTATCTTATGGACAGTTCACTCTTTATCACTACACTCACATGTTATACTGGTATTAAAAGTGCACACACAGACTTCCAAGAGAAAAGCCAAAGCTATATCTAGGGATGTCTGCATGGGATTTGCAGCCCCAGCAAAAAAGTTTCAAAATTTTAAGCTCTGAGGCCTCTGAGTCCTTCTGTCAGTAATAATTATGAGGTTTTTATTGGTTTTATTGTGAAAATTAATGGATAATGTGGATCTCAGCCGCCTTCTTTCAGCGTGTGTGTGTGGATGCGTACTCTTCTGAGCAGACACATGATTCATTTGCTGGAGAGATGGAAAAATATTATTGTAACAAGAAAATTAATGTGTAGACAGCCAGCCCAGGCTTAGAATCTGATGATACAAAAAGTGCACACAACAGTCCATTATCGGCAGTCTCTATTCAGTGGACTGGACTACTGGATTGGAATACTGGACTCGCCTTTGACCCCAAAAATAGTATACAAAAGGCTTCATTTAGCCCCCTATAGCTAGCTTGGTGGAGCGAGTGGGGTTATAGAATAAGACAGCCTAATGGCCTTTGGCCTTGTGGCTTTATGACCAAATGGCTAAGCAAGCAATTTATCTCCATTTGAGGTGGATAGCATGTCCCCAGGTCTCTTACTGGGAATGACTGACACTGAATGAATATTAAACTATCTGATCAATGAAAAGAAATTATAGCATAGACACACATGCACTCGTTTGATCACACACTAAACAGCACCTTATTTGGTCATTACCAAACCTGCCTTGTGACTGATAACGATAGTGGGTACAATAAATGAAAGTCTATGTGACATCTATCACTTAATATGCATTTTCCTCTTCAATTCAGCATTAGCTACACTAGGGACTGATCTATGGTGTATGTGTTGGGGGGGGGAACTTCCTTCTGAATGATTGCTTGACTGTTATACATACAAATCTCGCTCTTAAATACATCCACAACATACACATGCACACACCACACACCACACACACTGTACATGGTTATGTAAACAATTTGCTACACAAACCACACAGAATCACCACTCGGAGATGAAGCCACATGCATCACTCCCTGTTATGCCCAATGGTTGGCCAGGCACAGTCATCATAGATTTAAATATCTAATTCTACCACATGAGGTATTGTATTTTGGGGTGTGGCACTTAATGAGATTCATTGGTATGGAATAAGGGGGAGGGTAGCATTGGAATGCAAGTGCTTGTTATGACAACAGTTTATAAACGTTCCCAGGCTCTTTCTCTCCTTTTCACTTAGAAGCTATTACTGATTAGAGAAGCTACTGTCCCTCAATTGATCTTGAGGTAGGTTATGGTAGTTATCAGTACTTTGTAAAGTGAACACTATTAAACTTGCCATCATAGTCATAAAAATATCATGGCTAACTAGCTAACTTAGTAAAGAGAGAGGGAGAGTGCTAGTCTAAGAGTATGTGAATGAATATGTGTGTATGAGGCTAGTGTGTGTGTCAACTGTGATCAACAGGATTAAAATAATTATTTGTCTTTTTGTATCTTTGATGGCTGACACTTACATATGAAAGGCAGCCTGGGCCAGAGGAGAGGTTTTGTGGTGTAGACCAATGTCCAAGCTTGAGCCAGCCTATGTAGTAGTGTAATCAACAGAATAAAGGCTCAGTTTAGGAAAATACTATATAAAATGTATTTCAAAGAAATGTGATTCTCTCCCTCTCTTTTATTATGTGTGTAATAGTGTGATATGTAACTGCTCTGTGTGACTTTTGCTGTTTCAGATTTCTCAACCAACAGTATAATAAATTTTGAATAATGGGTGGCAAACAGAGTCAACCTGAACAACCCAAACCCAATGACAAGGTGAGCTAGTGTAGCCTAACTCTGAACACTCGCATGCCTTGTTAGCTTTGCAATGGTAGCTATCTGCTATCTATGCACAGTTCATCTGTTGAGTGCCTTCCTAACTTAGACCATGTCTAGCTATAGCCCAGCTGTTCCTATAATTATTTGTATTACTTGAATCGTTTTTTTGTTTGTTTGTTTGTTTATTTTTCAGACGAGTCCAGGTCAGCCTCCAGTGACAGAAGAGAGGCAGCTGGGCTTACACACTGCTAAGCCAACTGCTCCTGTTAATATACCAGCAAGCCAAAAGGTGAGGCGATTAAAATTAAGTGTACACACAAAGCTATTATAGTGTGATATCCCCATGAGTGATTAATCATAACTTTAACTACCTGGGCACTTTCAGGTACCGGTGTAGTATACTGGATGATTAGCTACTATAGTAGCCTTATCCACAGGGTAGCTAATTAGTTATTCCTAAATTTTACCGCATCTGAATTTCCTTCCTTGAACTATTTCTCTCTCAGGTTGATTTGACCGGTCCAGGACACCCTCCAGTGAAGGAAGAGAGGCAGCTGGGCTTACACACTACCCAGCACACAGCTCCTGTCACACCAGCAAGCCGAAATGTGAGACGATTAAAGAGAACACATAGCTCAATGACATACTTTTTATTGATAAGGCACTCGCTTCGTTGTTGAACAAAGAGGCTTCTTACACTGCTATTCCTCTACCGCGATTCAGCTGCTTGTTGCTAATAGATTTGATTCTCGATTGAGCTAATCATCAATCACTTATGTGTATCTAGCCTATGTGAGGTTATTGATTCTGACCTGCAGCATGGTTTTCAGTGGTTCAGTATTGTCTTGTACATAATTATGTACATGCTTAACTTCATCTACTAGCTGCTGTGTCATATATGTGGCTACTTGTTTTCCTTCAGGCTGACTATGAAAGAAGACTTCTACAACTTTGTTATGAAGGAACAGCTGACATCAGTCACTTCAGAGAGCTACTCAGGCAG
Organism: Cliona cf. orientalis; assembly: GCA_963930775.1. NCBI lineage: Eukaryota > Metazoa > Porifera > Demospongiae > Clionaida > Clionaidae > Cliona > Cliona cf. orientalis. The sequence goes on from OZ005690.1 coordinate 9,701,478, forward strand.
GGGGTGGACGTCAACATCTATGATGAGGTGGGTATACTGTATATATAATGCTAATAATGGTCACTATGTACTAGTAATATTGCTGATAGATTTGTTTGACCTCCATCTGGTTAGTAATTAATTTTTAAAGTGAGCCTTGTTTAGAGAGAGAGGTGGAGGATGAGTGAATGCCACTAGTTGGGCTATTCATCAATAACTAGAACTCTCTAGAGCAGTGTTTCATTTAGAGAGGGGTGCCCTGGGATTCTCTCCCCCCCCCCCCCAAATGTTGAGAAATTTAATTAAAAACCAACATTAAATTTTATGACTGATTGCCTGTTTGACTTCTAAAAATTTAATATGGCGTATTATTGCTTAAAAATCAATACTTGATCAAAATAGGGACCCCAGACCCCCCTAGACGGTGGTGCTTCAATTGACACATTATTTTCCTCCTCCTAACAAAAACTCCTGTATGAAACCCTATAGGGCACACACCCCGCATGCTCTGTAGCTGCTATTAGCACTCTAGACGTATATACTGCAGATCTCTTGTCATGACTTGAAGACCCTTCCCTACACTGAGTTCAAGCATGCGCAGTCCCATCAGCGCATGCCAGTCAAAGAAACCATGCAGTTTTTCAATAATATCTACCGATTCATTGTGTTGATAACATACCTAGAACTCAAGAGCAGACGATGTTTGTGCTGACAAACGATAGACGGACAAACTGATTACTTTACCTTTTGCACAAGCACGGGGGTAATTTTATTGTTGAATCGGATGTGAGATATCTTTGAAGTTTGATATGTGCATGCTTTATTCCCCCCCCCCCCCCCCCACTCTGGATTCATTTGCGGGTCCCCCCTTAGTAATTGTTTTCCTATGGGGTTGCCTCCCATAAAATTGGGCACTAAGCATTAATTTTGCCCTCTTGTGATATAGAACCCTGATGTATAATATGTATTTCATTGTAGGGTGGCAAACACCCCCTCTGGCATGCCTCCTATGACGGCCGAGATGATCTAGTTCTGCTGTTCCTAGAGCACAAGGCAGCAGTGGACCTGCCTACTAATGTGAGATATTCAACCACTCAAACACATGTCCATGCACACTAGCTACAAACAACTCAGTGTAGAGCTTGATAGCTGTAGATATGTAGCCACAGTCACATAGTTAATAGCTTCATGCAATAATGATAGTGTGGTTGGCTGTGCTCAGTTTGTAGAACGCTGTCTACGTGTCTGGGTTCTCATAAACTAACTCAAAATGTTTGTGGCAATGATAATTATCAAGGTGCATAAGCCACCTCAAAATAATGTTTGTGGCCATGACTATTCAAAGTGAATTCATAGCTCAATTAAAAGCAATACTAATTTATGTCATTATTATTACAATGGAGACAATTAATTATTTTGTTCTCTATGTCTACTAATTTTGCTCATTATTCATGTTGCATTGTCTCATGGATCAACTCATGCAGAACAAATTTGGAGACACAGCATTAATTATCGCCAGCAGTAGGGGGCACATCAAATGTGCCACTATTTTATTGAATCACAAGGCTGATGTTAATTATCAGAGAAAGGTGAGACTGTTGTATGTTGAATGACAAACAATATCCATGTAGTGTGGCATAGAATGTAGGGAAGTTATTGTGTTAGCTCCAACAGCACACTTCAGTGTCTCCTAGATTATGCTCTTAGACTAGTGCTCTGTTAATGCATCAAACAATAACCACTTTCAGTAGAAGAGACCTCCCTCCCCCTCAGTAAATCCATGTATAGTCTCACTGTGCAATAGTCTTATTATGCCATTCCTGGTTAGATTTTGTGTATGACAATGTGTGCGTATTTGCTATCCTAGCTCAATGGGAGTACACCACTAATACGAGCATGTGGTGAAGGTCAACTAAAGCTTGCCATTCTCCTGATTGATCACGGAGCAGCAGTGGACTATGTAAACACGGTGAGACTGTTGTATGTCCATGGTGGACATGGTGTGGCACAGAATGGTGTGCTCAGTTTAGAGTGAGGTGGGGCATGTTGTATGTCTGTATAGTCATCACAGTGTAACTATGGGTCAGTGACATTGACACCTGTAGGTAATATTATGGGTTAAATTAGCAGTGTGTTCCCACCTTACTCTGTGTAGTAGATTACATGCAGTGGGAGTACGGTTAATTGCTTGATTCCCCTTACCCTGTATGTGTGTATCTCTTACAGCGTGGCAGCACGGCCCTTGGTTTGGCATGCAAAAATGGACATGCAAGTATCGTGAATCTATTACTAGAAAAGGGTGCCAATATTAACAAGGTACAGTGCTTTATAATTTATTGTTATTGTGATATTACAATGATGTCCCTGGCTAACTTTCCATTTCAAGTAGTCAATGTAGAGGCTTCCATAGCTACATACTAATGTAAGCAATTTTAAATTCTATCCCAAGCAAGCCATGCACCATGCAGACCATGCACCATGCAGACCAAAAATTACTACTTAATATGGCATTTATATGGGATCGGTATTCATGTCGGGGTTTCACCCAGAAAAATAATTTGGGAGGAGGGGGGGTATGGCAGTTACATGCACCGTGCCCACTTCAACACCCCCACCCTTATTAACCGTTGATTAATATGTATTTTTGGGTGTGAATTGGTATTGTGTGATTTTGTCCAGTATTCTTCAAATATTTAATATGTAGCCTAGTCTAAGGGAATTACTGATCACTTGTACTACAGCACCAAAAAAGTACATGCTCCCCTTCCCTCACCATATCTCTCTCCTTTCTCTCTTTTTTTTTCCTTTTTGGGGGGGGGGGGGGGGGGGGGGGGGGGGGGGGGGTTAGAAACAGAGTGTTTGGAGGGACGGCTCCCCCCTCCACCCATTTGATGAAACCCTGCATGTGTAGTGCAGCAAGCCCAAGTACATATCATCATCATTCATGTATACTCAGCTGCTCTCATTCTACAGGGCTCTCTTCCACCAGTGTACAGTGCCAGTGAGGGAGGGCACTTGGCTATTGTTGAGCTGCTGGTCAGTCGAGGGGTTAGGATCGACCAGCCAACTGATGTGAGATTAAATATTTGTGTGCATGCTAATTATTGGGAAAGCCAAAGCAATTGACCCTTACATAAACCACTCATACGAAAATGTCGCTAGAGTTGTGTGTATGTAGTGATACATATGTCTACATGCTTACCATCTCATAATGTATGAGTATAATTATGATAATTATTAATCACGATAGAAATTGTCAATACTGACCACATGTTAATGCTGAATGTAGCTCACCAAACAAAGGCTCAAGCAGACACGGAGTGGTGTAGTGAGACTAGAAAGCAAGAGAGGGTAGGGGATCAGTGCACAAGAATAGTATCTATCTGTAGCAACAAGGGTCCATAGTTATGCTGTAGAGTAGCTATAGTTACCCCAGACCATCTCATCCATAAAAATATATGTAGCCACACTTTCAGGGCCAAAACTCTTGATAATAGTGTCATCGGCTGATCATTTCAACAATAGACACTGCTTTTGTAACTATTTAATATCTACCTACATGTGCTTCGGTTGCAGTAGGCCTACAACTTGCAAGTTCACTGTGAGCATGCATAGATAGTAAAAGGGGCAACCCAATCCCCCCTCTGCTATCTATGCTGTTAGCGAAGGCTCGCCCCCTCGATGGTTTACATCACCCTAGTAGTGTCATGTGAGGTACATTGTTATTGTTGTGATTTTGCTCTTAACTGTAAGTTCAACTGTTGAGAGAGCAGGTCCTACATAATTAATAATTATTATCATGGTTCTAAACTATCACCTCTGCCGCTGGTATCAACTAAATTAAAATAAGCATAATTCATTAATGAAATGTAAATCATATAGTACTCGATTACCTCTCTTTTGCCTACAGAGTGGTTGTATGTGACGACGGCCTCATACCCCTCAAGCTTTGTGTCATTCACAGTAGCAATCTAATGCTATGCTAGCCTGTAGACCCAGTATGACTTACCTATGATTAGCCACAGTCAAAACAACGCATGATAGATGTGGACTACTGGCATGTCAAACAAAAAAATTAATAACAAGTGTGTGTAGCCCTTATCAAGCACATTGTAGTAAAAATATTGGTGCATTTTTTGACATGATAGCCCTGGTCAGATGCTAGAGCACCTAACTGTTGAATTCTGGTGATTTTTGTGTGAAGATTACACCTTCCTTGCATGTGGGGTAATTGCTCAGCATTTTTAAATTATAATATCAGGGGTGCCCTACACAATAACTAGTTGCTATTGTATCCTTCACTTTGGCTACTAGTTCCTGGATTGAGTAGCCACATTTTCACTATTATTTCCTACGTATAAAATGAACCAGCCTAGGGGGAGACGTTTAACAATAGTGACTGTCTTGATAGTTTAGAAGCAACCTGGTACACAAGCAAGCAGCCTACTGTTGAATGTAGATTTAGCCTCATCCCTTGGCCTTCACATTGATTGTGCAGTGAGTGCCATCGGCTGATTTATTCCAACAACAGATATTAATTATTAATTTTTAGTTTGCATACATGTACTTTGAATCAAAGTTGCTAAGTACTACTAATAGGCCTATAGCTGGCTACAAGTTCACTGTGAGCATAGATGTAGAAGGGGCAACCTAACTCCCCTTTTACTGTTTATACTGTGAGTGAAGGCTCGCCCCCTCGATGGTTTACATCACCCCTAGCTAGTAGTGTCATGTTTTTTTTATTGAGGTAAGTATGAATATAATAATATTATTATTGTGATTTTGTATCATTAATATATTATTGTGGGAGCAGACGCATGGCATTGTTTTCTGCTGCTGACATTACAGAATCCATGTCACTCAATTGTATGTGATAATGTTCTATCAATTAAACTTATCACATTCTACAAAATTAATATTTGTCTAAGCAGTTAAACAATGGTATTTAATTATTGGATATTTTATGCAACAGCACCTATATATCGAGGACTGCATGCGCTCACGGTAGCAATCTACTGCTTGAAGACCCAGTATGATATGGAGCTTGATGACCTATGATTTCCTTGAGTTGAAACAGCACATGATAGGTGTGATCAACTATTAGCAAGAGTGCTTTAGACGTGTATTTATTCAATGATTTTAATATTATGCTCACTGTGCTATATTTACCATAGGGAGGATCCCGCAGCACTCCCTTGACCATAGCTTGTGGAGAGAATAAGCTTCAAGTAGCCACTTTTTTGATACAGAAAGGAGCAAATATCAACTACCAAACAAAGGTTGTTAATTGCTTCTATTGTATTTATAATCATTACAACTGAGATTTTCCCACAGTCTGGTTTTTCTTCCCTCCACTATGCCTCTCAAAATGGACACAGAGCTGTGGTCCAGCTACTGATTGAATCCCAAGCCAAGCTGGATATTAAAGACAATGTAAGTCTTTAGCTGGTAGTTGCATGCATGGGTATGGGTAGCTAGTTGACATGTCACTAGTATAGGGCTTTAGGCATTACACAAAAGGTACTATGGGGTTGGTGAAGCACGTCTGGCAGACCTGGAGGACAACAGATCACTGAGCACAGAAACTTATTCAGAGTAGCTGGAGGTGTGCACAGCTTCAAGTCACAAATTGAAGTCACAATTTAGCGTGCATCCATACAACATGTCCTGCCCTCAATTAGGATGACTGACTGTTGATATTACTTTGTGTTTGTGGCATTACTATAGGATGGTGAATCTCCCATTGATGTTGCAAGACGGAAAGGGCATTCAGAAATCGTGAGTCTTCTGGAGAGAGCAGACCATACCAGTAAGTGACAAGTCAGTGTGTACACATACCAGTGGTTGTATAGCTATCACTGATGGATTATTATAATTATTAGGTACATACTAAATTCGTTTATTGCTATGACCCCTACACAGAGTGGGGTGTATATATTGTTGATTTTCTATGTACTGTCTGGTTGTAGCTGTTACAGTATACTGATTGCCCTTGTATGTTATGAGCACTGTGTGGTAGAATGGAAGGGGACATCCTCTCTATGGCTAGCAAATTGAGGATCACGGAATTTTCAACACTAATCTAAGTCATCTGTGTCATCTAATCTAAGTCATCTTGCATGTATTTCCTGTAGGTTCAGCTGAGAATGAAGAGTCTTCTAGTGATGTACAGGCAGAGGGAGGGAAACCTTCTGGTATGTATTGCTACTAGTACTACAGTGTGTGGGTGTGTCAAAAGCACCGCTCAGCCACCTCATGTATATCTGATAACCTGTCTAGTATGGACTTTAGCTACTGAGATTTTTCTCTTCCCTTTTCCATTTAATAGGATACAAGAAATAGCAATAGCTAATACAAGTTGAGTATCCACTTAAAATTACCACTAGCTAGCACAAAACAATAGTAAACACAAACAAAATAACACATTAATTAACATTAATAGTTATAAATTAAGTAATGAGCATATGTTGCATGAGAGCTCTCTTAAACGTTTGGGGGCTTTCTTTGCCTTCACTTCTCAATCGCCTGTTTATAATTACATAGCTAGTCTCTGGAAACTATTCTCTACCCAGCTACCCCACCATTCCTGTTAATACAAGGCACATATTGCAGTGATGAGATTATTAACTGCATGCAATATACTGAGTTGATTTTGTTGTAGAGGCAGGCAGTGAAGATGAAGCAGCAGTGTCCATACCTGATAGGACCAGTAAGCAGACATCTACTGAAGAGACGCCAAGAGAGAGAGAAGCTAGCTCCAATTCAACAGGTATGAATGAATGAATGGAGTGGAGAGAGATGGGACACTGTCACTGATCATGATGTGTGTAGCTGAGTGTGGTAGACGGAGCCCTGTTTGTTCATAACATTACACTGTGGTTTGGGAACAGGGAAACACACACCTGTGTCTGGTTTGCTAATCTAATCTCTACTGCCACCCCATAAAAACAGGAAATACAATGTCATAGGGTCAACTATTCCATAAATGGAAGTACAAAGAAGGATTATGTACATAGTCACGATAATTACATGCATATACACATACACTGCGTACACACATATAAATAATATGTTGACACATGCACACACACTCCTCACACATATACAGTCCCCTCAGGTCATATTCTGACCAGGGAAGAGCTGCAGGTGCTTGGTGCTCTACTAGCTCGTTATAGTGATGAGCAGCTGAAATCTATCCAACTCTCCCTTCAAGAGGAGCAAGAGATTCGAGACATCTCCCGTGAGGAGGTGGAAAAGTCTCTCCGGCAGAGTGGTCTGGCATCCATGGCTGATGGACTCAAGGATGACATAGAAAAAGGTATTGCTTGAGATGATGGCACTTCTCCCACTGTACATACACTTATTATAGTATTGATTATGGGATTCTAAAGGCAGCACAGAATTAAGTATTCGTTTGAACTTACATGACCACGAAATAGTAGGGCCGGTCAGTCAAACGGATGATAATTTAACCAAAGAATTTTAAAAATAAGTGTCAGTGTTTCTATGTAAACTTGTAGTATTCCAGCTGTCTAGAGGCTAGCTAAAAGATACATTTTTAAGACAGTCCTATTAGAATTCTGAGTCGACATAATATATATACCGGGGGTACCTGTAGTAAACTCAGCTATGTAATGCTTTAAATTTTACAGTCGGTCGGATTAGTTCAAACAAACATTTAATTCTGATGTACTTGAGGCATCCCAGCAGCCTTCAATATAAGTGCATCCCTAGTAGCAATTTACTAATTTGAAATTGTAAAGGTATCTAATCGTGAAATTTGGCACAGATACAGGTGAATAATGGAAAACGATTCTAGAAATAATAATAATTATTATTGTCATCTGTTTTCATTTTCAAGTTATGCCACATTAAAGCATTTTACGATTACGTAACATTGTATAACTTAAGAATGTTACTTACATTCATAGTGACTCTTTACCATATTATTATTATACAATGAAGCTACTAGAGATGTGGTAATTGTTTCATAATAATATTGCTTAATGTATTCGAGGTGTGCATACATGTACATAGGTTATAAGTTAAGATGTATAAAATGAGTGTATAACCATTGAGAATCCTGCTCCCTGATTAAACAGCTATTTGTAATACTGTACAGGCTCATTGCTATTATTATCAATTGAAATCACATGGAGTTTTTATGAGCAATATACATAGCACACAACAGTTAATAATATGCAAGACGTTTCAGCTCGGAAGCCTTCATTAGCTGTACAACTCCGTGTGATTTCAATGATTATTAATTATTTTTAGTTACGGTAGTTTACATTTAGATTTTTTTTAATTTTGTGCATATCAAACTCACACCATATATTCACTGTATAAAACATTTCACATAGTCATTAATGGTTTTAAATTCGCTATTTACGGGCAAGATGACATAATAATATTATGTGACAAGTATTCTCTCATCATGGATGCCCTAAGATATTAATTGCGGCTTGTAATTTTTAAGCTACATGTACATGTTTATAATATTACATTATCATTAATCTACATTAATGATAATGTAACTAAGTAGCTAACTAATTAATTATTTTACTGGTAACATACCATAATCAATACTAGCCCACATCAAGAGCCAGTGTCGAACCATAGAGCAGACTAGAGGACTATCTCATTATTAACTGTTTATTGTAGTCACCAGCATTGGTATACCGTATAGCGGGAAATTTTCGAGGGAGAAAACTTTCGCGGATCAGTAGGAAAGGAGCATTTCGCCGAGAAAACTTTTGTGGAATGCTAAAACTGGTCGTATAATGGGTGTGGCATGCCTAAGATTTTGTGGAGAAAACTTTCGCGGGTGGATGAAAAATCGTGAAATTGGTGAAAGTTTTCCACTATACGGTACCATGTGTGCATGGAGTACTTCATTCATACAAAAAATTTAACTATTGAATTCAGGTGTAATAAATAAGAAGCACTATGAAGCGTACGAGGAAGCACTCAAAGGAGGCCTAAGCCTAACTTTACGATATCTAAAATTCCTCTTCTTTGGCCCTCCTCGTTCTGGAAAGTCATCTACTCGACGACGCTTAATCAAGGACATCATCAACCTAAGTCAGCTTGGTGGGCCCTCAGTAAGCACTGGGGTAGCGGAAACAAATGACGTCATCATCAAGAAACTGACGAGCGAGCCAGCAGCTATTGTAGGATCACAGTGGTGGTCTATGAAGAGATCGAAGGAGGGCACACAGCTAGACGTGTATGCTGAAGGGGATCTCGGCTATATTGCTCAGCTGTTCTACCAACTAATCTCCAGAGGAAGTATCAGTACCACTCCAGCAACTAGCAGTGAGCCAATCCCAGTCCAGGACGGCAACCAACATTCACAGAGTGAAGCACCTGATACCGCTATCGTTCCAGCATCAATAACGGCAGAAAGTACAAAACAGGATGAACATCTGAGACTGTCAGATACAGAGAAATCAGAAATCAACGATGCCTTCAAAAAGCTGACCACAATTCTTCAATCCGACAGTCCAGAAGATCTCAAGCGACTACTTGAAGATCTAACGATGATCAACATGACAGATGTCGGTGGTCAGCCAGCCTTTTTAGACATGCTACCAGCCCTCACCATTGGCCCAGCTCTATACCTTCTTTTCTTTCGACTTGACCAAGAGCTTCGAGAGCACTATCCAGTGTGTTTCCTTCAAGATGAAAAACGAACAGAAATAGTGCTAGAGACTTCATATTGCATTGAAGAAGTCCTTTACCAATGTCTAGCTAGTATCGCCTGCTTTAGCTCGCCTTCACAAGCTGATCCCAAGGCAGCATCAAAGTCTGGAGCTGTACTCGTTGGAACATACAAAGACATGGTAGATGACGCAAAGATCTCACAAGTACAAAGAACACTATATGATAAATTCAAGGATACCAAGTTGTACGAGGAAGGGCTACTGCTGAAGCCACGTACACCGAAGAATGCAATGGCTTTCACAGTTGACAATATGAACGGCACAGAGGAGACAGAAATGAAAGATATCCGTGAAGACATCGAAGGAATAATCAAAACTTATTTCCCTTCAATTCCAATTCCAGCATCGTGGCTCATGTTCAGAGTAGTATTGCATCTACTAAACAAGCCTGTGTTAAGCCTCGCTCAGTGTGAAGAAATTGCTAAGCGATTATCAATGCCCACTCCAGTTCAAGAAGCCATTTGGTTCTTTCATCACGACATAGGCAGCCTGATGCACTACTCCAATATTCCCTCAATGGAAGATACGGTCATTTGCAATCCCCAGGTCATCTTTGACAGCATTACCAAGCTTATTATTGACAAATTTCAGGATGCAAATCGAACCATAACACAAGGTGAAATTAAACAGTTCCATCAAAGAGGCCTCTTCACTTTATCACACATCCAAGATACAACAGATCATCCCCAAAGCAGTCTTCTCGAGCTGAATCAGCTAGTCGATATTCTCAAACACCACAACATTTTGGCAGAGATGAAGCAAGACGAGGAAGTAGCTTCCTCCAGTGAGCCAAAGCCTGAGCCAAAGTTCATCATGCCTGCCGTGATGAAGTATGCTTCAGAAGATGAATTACTTTCTCCATCCTCTACCATTGAAGCAATGCCTTCTCCTATTTTCGTTCATTTTGCTGGTGGATTCGTTCCATTCGGAGTCTTCTGTGCTGGTGTGGCTCACTTAATAGCTCAACTTGATTCAATGTCTCCAAGATGGAAGTTGTGTAACAATCAAGTGATGAGGAATAAAGCAAAATTCATCATCGATGGAGCATTCTTTGCCACACTCATATCTCGACCGCAGTACATAATGGTTCACATTGAACAGCATCCAAAAGCAAGATGTAAAACAACTCTAGAAGTCATTTGCTCCAAAGTACGCAAAGCAGTCGTTCAAACATTAGAAACAGTCATATTGAACATGAAATACAAACCATACGGAATTCTGCATATACCACCAGAACAGCCATTTGAGCTAGCCTTCACCTGTAACCTGGAGGACTCTCACTGCGACCACTTCATGACGGTTACCAAGGATGACAGTGGACATCACGCTAAGTGTCTCAATAGCGATATCGATTTTGACCTCGAAGACAAGCAAATGATCTGGTTCAAGGTGAGAATTATTAAGATTTTATACATGTTACTAATGTTAATTGTATCCGCTGACTATAGGATAAAAATGGTTCATCTCTGTATGTATAGCATTTTACTACTTTTTTCATACACTGATTTTTGCAGGATAAAAATGGAACATCTCACGGTTCTAAATCTTTCTCTACAATTGACGTCCAATCTAAATGTGCACTCGAGGAGGTGAGAAACTACACTAGCTACCTATAAATACTACCTATATTCATATTTATGCAACAAGTAATAGCTACATACCAGTCTGATTCTATCTGTAAGTCAAGTTAAATTAATTTATCCCTTCAGGATGAGCAGACTAATGACGGTAGACCACACTCTGAGCCTCTGCCACCTTCAAGTGCTCCAAAAGGTACTATAGTAATTTTCTCTGTACTCCTGTCAGTTGTATACTAGCTACTTTTGAAGTGATTAATGTACATTACATAATCTGTTCTCAATAATTCCACAGATGGAGGTCATCTGGGTGACGATGACCACAGTAGTATATATAGCAAGCTGAAGGACAAAGCTGCCAAATGGAGGGATATTGCAAGGGAGCTCGGCTTCAAGGAAGGGGAGATGGAAATTATTGAGATGCGCCCAATGCTCCTTAAGGAAGCTCCACAAAGCTGGCTCAGAGAAATGCTGAGCCAGTGGTTGCAGTGGGCCCCTGGGGATAGACGAGGAAGCACTAGTTTTGCTACCAAGGAATCATTACGAACTGCACTCTTCAATGCCAACCTGGGTCAAGTGGCTCAAGAGTTTCAATAACTCATTATTTTTTATCAAGATCAAAATTAATAATTGTTAATGCAATCAGTTTTGGTGCTTTTTTAGCTGATTATTGAGTTTGATCAGGCCTTTCATGACATTGTTTCTTTGATATTACAATGCTGTGTAATTTTATGCTATTATTATTTTCTCTCTTCATTAAAAAAAGTATAATTATTTTAACAGTGGTCAGCTGCGCACATGCATGCAGAGATCCGCACTGTATTATAGTACTAGTACTGTAATGTATTAACAGTATATAATATAGCTTCATGCATTGACCCTGCAGAGCACGTGCATGCCTATATAGATCTTTCATCCCTGGCCCATACATGATCAATGAATGCAATAGAGAAAAATCTTAAATGGGGTACACAATTATCTTAAGGACCAAGAGTGGATAAAAGAGTATCTAATTCCAGTATACCTGCCTGTAAAAGCTCTTTTCGTAGTACAGGGTAAACCGGTCTACATGATATTATTATATGATTAGTGCTACAAATAGACAAGGTGTTATCATAACTACCGCACAAAAGCATGTGTGGTGACCTTTGTACTATAATATTATACAAAAACAGCTTTTCAGCAGTTAGATACTCTCTTCTCCTCCCTCTTATGTACTCTTGTAAGGACCTGGTACATGCCTGCATGTTGCTACATGGTTTTGCAGCCATTATAAGTGAAGGGATAGGTATTAACGTGCATCTGCACGTACTTAATCCTTTACTTTAAATAATAATAATTGTAATTATTACTACATCCCTAGTAGCAATTTATTTTTCTAAAACAAGCAATATACGTAAGGGTATTGAATTGTGAAAATAATTTGGCACAGATATGGGTAAAATTAATAAGGAAAATGGTTTTGTAAATACTTTAAAGTTTGTCATCTTCAAGTTATTCCACTTCAAAGTATTATTAGGTTTTGATGATTACATACATAACTGAAGTATGCTACTTATTAATTACATACATACATGTATACATAGTGAGCCTTACCACAATGTCATGCAATGAAGCTACTATAATAAGAGGGATGTGGTAATAGTTTCATTATAACAATTATAATTATAGAAACTGGTTGCATGTATTATTATAACTATGGTACAATAATAGTACTGTATTATACCATGCATACTGAATTCTAACGCAATTAAGTCAATTATCAGCATACTACAACAATAGTACACAAATAAAATTAATTATTGTATAATACTAGCAATATACACAGATTCAACATTAAAATTCTCAGTGTAGCCTGGAGAAGTCCTCAACTAGTTTAAGAACATCGTCAACTTGGACATCCACTTCACTTCCCTGACTGTCAGTCATCTACAGAGTATTGTTACATAATTACTCATTATTTTTATCGGTATAATTCACTAAACGATCATTATTGCATTGCGACTCAGTCATGAAAATTTAATATCAATGATTGATCTACTGTATAGCAGGAAATATTGAATAGAATCCCACGATCATGCCCCACATCCTTTGTGAATGCTAGCAGTGGGGAGGGGGCTTACACAGGACCCTTACATTTCAGTGTGACAACCATTACCCACCCTCGAATGCACTTGGGCGTGCAATCTCAGTACTTTCTCTGGCTATTTGATGGGAAAAACTTACGAAAATCAACAAAGTAAGGCATACTATGGTACAAATAGCTAGTTTGCTGGCTGTAGCTACTGTTTTTATTGGCTTATGGACTCTAATAATTATTATTATTCAATTTTTACAGTCAGGGAGGGAGCAGGGACGGGGGGAGCGATTCTACGGTATTATCTCCAGCAAAATCACATACACATGTACCTTCAATCCTCTGCACACTTCTTCCATCTGTGTCTGTGAAAAGTCTAGAAACCTCTCCACCAGGTCGCCATCGATGAAACCCTCGGTTATCATTGTCTTGTGCTCAGTGGCACAAGATCGATGACTAAACCACAGGAATTAAGGAATCAAAACTACGCAGATCTACTCGAAATTAATGTAAATTTTAATGAAGGCCATCACATTCATTCATTTATACACGTACGTCATCAAATACCAGAGTAATACTTTCATTAATACTTGAGCTGTGGACAACACTAAACTGTAGTAACTTAGTAAAATTTAATTATACCGAAAACTTCAGCATGGTTTTTATTTGGTAATTTGGCTTAACGCATGTGCATCTACAATCGCATGTATGGCAGTAAGCATCAATAATCATTTTAGACCACCAAAGCTACATGTAAACTTCATCAATACCAACAGAGAGCTATTTCGTCAAATTTTATGCTCACCAATTAAGGTTGCCTGCGTACTATACATGCACCTCTTTTAGGACAATCATATATTTAGTTTTGGCAGGGCAGGATACACTTCATGTTCAATATTTCCAACTGATTTGATGACACATGACATCTTCTTTTCCAGTCGACTGAGCAGCTCAAACACAGATGGCTCAAGCTGAAAGATGATTCCTGAATCATGTAAGGAATAATCACTAGTGGTTGGCAGCTATAAGACATAGAGTACCATGTACTGTATGCTATAGCTATTCAGGGTTTCATGGGGGGGGGGGGGGGGGGGGGCTCTCCCCTAGGAAATGTGAGCACTACATCATTCTTCAAGGATGAAAAAACACCTGAAGTATTACTATAGTCCACCCCCCTTTAACTCAGTAATTGTCGCATTTGCCCCCCCCCCCCCCCCCCCCCCCCCCCCCACAATTCCTAATGAGGCCCCGCTACTATATTAAATTTCTTAGCATACAATTTTATACAATCATGTATCATACCAATGCTGCCGTTCACTCCGCCAAAGATGGTAGGCTTTCCTTGAATGGGAAGGGGGTGTGTCCCTGGATGCTCCATTACAAGGGAACCTACAGGATCATAATAATTAACAGAACCGACAGCTATATAGTGTGCATTGTGGACACCTTTGGTACTGTATAGCGGGAAACTTTCGAGGGAGAAAACATTCTGATTTTTCAGTCATCCACAAAATTTTCTCCACGAAATTTGGGCATACCAACTCCATTATGCAACCTGTTTTAACATCCTGCAAAGGTTTTCTCATGAAATGCCCCCTTCCTATCAATCTGTGAAAGTTTCCCGCTATACGGTATATTGTATACACATGTAAGTGCACAGTCTATAAGTGCACACCCATATGTACCTCTTTGAAAGACATTAACACTTTCTCCAACGTATATCCTTGAAGGTTGCAGCATGTAGCGAAGGTCTTCCTCAACAGCCGCCTCACTGCAATAGACAAATACTTATGCAATGTCGATCCAGATGATGATAAATTTACCAATAAACATTAATATGGCACAAACACCAATTGATAATCATAAGCCAAATTTTTGGAGATAATGTTTTCATGCACGCACGCACATTACACATGATGACTTTTATACCGAGAAGAGGAAGCTGTTCTCCATAATTCAGTAAAGGGTGTGAAATAACCAATGTTTCAGTGTTCTCCCCAGGCCCTTTCAGCAGAGCGGCCCCCTATGCCTTTTTCACTAGATTCCCTTTGTTGTGGGAACAAAATCCTTTGATGTGGTCACAGGCTCCGCCCAAACCACGCCCACCCGCTCTGCCTTAATTTATTACTGGGGAGAACCCTGATGTTTAGAAAAAATACATGTACAATACTTCTCTAGATATACATGTACATGTAAAAAAATGGACCACAAGATATTATCACCTGTTCTTCTGGCAGATGAAGAGATGTCTCCCATCAGCTCCAAGGAACACCTCATCATCGATCATCTCAATGGCCGTGAGGAAGACAGGGTTGAGGCTGATGTCCACCGCTATCTCCTCAAGCTTACTCTCATCAGATTTGTACACTAGAAGCTTCATCGAGCGAAGAAGGTCACCAACCTGATAGCGTAGATATAATATGGAAAATAAAACGAGCTTAGCCAATGCCTTGCTAGCAATTACATGTAGATGATTCATTCAACCCCAAACCTAAGCAAGGGGCAACCATCTTGTTGCCTGCTCAGGCAAACCTACATGTACATGTAATCCCAGCAAAAAGCAGAGCCACGTACATGTACATGTAGACACTTAAGTGTGTATTTTTATTATCATTCGCCCAACCTACTGACCGACCAACCAACCCTACTATTTTGTGGTCATGTTAGTTCAAACAAAAATTTATTCTATGTGTACTTGGAGCGATTGACCAGCTTTACATGTACCAGAAATCACACATTTTTCAACATTAAAATTATTTTTTTTCTATTGGATTAAGTAAGGTATTCAGAGCTTACTAGAATGAAGTCTCCTTTAGTCCTTAAGAAGAGTGAGAGAATATTATTTTGATAACTGCGCTCCTCCACAAGCGCCGAGTCTTCATCATTCCACGACAGAACACACACAGCATGGTTGACACTGATAGCCAGCTTGCTACTGGAGAACGGAACTACTTGGTAGATAGCTCCTGCCTTCACTTGACTGTGGACAAGGTGAAGCTGCTTACCTACATGTTGAATATAGGCAACTTTAGTTAAATAATACATGTACCTCTGTATTTATGGTACATACAGTGCAACCAAGCAAGAGAGCAAAACTTTTTAAAACCATATTTTTGGGCTAAAAACTATACAGACAGACCTACTTGATATCAAAATGGCCACAACAATCATTTTTATTGTGTTTTACAAAATTGCAAATTTCCCATATATAGCTAATACAGAAGCCACATATGTGCAGGCCAGTTTTCATAGATTTTACACTGATTTTGAATAAAAATGGCTATATCTTGGAAGTGGTAAGGAGTCAAGACTTCAAATTTGGGATTTAGTAACTTTATTACAAGTGCTATCAGCCCACCAAGTGGAATTTCTTAACTAGAACTAAATAGGAAAAAATGTGCCTAACATATTTGGCCCTCCGAAAGGGATTTTAGGACAATATCTGGTTACCAGTACACTGCACAGCCTCTACACTCATGTCCAATTAACTTCATATGGATGTGCATGACTGGGTGGAGCGCACACTCTTAACCGAAAACAATACTCATTTAATGTGCCTAACATATTTTGGAGAGCCATGTTATCTTATGAAGCCATAAAAATGGAAGTAATCATGGTTACATCCCACAATTTAAATTTTACGTAGAGTTTACGTTGAAGAAGATTGGTACCAATTTTCAAACTCTTGTCTATAATAGATTTTATTTTATGAGTCAAAACAGGCTCAAATTCTGAAATAAAAAAGTTTTGCTCTCTTGCTTGGTTGCACTGTATATCAAGCAGAGTATACTCATATAGTCCATAGTATGGACTAAGCACAAACAAGCCCACATGCAAGATCACATGACAGGGGGGTTCGATCACACCCCACTCCAGATGGCCAGTATTGGTTGGCTAAATCTAGACAGTATAGCCTGGTACAATTATGTACTATAAGCATGTATCTCATCTAGTATACAATGCACAAGCGCAAGCCTACCCTCTAGCTGGAAATGGTCATCAAAAAGTGGGCATGGCCGCAGAAAAGTGGGGTTCGATTGAACCCCCTCCTCGAACCCCACCTGTGCATGGGCCTGACAAAATATAATGTACGTGTAGGTCACCGTAGCAATCATACATTGTGAATATCACACGGTAGAGGATTTCATCCCCCCTAAACACACAGATATATACACACTAGCTCATTAATCTCACTCAATCTTATACTTACTGTCTGTGACTTGGAACACCAGGACTCTTCCCTGAGTCGGCTCTTTCTCTCCAACGTCGACAAACGCAGTGCCCACAACATAGAAGGTGTTCCTGGTATCAGCACTTTCCCCCAGGGTACAAGAGGTCAAGCTGACGGCTTGCTCTCCCTGACAGAGCTGGTAGCCATTAATAACTGTGTGTGAGTGTGTGAGAGAGAGGGAGGGAGAGAGAGAGGGAGAAAGAAAGAGATATAGGAGGAGGAGGAGGAGAGTAAGAGAAAGGGAGAGAGAGGGAAAGGGAGGTAGGGAAGGAGGGAGAGAGAGAAGAGAAAGACAGAGAGGGAAGAAGAGAAATGGAGAAAGAGGTTTCAACCAATATACTGTACCAGGAGTACTTATATTATGTACATAGTTGCTGTGAGCATACCTTCAAATGAATTTTGATCCACTAGTAACACGGTGAATGTTTCAGTCTCGTCACAGCTTTCTAACGAGGGGAGTGTCACTGACTCGGGGGCACTGCTCATAGACACATTGCTAATGGTTGTGCTGACACTATGGGGATGGTGGTACAAGTACATGTACGTGGCAAGCAAGCACAATACATGTTACAGTAGTGTGTGCACATGTACATGTATACAAGAAAAAGTGTAGAGAAAGTTAATGTTAACTATAATTATACCTTACATTAATTTTGTATTTGCTTATACACTGAGTTCATTTCCTAAAATTTGCCATGGAAACTACAAGTGAACACCAAGTGTTGTGCACTGCAGTCATACAGTGTTATAGTACTGTATTATAATATATAATAGTATAGCTAGCTTCATGCATTGACCTCAGCTATAGGTGAGCCTAGATCTTTCATCGATCCCTGGCCCATGATTAATGATGCAATAAGGAAAAAAATACCTTGATCGAGGTACGCATGCAATTATCTTATAATTATTATTATTAATTTTAAGGAAAATTATGGTACGTACCTGCATGTTGCTACATGATTTCACAGCTAATAGTATTATAAGTGAATGGATAGGTATTAATGTGCACCTGCGCTGCACGTCATTAATAATAATTATACCTAACCCTTTATTACATTACAATAATAATTATTATAGAAACCGGTTGCATGTGTAAGTATGGTACAATAGCTAATAGTAGTACTATAATTCTTACGTAATTAAGTCAATTATCAGCATACTACAACAATAGTACACAAATATTATTTAATGACAACTTTTTTTATAATAGCTATAATATATTATAGCTATAACATTATACACAGATTCAATAATAATTAAATTTTATTATCATTAAAATTCTCAGTGTAGCCTGGAGAAGTCCTCAACTAGTTTAAGAACATCATCGACCTGGACATCCACTTCACTTCCCTGACTGTCGGTCATCTATATGCAATGTCATAATTATTATTAGAGCATTATTTACTCATTGGTATAATTCACTAAAAAATCATTACTGCATTGCGACTCAGTCATAATATCGACGATCGATCTAGTGTAAAGCAGGAAATTTTGAATAAAATCCTGCGACTACAACCCCTCCACCCCCCCCCCCCCTTGTGTGAATGCTAGTATTGGGCAAAGTGGGGAGGGGGCTTATATGCGGGATTATTATTTTATATTTTACAGTCAGGGAGGGGGAGGGATTCTACGGCTCCAGCAAATCACATACACATGTACCTTCAATCCTCTGCACACTTCTTCCATCTGTGTCTGTGAAAAGTCTAGAAACCTCTCCACCAGGTCACCATCGATGAAACCCTCTGTTATCATTGTCTTGTGCTCAGTGGCACAAGATCGATGACTGAATCACAGAAATCAAGGAAATACACTACACAGATGTTAACACGACAGCCTAACATAAACGGAGACCTTCACAATCAGTAGCAGTCTATTATGCTTCATACATGACATGTACACTATCGTATATATACCAGAGTAATAGTCTCATTATAACACTTAAATTGTCGACGTCGACAATACTAAAATTTATGAGTATTGTAGTAACCAAGCGACTTAGAATATTATTATATTACTGTATAGCAGGAAACTTTGGCAAGATGTTTAATTCGGCGATTTAGTAATTCGGTATAGATCACCAATTTGGCTTAATGCATGCGCACCTGTGGCAGCAAGCATTTTGATCGCCAAATTTAAACTTACATGTAATGGAGAGCCATTTCACCAAATTTAATGTTCGTCAAAGTCACCCAATATGTGGTATATTATATGCACCTCTTTTACGACACAATCATATGCATTCTAATATATTGGCAGGGCAGGATACACTTCATGTTCAATATTGCCGACCGATTTGATGACACGTGACATCTTCTTTTCCAGTCGACTAAGCAGCTCAAACACAGATGGCTCAAGCTGAAAGATGATTCCTGAATCATGCAAGGAATTATCACTAGTGGTTGGCAGTTATAAGACACAGAGTACCATGTACTGTATGCTATAGCTATCCAGGGTTTCATTTTGGGGGGGGGGGGGGGGGGGGCAGGGGCATTTACCACCCACCCCCTTGGAAGCTGGCTGCCCCTCTTAAGAGTTGAAACATCTACATGTAAAAAGTTTGAATGGTGAAAGTATCCAAAGCAGCAGCATAAAAACGCTGAAGGTTCGTGCTATGTGCGGCAAGAGATAATCCAACATTCAAGTATTAAAAGTAGAGTAGCCAGTGGATATCACAGATAGGCTTTTCCCCAAGTGGGTGTTCAGAAGCCACCAGAAACTGGGGGAGAATACCCCCAGATGTGAGCACTATATCATTCTTCGTGGATGAAAAAACACTTGAAGTATTACTATAGTCCGCCCCTCTTGCATTTGCCCCTTGCCCCCAACCCCCCCCCCCCCCGACAAAAATTCTAAAATTAATGAAACCCTGTTACCATATAAAATTTTTTAGAATACAATTATCATACCAATGCTGCCGTTTACTCCGCCAAAGATGGTAGGCTTTCCTTGAATGGGAAGGGGGTGTGTCCCTGGATGCTCCATTACAAGGGAACCTACAGGATACAAGTGACAGCTACATAACGTATGTTGTGGACACTGTTTATGTAAGTGCATAGCTATATAATTCCTTGCAACCACAATCCATAAGTGCACATACTAGTCAATAAAATTATACTCTTTAGCTGTACCTCTTTGAAAGACATTAACACTTTCTCCAACGTATATCCTTGAAGGCTGCAGCATGTAGCGAAGGTCCTCCTCAACAGCAGCCTCACTGCAATGGACAAATAATAATAATATTCATTCAACATTGATCCAGATGGCGACACGTTTGCTAATTAGAGTTGGCACAAACAATAATTGACATAGGCGGCGGAAGGAAGCTTTGTTTGGGGGGGCAAAGATTAACAGTTGCGCGCGAAGTGCGCGCAAAACTTTTAGGGATATGTCCCCTTTAATTGAAGTTAAAAGGTCACTCACGTCGATTGGTGGTGCTGCTACTGTTGGAAACAAAAAAACTGGTGGAAATTGTGCACGGTGATCGATTCTTGAAGCTATTCTAGGCAGCTTTTGCAGGTATCTTGATATATTTATTATGAAAGTAGCTACTTTACGCCATCACTAGCTTGGATTTTGGGGGGGGAGGGGGGCGAGTGCCCCTCTTGCCCCCCGGTTCCGTCTCCTATGATTGATAGTCATGAAACCAGTGTTTAGACGTAAATAAAATATTTGCAGGAATGCACAATTACACGTGATGACCTATACCAAAAACAGGAAGCTGTTCTCCATAATTATTGAGTAAAGGAACCAAATTTTAAAAACTGCAACAGCAATCCTATCACGAGGTCATCTCACCTATTCTTCTGGCAGATGAAGAGATGTCTCCCATCAGCTCCTAGAAATACTTCATCATCGATCATCTCAATGGCGGTGAGGAAGACAGGGTTGAGGCTGATGTCCACCGCTATCTCCTCAAGCTTACTCTC
Source organism: Cliona cf. orientalis (assembly GCA_963930775.1). NCBI lineage: Eukaryota > Metazoa > Porifera > Demospongiae > Clionaida > Clionaidae > Cliona > Cliona cf. orientalis. Next base: position 9,722,993 of record OZ005690.1, read on the forward strand.
ATCAGACTTGTACACTAGAAGCTTCATCGAGCGAAGAAGGTCACCAACCTGGAAGAGTAGATACATAGACAACAAAATCTGTCATTGCTTATTCAACTTAGCCAATAGAAGATAATGAAGGGACCACAGGGGGGGGGGTTAACGTACAAAACTACATGTAATTTACCCAATATCATTCTGACTAATAAAACTGTGCCACACTTACTACCACCTAACAATGGGTGTATAGCTACTACCAATACCACGAATAAGATGTATATACATGGAGTGATTGATGACCTTTACCAGAAAACCACACTTTTTTTCCATATTATGCTCTACTAGAGTATGGTATTCAGAGCTTACTAGAATAAAGTCTCCTTTAGTCTTTAAGAAGAGTGAGAGAATATTATTCTGATAACTGCACTCCTCCACAAGCGCTGACTCATCATCATTCCAAGACAGAACACATACAGCGTGGTTGACACTGATAGCCAGCTTGCTACTAGATAACGGAACTACTTGGTAGATAGCTCCTGCCTTCACTTGACTGTGGACGAGATGAAGCTGCTTACCTAGAACACAGGCAAGTTTAGTTAATCAATACATTTACCTCTATTGATGGTACATGCTAGCTATAGCCAAGTATACTCACATACACTGTAGTTCATAGTATGAACTAAACACAAAAATAATGTACTATGTCACTATAGGACTGATTTCAGATGGAGATCTTATTCCTTTTCTCCCCCCCCCCCCCCACACACACACATACTTACATGTACATGTATAAGCATGCACATAAAAGAATTTAATCTTTGCAATCTTATTTCGATTTTGTGCTTACTGTCTGTGATTTGGAACACCAGGACTCTTCCCTGAGTTGGCTCTTTCTCTCCAACATCAACAAACGCAGTGCCCACAACATAGAAGGTATTCCTGGTGTCAGCACTTTCCCCCAGGGTACAAGAGGTCAAGCTGACGGCTTGCTCTCCCTGACAGAGTTGGTAGCCATGAATGACTGTGCGTGAGCGTGTGAGCGAGAACGAGGGAGGGAGGGAGAAAGAGAGAGAGAGAGAGGAGGAGGAGGAGGAGGAGGAGGAGGAGAGAAAGGGAAAGGGAGGTACATAGGGAGGGAGGGAGAGAGAGAAGAGAAAGACAGAGAGGAAAGAAGAGAGAACCAGAGGGAGAAAAATGTTTCAATCAATATACTAGGAGTACATACATGTACATAAAATAAGTTAGTTGCTGTGAACATACCTTCAAATGAATTTTGATCCACTAGTAATACGGTGAATGTTTCAGTCTCGTCACTGCTTTCTAACGAGGGGAGTGTCACTGACTCAGGGGTACTGCTCACTGACACGTTGCTAATGGTTGTGCTGACACTGCATGGATGGTGGCATATGGCAAGGAAGCATAATACATTTTATAGTGGTGTGTGCACATGTACATACATACAAGAGAGAGTGCAGAGATCGCACGCCCACGTAGCATTCAACAGTCAGTAATGGTCATCATACGGAAATGTTACGATCCCGCTTATAAATCCTTCCCTGGTTTTGCCTAATGCTAGCATGCACAAAGGGGGGGGGGGGGGAGAGCATAATTATGGGATTCTATGGTATATGTACATGTACATGTACAGTATAGCAGGAAATACATGAGGGAGAGAAATTTCATGGAATGCTAATTTTGTATACATGTAGGTGGGTGGTGCATACCTAAATTTATGGACAAAAACATCCACAGATGGCTATCAAATTGCAAAGTTCGTGGAAGTTTTCTCCCTCAAAAATTTCTTAGTATATGGCATCATAATGACCTGTACCTTTGTCTGAGTGGTTTGAATGTCTTGGGGTCGTCTGTGGAAGCTACGTCAATACGGCAGCTGACAACAGCAAATGAGTGAGAGCTCTCTTGGTAGGCTATGCGTCTAATGGAGGAAAATGTCATGATAAGAATAACAATTCACAAATTACTTGTACATAATTATTATTGTTCACGTGTGTATGTATGTATGTATACAATAATACCGTAGTGTCCTGGGCAAGCGCCCATGTACTGCATTTCTAGGGGTCAATGTAGCAGCTTCTATACCAACATATACAGAAGTTATATCGTGGGTAAGAGCCCATGTAAACCAAAATCGCAATTCATGCTTAAGCGCCCATGAGCACTTACCCGGGACACTACAGAAATTCAATAGCTGAGCATACATGTACAAACATGCATAATAATAAAATCTTTAACTATTGAGAATAGATCTGTTACACATAATGTATAGTATGTGTTACTGTGTACTTTGGTGTCTCTCCAAGGGGAATAGTTTGTATGTGGAGCATTTGAATTTGATCGACTGATCCAATGAGAAGAGTATTGTCATCAACAAGGGCTAGGCTGAAAAAAAAGGAGAGAAGAAAGAGAGTATGTGATGGGAGGGAGGGAAGGAGAGAGAGGGGGGAGGAGAGAGAGAGAGAGAAAGGGAAAGGGAGAGAGACTGAGTGGAATGTAGTGACCACTAATGCATATAGTTGGGAGTATAACATGTACATGTATACCTGTCTTTAAATGCTTCTGAGTTGAGAGTACATAAATAGTTGACTTCCTATGAAGTGAGCTAGAATCAAAGCAACACTAAAATATACATGTACATGTACATGTACCTTGAGGTTGACGTTTGAAAAGAGGAGTTTATGATTACTAGTGTAGATGATGGTGGGATGGTTGGAACAGGCAAACACATTAGTCACTCCTGCTGATCGAAACAACTTGAGCACGATCGGCTTCGTACCGAGAACAACCTTCTTACTGGAACTCAGCTGACCTGTACACATGTACATGTATGTGCTAATTCTTACGTAAATATGTGATAATAACCAATAATAATAATATGTGCAAAGACAGGGGCTCCCAAAATATACAAAATCTTTTAGTTATTTCTGAACTATTAATCCGCTGATTGAGCCATTACCAGTGTTTGTTTCCAGTTGATAGTAGACGAGGCATCCATCACCCAGGGCACAGAGAAGGTAGTGGTAGCCACTGAACGTCACCATCAAGATGGAGCGAGGAATAATGTCTATATGGGGTGTGTATTGCGTAGGGCAGGTTATTTTTTGGAGGGGGGATGCTGATGATGCATATGCACCAGTACAAGCATGCATGAGAATTTAGTACGTTTATCTCGTACTACGATTCCAAACATAAGGGGCAAACATCCATCCCCATTGCCTACTCAGGCAGATCTACATATACATGTAAAAGGCAGAGCCACTTACATGTACATGTACATACTGTATATCAGAATATTGATATAAAATCTTGCCGTGGTGAGATTTTGACGAAACATAAAACAATCCATGTACTTCACTACGCTAGCAAACAACTAAATAACTAAGAACAATATACAAGTACAGGTAACTACTTTAGATCTACATGTACATGTACATGTACATGTACACTGTACCTCCTCCGAGTGGTTGTGTGTGTATGGTTTCCAATGACGGCAGTTTTAGCAGCCTCACTGAGATGTCCGTCCACAGGCCAATGGCGCAAAGGTCACTCTTAGCGGAAAGGTCATCTCCGAGGGGAGTCACATCAACACAGGCCACCTCATGCTCCATCGTAGCTTCACTGCATACAATGATGTGTGCATAATTCCATTGTAAATACACAGTGAATGGCATCAAACTGTGTATAGGGTAAATTTTAGGGAGTGCTCCTCCTGGATTTGTATTTGCCCCCCCCCCTTCAAATCCTGCATGCACATGTGTATAATAATATTATCATTATACAAACAATCTACACACACACTACACAGTATTATTATTCTCTCTCCCTCCGCTCTTTTCTACATGTCATGTAATTATACTTCTTTCTCAATCCATTGCCTCTCTCTCTCCATTTCCTCCTCCCTCCCATCATTTCATTTCTTCCTCCTAGTGATAAATCTGTCATCAGTCAGAGAAAGAAGCTTTGCCACTTACTGTATGTACATGTGTATATCCCCAGCTCATGTGTGTATCATGTGATAATCACCTGACTAGCTTCAAGCTGTCTGGTTGTATCTCGAGGTAGTAGAGTTCTCTCCCCACTGCCACTATCACCTGGACACTGTTACAGGACGCTGTGCTGATGTTCTTGCCAGAAGGTGGCTCCCATTTACTGCAGGAATTAAGGTACATGTACATATTGTACATTTACATGAATATCACGACATACACGTAAAAGTACATCTCCACAAGTTGTACGAGTACACGTAGGTCTATGCCTATATTATTTGAATGCATGTTTAAAAAGCTGTTGTCACTTGTGTAGAAAAGCACATTACTGACACTATACTACACCTTTATACTGACAATCACTTACCATACCAGCTCCAGTGATTCTTCATTGATTAGCCTTACCGACGAAGAGGTTATCTACACAAAAGTAATATTAAATTTGAGAGATAGTTAGTGAGAGAGGGGATGGGACAGAAGGAGAGAGTAAGAAAGGGGGGGGGGGGAGAGGGGGGTGGGAGTAAGGGGGGGTAGGGAGAGAGAGAGAAAGGGAGAGGGAGAGAGAGAACTTGCTGACCTGAATGATCCTATTACCGACAACGTTGGAGCAGTAGTAAGTCTGTTGGTCAGCGGCCATGGACTGGATCTCTGTCTCCTCCACCTCTTCCCCACACAGACTAAGAACACTGAACACAAACAGATTATAGAAATTAATCACTGCACACAAAAAGTTTCCATAACCATTTTCAACTCTGCCCCATCCTACATGCATGTACATGTACATGTACACGTATTTACATCTATGCAAAGCGTAAGATTACAAAAGTAATGACGTGCACGTACATGTAGTATGTGAAAAATTACATCAACAGCACAATGCTCCACTTACTATCTCCACCACACGAGCAAATGGAAAAGGTCATCAAAAGGACAAACAATGGCCTACTCCTAGACTATAACACCCAGACCAGCATGAAGAAGAAACACACATACACACAACTGCACTCACGTTGTTTGTCCAACGAAGGAGACCACGAGAGTATTGTCGAGGCTACTGTCATCAGCACCACAGTGAAGGGACCAGATACCTGTATACCATGAATGTATACATGTACATGTACATGTGTAGCAGTAAGTGTTTAGAAAAAGACGAGGACTAGTATGTGATCATTAGATCTGGAAAGTGTAGGTATTTTAAAAGTGGAACAATAAACAATGGGAGTGTGTTTACCACGTGCACCTCAAATTATGAGTTTGAGTACATGTATGTAGGTGTATCGGAGGGGGGGGGGGGATGGAGGAATTGGCTAAAGGTCAAAGACACATGTACAGTGTAGGGCTTGCCTGCTGTACCATGACCATAATCATGCATACAGTGGTTTGTACATGTAGCTACCTCTCTTGGAGCACAGGACACAGGTGCATTGGTCAGACCACTACACCACAACTACTCCCAGTATCGTTTGAATATACATGTAGGCATAATCTGTTTACCCAACCCACTGAGTTGACATGAAATCCATAGTAAACAAATAACTACTAGTGACATGAAGGGCCTGTTTGGGGCGAGCCTGAGCTGAGAAAGGCTCTGTCGAGCTGGAGTAGATGAGACCTGAAAAGCCATAGATTGTGCCCTGACTGAGACCATGGACACAGATCCATAGTTGCCGTGTATCTGCCCGATGCCACTTCCACGTAGAGTCTATTCTATGCCAACACTTAATACTAATAGCCAAGTCTGGCAAGACATGCAGCCGCATAGCCGCTGCCTCTGTTATTGTACAGTCTCGGTGAGTTAGCAAATTTATCTCGATCGCCTACATGTACTTAGCCGCTCCTCGCGCTGTTGAGCTGACGATGAGGTCTTGCGGCTCATTGCTCTCTCCTCCTTGCTGCACACGTGTAAAATAATATGCAATTCGGTAAATTAGAACAGCATACATACGGCCCGTGGCCCAGGCACTGACGAGAATGCGCAGTACAATATTTCGCGCTTATGTCCATAGAGCTATGCAGGCCGTATATTTGCGTGACCGACGTACCATAATATATATACAATTTGCGCACAGCTATACCGTTTATGTGGGGCTCGCTCAGGCTCGCCCCAAATATTGCAATGGGATACACCCATTGGTATGATCATATCACCTTTGACCCCAGCTAAGTCAATGGAGGCTGCTTCATTGATGCCAATGCCACTGCGAATAACTCTAAGAGAACCATCTTTACCATAGCCTGAGCAAGAGACAATCTGGGGGAGGAAGGAGAGAGAGAGAGAGAAAAAGAGAGAGGGGGAGGAGAGAGTGTAAGAGAGAGAGGGAGAAGAGAGGGAGAGAGAGAGAAAGAGAGAGAGAGAGAGAGAGAGGGAGGGAGGGAGGGAGAGAGAGGGTGATAGAGAGAGAGGGAGAAGAGAGAGAGAGGTATATGACTACACATGCATGACAATGTACATGGTGTACATAAACAGGAAACAATATGCACACTTGCATGCTTACATAATACAAACACATGTACACATCTGAACGCACACACACAAACACACTGACCAAATCTTGTCCCTGTTTGTCCAGGTCCACCACAGACATGTCAAGAATGGGTCCTATGTTCTGGAAGGTCTCCATAACTTGAACAAAACTGCCACTGTTGTCATCAGCCACCGAGGTCAGCTGCAGCAAACACACAACCAGCAAAAGTTATGTACATGTATATGAAATCAGGAATATTTGACGAGGGGAGCACTATACATGTATATATATTATAGTGGAAATTTTTTGAGGGGTCCAGTTTTTGCTATTGTTGTGGATAATCAAGTAACCGTGAAACTTAAACACAAAAATAAGCATGGTTGTACAGTGTGCAATGGCCTTCCATGAAAATTTGACTCAATAAAAATGCCCCACTATATGGTACGATAGTACCATATACATACCAAGATGAAAAAAACTAAATACATGTACCTTTGAAATTGATTATCTAATAGAACACAAGCTAAAAAATTATAATATTATATATGAATTTGTGCGACTTTCTGGTAAAGGTCGTCACACGCTCCATTAAGATACACTATGTAAAATCCTAGAATGTGAATTTTCTTATGCTAATTAGATCATGCGCATAAACATACATGTAGTACATTTCATTACTGATAAGTAATGTCTTGGGTGGTGTAAACAACCTACATGTACATAATATTATGTTTAATTATTAATTGTTTACCTTGACCAGCTGTGAGTCTCCTAGCCTAGACCCAACAAACACCACTCCATTGTCGAGGTAGGCCAGGCAGTGAGGGGTGGAGCATTCACCCAACACCTCCAGCTTCATCCCAGTGAAGCTACGCCCACTTCCGGAAGAAGACTCCACCCCCTCGTCACTGTCGACAAACAGCATGAGGAGGCGACCTTTGGACTCGTCGCCTAGGAGACACCGAGAGCCGTCCACCTGACCCACACAAGTGATCACTGACTCCTACAGTAAACATGTACAAAGGCTTAATACATGGAAATTTGCATACCATCAGAACTTCATTTAGTTTCATAATTATTGTACAGTGGGAGGGTCAATTGCATGCATAAGTACACTGTATTTGGGTGGCAAATTAAAAGTACCCCTCCCCAAAACACCCTAATGACATAATTATTGTACAAGCACTAGGAGCGTACCTTAACAGTGGGAGGATCAATTGCATGCTGAATATCCTTATTGTAGTATGCAATGGTTTGGTAACCAATGGCAACCAGTCCTCCAAGTGGGAGGGGCAGTGCGTGGAGCAAAGAGGCCTGGGAGTCGACGGAGATGTTCTTCCACGGTCCACTGTTGATCTCTTTGTCCTTCACGGATATCACTACTGTCTTCAAGCATCGACCACTGGGCTCCTATAGATATACAGATACAGTATAGCGGGAAACTTTGGTGAAATTTTTAATTTGGCAATTTAGCGAATTCAGCATACCGTAGAAACTGGTTGTTAAGCGCATGCGCTTATAACACGTGGCAGCAAGAAAATATGCGCTTAATAAAAAGTATGCGCTTAACAGGAAGCATGCGCTTAATTAAAAGTGCTAAAATACGGTAGGTGGGGCGTGCGTAAAGAACGTGTCGAGGGTGGATAGACCTACAACGATGGCCAAGAAGCGACCAGAGAGCGTAATTCTCGACGTTTTCTTCTCCAGTATACTTCTATCCTTCTTTCTGGGCTCCTGTAACCGATCGCTCGTCGTTCAGGTGGCCTGCTGGATATATGCGCCTAACAAAGAGCGGTAAGGCTCGCACAAAACTATGCGCTTAATAAAAAGTATGCGCTTAACAGCGAGCAGCGCTTAACAACCAGTTTCTACGGTAGATCACCAAATTAAAAATTAACCTAATAAATGTATAAATGTAGAGAATTTTTCCAAGAGGGAAAGAGCAGATACATGCAGTTATATGGGCATTAATCCAGGAAGGGAGTAGATTTTATTTGGGGGGGGGGGGGGGGGGAGAGGGGGCATGCCCCCTAGAAGAATTTATCCATCCATGTCTGTGAGTGCTTCGGAAACCGATATATTATTATATTATTGTATACTTATAGACTAATAATACAGCAGGATTCCCCTAGAAGAAAGTAGATACTCGGTTGGAATTATCTTGAGTGCATAGTCTCACCTCAGCCAGGTAGGCGAGAGTGGGCTGGTCAAACCCTTGAAGAAAGGTCAGATCGATAGCATAAAGGTCATCCATGCGAACATTAAATGCTTTCAACTCTTGCTCATCGGACTTCAGATCCAGCGGCACCACCTGCATGGATGCATACGGCACAAATACTACATGTACATGTATTATATTGGTTACAATGTGCATGCATGTACATGTCTATTTTTATGCATACCTTCAGTAGTCCAGCATAGAGATGAAGGACCATTATTCTACTGTGAGGATCTATCACACCCATTTGACGACTCTCAGTGGGACGATAGACACGCTCCTGGAAAAAAAATGTAAAGCATGTCTCCTTTAATTCAATTCTTTCTTTATCTTTCTTGAACTCTTGCTACCTCACTCCCTCCTTTCTCTTCTGCCCTTCCCCTCCTTCTACCTCCCTCCCTCTCTCTCCCTCCCTCGCTTTCTCTCTCCCTCCCTCCCTCCCTCTCTCTCTCTCTCTCTCTTTCTCTCCCTCCCCCCTCTCTCTCTCCCTCCCTTCCTCCCTCTCTCTCTCTCTTTCTCTCTCCCTCCCTCCCTCCCTCCCTCTCTCTCTCTCTCTCTCTCTCTCCCTCTTTCTCTCTTCACTATGCACTCTCCCTTCCTCAGTAAGTGTATCTCACATACAACAAGCAATCTACCCAGGTTCTCCCGATCATTACTTTAACATCTCCACAAGCCCTAGTGATGAGGTGGCCGGCTGAGCTGTCATATGACACCACAGCAAGGTGGTACTGAGCCGTCATGAATACCAGTGCATCTTGCTCCTCTCCCTAAAAATAGTCACATGATGTTGTATGATTATTAAATTATGTCATGACAATCCAATAGTCAATATCAATTGGATAATGTAGCAACTTAATGCGACTACATGTACATGTTGTAGCCTATCAGTGTTTAGATCCTACTTGTAATAAATACTGTGATCTGATTGAAGTAAACTGTATCTATCCTTCATAGAAAATCATGTAAGCTCTGTTGAAAATCATATAAAGCTCTGTTGGGTGCTAGAATCACGTTGACAATATTTAATCAGCTTCTACGTGATTTAGAAGGACATCAGGGCTAGATTCTACATAGAGCCCTTTGGGCTTCAATCACATAGAAGCCTTCAAAACAGTGCCCAACTATGCTTAGCAATAGTGTGCTTTATTTAGAATATCATTATACCTAACTTGACATAATATAACCATCACGCTTACTTTGAGCCTAAACAGTTGCATGATCGTAATTCTTCCATTTATGCTGACGTCGACGAGTGGCTTGAGGCCCTCAGGCGTCACCAGGTTAACTACCAGACTGTTCCCCTTGGACTCGATGAGGTTGAGATCACCCGGCCCAGTAAAGTTGCCAGTAAGGGAGTTAGAGACTGCAGTAGCTTTGTAGGCCGTCACGACGTAGTTACAACTCATTGTTGATTGCCTAACGAATGCTTCAGAGGCCGAGGGTAATAAAACAGCGTCTTGGCGCCAGCGGGAACCAAACTAACGTTAAAGCGCATGCGCAGCTGCAGATCAGAGTGACACTCTGTTGACGACCCATACCGAAAAATTAATGCTAAAAGTGTCCGTTTACAACACATTTTTTTCATCATCTAATGATAATTATTTGAACCATAATTGACCGGCCTGCAATTAATGAGAACCTGTTCTTAATAATAAATCAATCATCTTAATAATAATAATTATCACTATAGCAGACAATGAGATTGCTAGATAGATTCATAATCACATTGTTTTAGTTGCTATTGACCATACCCTTTTAGGGTGATACATAAAAGTTCCACACATCATGTTTGGATGATTATCAAACATCTGTCGAGGATCACAATCCTGTATCCCGGGATGAAAATCATTATTAACACACCCGTTTCTCGGTGGTAACTTAGGAAGGAGCGAAATATTTCGCAATATCAAAGTGTTTAAGTAGAGGCTCTCAATGTTGCACATCCACTCTAGGAATTCCACCGGTAGCAAAATGTCGTCTAAAATCAAATGTTTGTAGTTTATACACTCCTCTGTACAGGCTGGATAAAACACAGTGTCTAAGTTTCTCTCTTCGCAATCTTCAGTATTGGTACCAGAATGTGAACTCTTGACCTTGAAAGGAACTCTACCTGCCTGACAAATTTGGCTTTTCCTAAAGCAAATTGTCTGCTTGTGATTGGGAATGCTACGCAAAAAGCTTTGGATCATGTTGACGACAAACATTAGTGGCAGTCGCCGAAAATCGTCCAAGATTAGCTTTCGAAACTGTGGTCTCAGGATGAGTTGAGACAGGGTGATATTGAGGGTGTAGTCAGACGTACCTATTATACCCGCACTAAAAGAAAGATCGAATTTTGTCAACTTTAGTTCCTGTAGGGTGTTCATTTGATTCTTTATGATACCTGGTAAGTAGCGCATACACTCGCTTGGAAACTGCATCGAGATGTGCAGACATCTAAGGTGATTGTAACCACGAGGTGGGGAAAATAGTGGAGTTATAACTTGAACAGTGTACTGCGAGCAGTTCAAAAGCTCAAGAGATTCAAGGCTTGAGTCTATGATCACACCGTAGGTAGTGAGAGAGTTTCTCCTATAACCAACTATCTGCTTGAGTATGCGATAAATTTCCCTGTCATTCGATGAGCAATACACTCTCACGTTTCTCAAACTGCTCAGTAATCTGATACTTGTTTCGGTTTCACGAAAAGTGCACCTGGGGACACATTTCATGTTGACTTCCATAGAACGAGGAAAGGCTCCTAAATCAACCATCATTTGAGTGATTTTGCTCTCACTGTAGCTCGGGCACCTAAAGGGTGCCAAATAATATGGAGGGCTGTACATGAAGTGGGACTGAATGTGGCTTTTCAAGAGCTTGTTGACTACTAGCGCATCGAGATTATCCCTGTGGACAGAGAAAAGTAGTTCTCTCATTCGATGGCAAGCGTATGGACGATTTTGCTCCATGAAGTAGAGATGGCTGATGTAGTTAAAGAATCTTGTCGTCATGGATTCATTTCCATCTGTCGAGCTCAGTGTCAACAGCTCGCCCTCCTCTCTTGAAGTGGCAAAGTAGGTGGCCCATATGCTATCCTTCAGTGTAGCCATATCCCTCCAGATATCTTCGACATCTATACCCATGGCTACGTCAGTCTTGGCTAACTTGTAGAGTTGAAACGGTGGCACTGCCCTTAGTAGCCTCTCCCTCCAGGTCTTGGGAAGCATGGCTAGGTACGCTACAGGATAGCACTCAACTCTGCTCAAGATGTAGAGAAACGACTGATCTTGAAGTGAAATGGTTCCAAAAGACGATGTAGTCGCGTCCATGGCTGAACTTAGTTAGTCTGTTTATTTAATTCCACCTCATGAAAATAAACATGTATGGAATAGCCGAGTTGTAGATTTACTTTCAACTTGTTCACATAGATCAAACTCCAGGTGTATCTAAAGCTCGTGGGGAAGTTACCTAGTGTATGTGCGTATAATTTTATGTAAAAAGTAATAACAATAATCGTGTACATGTCATGCATAAACTTGAATAAACTTGATTCATACTGAATATCATTTATGATATCATAGCTACTCAAGACAATACTAGTAGCCATAATTCTCCTTTAGCAGTTATTGCCTTTGTACTGGCACACAATCACATTTATGGTATAGCTACGTAGATAGAGAGCTAGCCATGTTCTAATTACGAATGTAGCTCGCTACCACACAATCTCAAAACCATGACCACGTATATAACAGAAACCAATACAATGTCATTGAGATTTCACTGAGCTAACTAAAATTAGACTTGAGATCATAAAGATCACCACTAAACTTACCTAGCTATAGTCACTGTTAGTATAGCAGAGTTGACTACACGACTTGTGTGAGCTACGTACATATCGAAAAGTTTTGTACTACCAGTGATCATGCTTACTAGTGTGCTAACACGATAAAGATGGTGTGAGTAGGCGTGACTGGCTGTGATTGACGCCTCCGTTCTACGTATCCTCCACTACGAAGGAAGATTTCCGAATGTCCCAGGTTCTGAACGAATCGGCAGAAAGGCCATAATAGATGAGACCACCGCTCCTGTTCCCTGTGAATCTCCGTTCTTTCAGGTTCCTGATGGTGCCCTATTTTTTTTCTTGCAAGCCTCTGTACTCGAGATATTAACGCGGAAAAGCGGGACACTCCCGATTTTTCCATATATGCTAATATTAAATTTTTGCGCAAAATCGGCAGAGAGACAAAGCTCCTCCTACTTGTATGCTTGGTATTGGTGCATAGCTAGTGATGCAAAGAAAGTGATGCTGGCCTATTTTTTTTTATATGGTGCACCTGGAAGCAGAAAATGACAAAGAACAAATCTATTTCCATAGAGATAATACATTGACTGAATGTGTCATTTGTGTGAAAAAGTGTGAGCTTGAGCAAATGATCACCAACTTCTTGATATGTCTCTAGAACTTTGCTAGCAATTGCACCACATAGTACAAAGGTTGCACTGTCACACAAGCACACATACACACAAAGCTATACTGTCTGCCATATTTATCGATGCAAATTGCTACAAATGTATCCCAATTACTTAAAACCTGTTTACTTCATAACTTAAATATCATAATAGTGTACTGGCCGTGGCACGCTAGTAGTCGTAGAGTCGTCAATATGTGTAGCTATGTACGTCAAACATCTCATGTACACTGTATAATAATATTATGTAAGAGAATCATGTCACTCATGTAAACATGACATTGTACACTATACATGTGAGTGCATGCAGCAGTACAATGTCATGACTGTGCATGACTGTACTGATTCATAGATAGTATAGTACAATGCATAATTCGTAGTCGACAATGATATACATACAGTTGGGGAATCTGGAGTGCACAGTCTATTAGTAGTGAACGATAACTTATAGTACATACAACTAGGGTGTAGCTAGCTATGTTTGTCTTTATGTAGAATATACATACATCAGAGAAGGATATTGCTTTCCTTTCTAAAGATTTACTTTCAGATTAATTTTGGTGATGTTTATAATATAAGCAGTGACAGCTGATCAAATTTTTTGCCTTGTAGTCACAACTATAGCAATAATATTTATATTGTATAGCAGTGTATACGGAAAAGATTAAGGGAAAGTTGAAATGAGGCTATTATATTATATACTAAACCCACGACACATCAATGATGTCATACCTATGTGAGGCATAAGTACACAAAAATGTGCACTATGACTAACTATAATGTAGCTCGATATTCAATTAGCTACAGGTTAGTCATTCCACAAGACAAATTGAGGATATAGCATCGACCCACTCACTTGCACTGTGGCCATTCCCCGGGCCCCATGCATACATAGTTGTCATAGCTATTACTGTACAATACTAATTAATAGCTATAATAATTATTATTACTCATATTATGAATGATATAATATGATATCGTTAACGTGGCTATATGTAGTGGGATTATGATTTCACTTGTGTACAGATTAATCTTAGAATAACAGGAAACGTTAATTAGTACGCATCCAAAGTAATGACTAGCAGAGTAGCTATAGCTAGTGCTGTAACAGTCACGCCATATTTCCCCAGCCTGAGGCTAGCTACTCTATATACAGTACTATGGCATCACAAAAATTAATAGTATACTCTCTGTACATGACTGGGTACATCTATAGTTCATTTATATTATGTCGTATAATAGTCTCCATAACAACAATCTATAATACAATGTCATGCTGGTATGCCGCATAATAATATGACGGTAGCAGCAGATCCACCTCATCATGACTACATAGCCGCTTCTCCAAGCCTGGTGTGCAGCGTGCGTATATAGCTATCAGAAAGGCTACTATAGAAGGGCCTGGATGAGAGGATATGTACGACGATGTCACGTCCTGCTTTTTGATGCTTCTATAAATTATAGCTGCTGCAAAATACCCACAATAATATCATTGGTCTCAAAAAGGTTTCTACAATATTGATTATGGTAACAATATTTAATAGTCTAGGAAAAATGAAGGATACTAGAGCAGGCAACTGGCACCAATTTGGCTATATAGTATACAGTGAATCCCTATGCTCAAAAGACTCAATATACTATACAAGGTACTTGAAGTCATGCAAAGGCTAGCCTGTTAGGGGAGGCTACCTATACGGATGTATACAATGTACTATAAGTTCCACATCCTATTATAATATTATATGGGGACTATATAGCTAGTACTATATATACATGATTGAGTTCCTGGATTCAAAAGCTTCACCGATAAAAAGTACAATGGAGTATCATATTATTCTTTTGAGAAAGTAGCTGTATGTATAAGCGGCTATCCTATAACATACGTAGCTAACTTGTACAATATCATGCATATTAGCAATAATTATAGTATGGGATTCCTGGAGGTATCAGCATCATGATAGTACTTTTGGATAGTAGTAACGATAGTAGCTAAATTACTATTCATGGTGGCTTTGTACAGGTACATGGTTAATCATCATGAAGCATTATAGCTCACGATCAGAGCTTGTATGGTAAGTCGACATGGTCTGCCATTGATATAGTACATAACATATTATGGCACTTAAAGACAAGCTTTTATACACATAGCTAGGTCAATACACACTATTAATGCATCAGCATAAAAGCACAGTGTCAAATACATGCAGTAGCTACAGCTACAGCGAATTATTATAGAACTGAGTATAGCTATCATACTAAAAATAGTAGCTAGCTGGCAATAATCCAACTGGTTCCCCAAATTACAAAAACTGAGTGAGTCACTATTAGTGAGAACAAAAGTCTTAGAGAGAGAGAGAGAGAGAGAGAGAGAGAGAGAGAGAGAGAGAGAGAGAGAGAGAGAGAGAGAGAGAGAGAGAGAGAGAGAGAGAGAGAGAGAGAGAGAGAGAGAGAGAGCCTAAGAGAGAGGCTTCCTTAATAATATATCCATGGCCAAGGCTTGTGTTATCAAAACAAATTTAACCACTAGCTAGTTAATAGCTAGCCATGAGTTCTCACCTTGATATTGATCTTTGATTCTCTCAGAAGTAGCTAGCAGATGCAGAAGCTGAACTTACAGCTCTTCAAGATAGCTACACCAGCAATATCTGTCATCCTCCAGGTTAGTTACTCCTTCCTCCTCAACAATTCTTTATAAACAGCAGCATAACTAGTGAATTTCCTGCATGTCATGTGACCTCTAAGTCACATAGTTTATCCTACATTGTGCTTCAAATGGCTCATAGTAATAATGACCATAATATTATAGTTAACAGAACACAGGACAATATCATTGTTATTAGCCTATAATATATAATATTATTATAGAGTCATTGCCAGGTAATGATGACTGTGCACATACCTACTTGTTCTAATGCAGGCTAAACAAACTGTTTACAAATGCACACTTCCTAAATGGCCATGGCATTCCACACCCATTAAAAATATGGTCACATCTATTATTTTTGATTGTATGAAACTATGTAGGCTGCTACAGGTTACCGTTTAATATTGATGATGCTGAGAGCTGCCGTACATTTACATGTTGCACCAGGTTAGCCCCACCCACTACGAGGTGTGGCCGCATGGAGCGCGGCACGCTAATTAACATTCCAGAAGTTGGGTGGGGCTTGTCATAACTCACCGATTGACGACCATTACCAACCTCCCACTCATGTCCAGAGGTCAGATCGAGCCCATGGCTGGTAGTCGAGTGAATCGAAGAGTCATTGCAGTGATTGCATTGGTTGTAATTGCTTTGCTGCTTTCTCAGTTGTTTAAGTATGGACCTATCTCCAAATCAGGTAAGCTATTAAACTTGTTAGAGTGCGCATGAGCTCTGTGAGTATCATGTTGTGTATGCATGTACACGTAGTTGGGAGTACGTACTGAGCTCCTTGCCGGTGAAACATCCAGCGCTGGGGAGGGGGGGAGGGATTAGCACTAGTACTAGTAGTCTGAGTCTCGCTAGCCACACTTTTCATTGAAGGTACCTTTTCTTTATTCGCATGCAGCAAACAAGAATAACGATCCCAAGTCCATTCCGCCGGATGACAAAGTGAACCCAGTCCTACAGAAATCCACAGATGAGACTGAACTGGTGGATGAATTTATGCTTAATTCTGATCACCAGAATCAATTATCGGATACACAAAGGCAAAATGTAATGCTTAAAGAGTCTGAGGATGTACCTGGAGATCTCCATCAGTGGGGAATACCCCTAGCCAAGAATCACAAGATACAGCCCAAAAATCAATCACAGAATGTGAAGGCAAGATCACCAAATAGCCGTCTGTCTGATCATTCAAATGCTATTGAATTTCATCGAATATCACATTCTAAGAACAATTATCAGCAGAATAAGAATTATTCTCAAGCTCCCAGCAATGTCTTACCAGTCTCTCATCGACTTAATACTAGTGCTATGCTTAACCACTTCAGTTTACCATCAAAATTCAACAAATCGAAAGCTATTAGTTCTAATCGTCTTCCTGGAGGATCACTATTTCATAACACAAACGCTAAGCCACTCCAGCAAGTGTTGGGTGGTCACGATCGTACAGAGAAGCAAAAAAATACAAAAAATGATGCTTGTTCGTCATTCCATGAGCAAGTGGTAAAATTTAATCCTACGTTCCTACCCATCCCAGTGTGCGGCTCAAAGGACTACCCAATGCACACAGTCCACTGCTATCAATCATCTATGAGTATTTCACCCTATCAACAGTCTACATCACTCAATGAAACAATGACGCTTGTTGGTGATTCAGAAGTAACTGTGGGTATGGGTGTTACCTGTGTCTTTCAGAATATCGCCATCAATGGTCAAAATGTTATGCAATCCCTTAGAGACTGCGCTCGTATCTGTGATGTCCGAAATTCCAAATCTCTGTTCCTATTGGACGGTAAACTATCGCAGTGCCCCGTCCCTACAATATCGTTACTAATGAATAAGACGGATCAGCATGACTACACTAGGAACTTTGTTCAGGAGTTGCTCATGCTCAATAAAAAGAAGCACCTTGACCCTTCGCAATGCCGCCGTTGGATCAATAAGACTGCACTATTCTTCATCGCAAATGAGCCGTACAACATCTATTTTCAATTTCTGACCTACTATAACGTATTTTTAACGATGAACCTCTTATCATCGACAAAAGATGGTGCATCTAGAGGCTTGGCATCTTTCAGAAGTGATCCTCAAGATATAGTTCTTGTGCGACTCTCAGATGCAACTGACTACAAGTTCGGAAACTTTGAACGAGACCTATTCCCTCAACTAATTGTTCTGAGTCAGCTCGGTAATTCAGCAAATAATTCTGAATCTGTAGGCAGAGATGGTGATGATATTACCTGTTTTCAGAAGGTCGTGAAAGTACCGTGGGCCTACTCAGCATTCCCTTTTCGTAGCGTTGTTGACAGCAGACTGAAAAATCAAGCCCTCAAGTGCTACAATACTGTTCAAAATCTAGCAAAAACTGTTTCACAAACTAATGAGCATGAAGACACACTAACACAGAGCAATATTGATCAGCACGAACAGAATGTAAATTACAGGGAGTTACGATTTGCTGCTGGAAAATCACAAACTATTTCAAATTCAGTCATACCCAGTATGATAGTCTTTCGGTCATTGGTTCTTCATGTTTGTGGAATTACCGAACGTGTAGCCCCGGATGATCATTTACAAGGAAGTGATATACTTAAATCATCAATACCTGGAGGCAAATTGGTGGTTAGGAAAAATTTTCCCTTAAAAGTTGTTGTGATTCAACGAAAGCCGTACCTTCGTCACGGACTGGACCACCCCAATCTATTCCAACGCATACTCACCAACGAAGCCGAACTATTAACCACTCTAACGAGGAATATTTCCAGGGACTTACTTGATGTGAAATCCGTCTACATGGAAGACTTGGACATTTGTGACCAAGTGAGGGTTGCTCACAGTGCTGATATTTTGATTGGGGTCCATGGCGCTGGGCTGGTTCATTCGTGGTGGATGAGAGAGAGTGGAGTGCTATTAGAACTAGTTCCACTGACTAAATTGGATCGACCGACGTACAAGATCCTTGCAGGATTGATAGGAAGGAAGTACTACAGTGTCATTCTTAAGAATAGTCCACAAAAACACCACAGCTCTGTTAACGTTAGTGCAGTGCTAGAGTTGTTAGCTAAAATCACCAAAGAATGGACGGCTGTTGCGTAGATATTATGGTATTCAGAGGCCAAATAGATTTGCCACGAGAGTTTATAGTAAATAATATTATTTTATATTTTGAAGCAGCCGCACGATGTATTTACATTATGTGCACCATAATAATAATTATTAATAATCCTATACACATTAATCTTAAGGGGAGATCAATAATAATTATTATTGTAAGACACATGTAACATAATCTGAACACCTGCAGTGAACATACACCACATCAGTTGAAGGAAATGGGCTATAGTTATATGAACACTGAGAATTGTCCCCTTCCTCCTATTAATCATGATACATGTTACATGTGTCTCAGATGTACACACAAAATTAGTTCCGGGGATAGGCAAAAATAACTATTGTCTAGATCTGTGAACTATGAAACAGCTAATTAATTAGCTAATAACTAGGCACATGTATTATAAGGGGAACTAGCTACACATAAACAATTTACGTACAGCTTAATAAACAATAGAGGGAGAGCCTGGATATTATTACTGCACACGTATGTAGTTAGAGTTAGGATAAATACTTTTTCTCAAGATCGTTAGCAAGTGCAGTTTCACCAACAGATGGGGACCTCAGAGCATCAACTGTTACTGACCAGGTAAAGGGTCGCTTCAATTGCTTCTTCCACTTAGCAAAAATTTCAAAAAAGCAATCCTGAATATCTCCACGTTGCTGATGACCGATGCGCTCTATGAATACCTGATCAATATCCAGATGAAGAGCTATCATTTCCCATTTGTTTGTCTTTGTTGCCACTTCATCCATCAGTAGTGCAAGGGTAGGTTCCGAGCCAATTGTTACATTGCCAACATTAGCTGCTGTAATGAAAATTGCAACGTTATGTGTAGATTCATACAATTACTGCAAACATCATAGTCAAGTTCCTATGCACTCCTACATCCATGTACAAAAATTAATTTCAAGGAGTGTTTTCAAGTGTGAGACATTACAGCAAAACTCTCGTGGGCTTCTATTCGGGAGATTATGTTGTTGGTATTATTAACTTACCCACATTTGAAGCTGAAGTAGTGAACCAAGGGAGTTGCTTGGTGTTTAGTTTCACTGCTCGTTTTCTTAAATTTTTTGAACATTTCATCGACCAATTTTGATCATCATCATCCTGTACTGCTGTTCCATGTGGTTTCTCCTTGCCACAATCAATGTCACAAGAGAATCCAATGCTTACTTTCATCTTGGTTGGACTGTAGGACAAGCATTTAGCAGCTGCATACCACAGAGCTTCATTGATGTTTCGTCTGATGTCACAAAGGAACTTTCTGTCACAAGTCGAATAAACTTCAATGTGCGACGTCCTGTCTACGATGACTACATTACCCAGGGGCACAACGGACAGTGCCTTTTGTCCTTGTTGTATGCATTCAGATACCTCAAATTCGATAAGATTCCGCCTGTGTGTAAGTGTGCTAGAAGTGCTTTCTATAGCCCAGTTTGGGAGCTTAGCTAGAAAAGCGATTGAGGCACAGAAGAGGCCTCGTGGTGAATATCCATCTGGAAAGGAAATCATTAGGGGGTCGATGTTAGCAGCATGCATATGATCAATAATTAACTGCAAGAATTGGGAGTTGACATCATTATGCTCAAGAGCCAATACACAAGGAATGAAGAATCGTTGATTACCAGCGATATCTGCAACTATGCAGAGCTGCTTCAAAAGCTCAAAGAGATCATCTTGTGAAAAGGTATCGTTTAAACCTTGCTGAAGGGATTCAACTTTCTGCATCATGCTTCGTTCAAAGATACCTGTTGTACGAAATTGGATACGCTCCTCACTAGAAATTCCAGTATTGGGAGCATCACAGTCGAAACTTTGCACAATGATGTTTGATACTTTGTTAAGGAGAAATGCTGGTGCAATAAACACTAAATTGGGAAGAAATTTGCTGAAGTAGAGAACAAGATTAAGCTCATCAAAAAGCTCAAGAGCTTCGATAACATCATCTTGTTCATTCATCATGATATTCTCCTTTTTAGCCATATCTTCACATTCTTGCAAGCTCAGAAATGGCCTGTGCTTTTGTTGCTCTTTGAGGAGATTGAGAAATAGAAACCAGCGAACTGGTACTCGAATTTTTACACTTTTTGTGAAATTTTCGATATTAGTGTGAAGGTCATCGATTACATTTCCATTAGTAGACCATCCTGCTTCGCTTCCATCAATGCTAAAGATTGGCTTTTCACTGTGGCGAGATGGAGTAAATGCCTCACATTTTCTGGATTCAATATATGGCTGAATGCACTTGTATACTTCACTTCGCTTTTCATCCAAAGCAGGAGCATCATTGCACTTATCTTTGAACATTCCAATGATAGCAAATTGTGGTTTGGGGGTGCGTCCACGTGTGCACCGTTCACTGTTTCGATCAAAAACACATGAACTTATTGTGCGAAGTGATTGCTCAATATAAGTCTTATTTGATACCTGCATATCGTCAGGAACAGTGTACTTTATGCCACCAATTTCATAATCAAATTGTGGACATTTCATCAAAGGCTCATTCAGCTTGTGCACTAAGAAATGGATGGATGAACTTCGAACAAACATCGGCATTATTTCTTGAAATTGTGGTTGACCACCCGTATCAACAATATAAATCAACCTCATCCCTTTTAAGCATTTCAATTTTGATAGCTTGGGATTTTTCTGGATCAACTGTCTTAACTGCTCCAATACTTTTCTTCTCAGACTTCTATTTGGAACTGGTCTCTCTTGTATCACGATTGAGGAATCTGGTCTTTTTTGCTTATATATTGTCTTGGCTACTAAACCATCTAACTTTTTGTTGTCAGTGATATACCACTTAACTTTTGATCCATCTTGCGATTGAGTAACGATGGTGTGCATTTCCAATAATTCATCCTTAAATTCAGATACAATGTCAACCACTGGAACTACCTGATCTGCCTCGGTTGCTAGGGCTGTACTTTGTCTACCTCCGGTCGGTCTCTTCCTTCCAGAAAGTATTGCTTTGAAGTGACTCTTGCCAGTTCCCGGGGGTCCAAAAACACCACACTTAGCTGCACATATCTCCACCTCTGCATCCATTAACGCTTTATCAAGAAAATCTTCACCAGAATCTGTAACGAGCAATATTGATTCATAAACCAACTAGATAGGTGTATTGTTAGCAGTCATTATTAATTTTATTAGGGGTAGAGAAGGTCCCCCAGATGCATGCACCTTGTATAGAGCTGTGCATGACTGTAGCTATGCGCTCATGATGCGTGGTTGCACAATTGCTGCAAGTATAGATATACAGTATAATATAGCTAGTATTTTGGTACCGTGAAATTTACTCTCGTATAGCTATATCATAATAATATTATAAGTAGTAAAATCTAGGGAGTGTTTGCATACCTGAAGGCTGTGAATTATCAGACAATATTGTGGAATGATTTGATATATCAGGTTGAGTATTCAAGGGGGATTCACTAGTATGAGATTCTTCTTGTGTACTTGGTCCAGGTGTGGCTGGGGGTACTAGTTGTAATTCTAATTCACTCTCTGAATGATCTTCTATATCAGAACTAATTGAAGCATTCTGCAACTGTGCTTGATTAGGTGTAGTTGATGACTTTGCAAATATGTCATCATCCTCATAATCAGATGAAGATGAGCAAGAGCTACTGGTTACTTTCCGTTTCTTGGTAAGAGGCGTAATTAACACATTCTCTTTTATTTCATCCAATTCTCTTTTGCAGGATTACAAATAATTTGATCTATTTCTTTAGCAGCCATGCTAAGAGATCCAGCAATTTTGATAACAAAAATCATTTTAACAAAAATGATCACATGAATTAGTTAAATTGCTAGCAGCAAAAAGGAGATGCTGTAAACTCCAGTCAGTTTCACCTTAAATTACAGTGTCTTCTAAAGATAACAGCATAAAGTCTCTGATTTGAAAGCATCTTGGTTGAGGTGCTGGATATCTAAGAGAAAAACAGTCATACATTGTCATAACATAAACGCTAAATTTAGGTACTCTATATTGCTGTGGGTTGCCTAAATTTAGGCACTCTACTGGACACGACATGCATACAACCTGTGGGTTACCTAAAATTAGGTATAGTAATTACCTCTGTTTACCACACAGCGCTTAATTTTCAACCACGCCTCCTAAGTATTGGCCACACCCCTTAATTAATGGTCATCCAAATTATGCTAGTTGGAATTGACACGTGTTAATGGTAGTCTGGGTGCCAGCCCCTTCACAAGAGGAGGAAGGGTCTGGTACACTTCGCATCAGCGACTTGTTCTTCACACCCCACGGGTACCATGGGGCGACAATTGAGTATGAAAGCGTCATCCATACGTATTGTGACGTATACTTGCGTAAGTTCGTGCATTCCATAGCGATACCCATACCAATAATCTGAGTGCAGCTAGCTAGATCGAACGGATAGTAAAATCGGATCGCCTTTGTGCTTAGTCATAGATTTGCCTATCAGTGCTCTTAGCCAAGATCGCGCTGACTGAATAGCTGACAAGCTGTGCTTCTCTCGGGTACGTTTTGAGGGCCAAGTGCATGAAGCGCTTTTGGGAAGTACGAGACTAGGCCTGGCCTTGCGTTTAGTGGATAAGAAGAGCAGCGGGCGAGCGTGTCTGGTCTTCATTGAACCTGCAAATATCGTTTGATCGCGTTCATAAAGAACGATAGTAGCCATTTCAAACTGGACCCCCCGTCAAGCCCCGTCTATTTAATTAGCACTTCCGAATTTATGTTCACACCCACTTCGTTAGAGCTACTTTTGCCGACTCAGCAGAACAAGTTGCTGATGCGAAGTGTACCAGACCCTTCCTCCTCTTGTGAAGGGGCTGGCACCCAGACTATGTTAATGGCTGCTCAGCTACATGTATAGAATATTCAATAAAGTTGGGCCTGGGTTTGTAGGTAGATATTAATTCTACAACAGTTATACAATTGATAGCCTTAAATCCTGCGCTTCCCTTATGGTTATATAGAATGTGTGGCTCACCAAAGGGTGGGGGGACATTGTCCTTGTGTGCCTATGCTGAATCCAGAATCAGTCACTATCATGGCCTAGCTTATCATTTTCTTTGCTAGATAGCCAGCCTATCCACATGAATCTATATACTGCACGGTGAGCCACACATAGGTATTGTCATTCTGAGTCACCTAAATGTCAGGCCTAGCCCTGATTGAACACTATACAGCCTAGTCTAGTATATAGCTCGAGGCATTCTATTTAATCCCCACCGTGACCTATGATTGACATGCAGCCAGACTCATGGCTGTGCTAAATTATAGTTAAAACTGAGCGAATTTAGTTCATGCAGGTTTTAGTGTACGGAAAAAATAATACACAGAACACAATAAGCGTAGCTGCACTTACCTACCGCTAGCAGTTATCAGGAGCCATGTTGATCTTCGATGACAGCTGCAAAATTCGGAGGTCAAAGTTCATGTAGAAGCGGGATCTTGGAAGCACTGCTGCTGTCTGAGCCTGGGTTCGAAGCTACCTTCACAGCGCGATGGTGGTATCTCCGGTAAATACAAAAAGAGAGGATTCAAAATGATGATTATTTGCACCTACTATTTGGTAAGCCTTTTCCGTTTTTGATAGTGCTATTATCCAAGGGCTAGCTAAAATCATTTTTAATATAGCTAGCTAGCTGTACAACTATGATGTGTCTGTGTGGCCCGGGATAGTAGAATCCACTAAAGCGGAGTAAGAAGTGGAGTGGAGTTGAAGGCAGTAATTCAACATTAATTTTAATAAGAGTATGATTTCCTTAGTAACAGTTTTGAGTCATTGTTTTCTACTTAGTGTGCTTTAATTAGAAACGGTGTTGGAGTACTGCCTGTCCCAGTGTCTCCCCGTGTACACTGTCCCCCCAGATACTCTGCACTAGAGCCACGTGCTCCCCCCCTCCCCCGGCATGAACTCTAGAGTAGAATGTCGTAGATCCTCTCCAGTGTTACATGTCCCCACACAGAGAAGCGTTGGGGGGGGGGGGGGGGGGAGGGGGGGAGGGATCTGCCGGGGAATGCTAGAGCCATCCCACTATGCTCAGGGCAAAGAAGGGGGACTAAGCTCCCTCATTTTTGGAATAGGTGTACTTATTTGTATGCCATTACACTATCAAACTACTCCACTGCATGAGGGTCAAATTTTCCTATAGGAGCATGCCTAACTTTTTGTTTTTCCTGCCACTTTGACTTAGCTAGCTACCTAGTTATAATATATGCCGTGAAGGCTGATTCTGTACATATGGGGACATTAACCATGGGTCAGCTACGCCAGACTATGGGGACACATAGCCCTAGAAAGGACACGTGGCTCTAGTGTCAAATGTCCTAAGGAGACACCCTACTCTATTGAAGTACATCCCCGAGGACATACTACCCTAGGGTACAGTGTCCGGGGGGACAACTTTTGGTGGGGGGGGGGGGGGGGGGGGGGGATCATGTGACACTATAAGAACAGTCTCCACTAAAGCAAAATGAAATATTGGGCCACAGTATTGTAGCAGTACCTAAATTTAGGTTGTGGCTGGCCACCATAGGTGCCAGATCTTATTGTGGTACCTAAATTTAGGTATCTACCTCTATAGCGTACTCCAAACTGTGAATATTGGGCCGTAGTATTGTAGTAGTGCCTAAATTTAGGTAGTAACTAGCAATCACTGATGGATTTTACTGTGATGCCTAAATTTTTGGCATCTGGCTGCCTCATATTCAGGACCTCTAATAATTTTGTTTTCATTTGGACAAAAATTGTTGTCATCTGTACATTTTTGATGACCATGCTTACGTTAATGTCAATATTCTCTCTTCTGTAGGACACCTATAATTAACCTGAGCTGTCTTTGCACTTAAATTCAACTCACTGTCTGATATTTCAAGCAGTGATGCTCAAGGGAGGACATGGAGTGTAAAAACTAATAGAATCAGACTGATGTTTTTGAATATGTTTCATTTTGAGAAATATTTTGTTGATTTTTTAGGTGCCATACTAAAAATTTAAGATATTTTTTGTATTCTCTTAGATTGTAGTGTTCCTGAAAGAATTGAGAAGAATCATTCCTATTTTAACAATTTGTTGAATTACTATCACTTTACATCATTTGTCCAGCATCCATGCTAAAGAAATAAATGATTTTTACTACCATTATTAAAAAATGCTAAGAAAATAGATAATTTTAGCCCAGATCTTGCAAAAGAGAATTGGATGAAATAAAAGAGAACGTGTTAATTTCTGATGATGAAGAGCTTCTGGATCTTTTCCTCTTGAGAATAGTTTCATCTGGCACACTGCCAGATGATGATGGTGGTATTTCTGAATCATGTTTTGGTGCCCTCTTCTGAGAAATGTATGTGATACAATCTTTAATAGGTTTTTCCCTGCAATAAAACATGCATAATATTATGATTGTGGTCATGAATGATTGTAAAAATACATTGACATCAATATTCAGTTACACTTACAGGCAAGCTTGACGTTTGCCTTTGTTTCTGAAAGAAAATTAACAGTACCATGATAAAACATACTTTATGTAGCTAATGTATAGTAATAATAAGCACTTACAGGCAATTTTTGCACTTTCCACAATCTAGTTTACTACAAACGGGGCAGAGACGTCTCATTGATATAGGACAGCGACTACGACGTTTCCGATCTGCTGATTCAGTACTGTTTTCTTGGTTAGATTCTTTCTTGCTTGGTCGCTTTGTACTTTTTGAAGAACCCTTTTCCCCTGTCCCTTTCCCTTTGGTCGGACTGACTAACAATGGCAATCTATGGCTAGTACTAGCTTGAGACTGTTTCGAATCGATAATATTTTGCTTTGTAGAAGCCTCGCTGGTTGATTCCTTCTCTGATAATAAAATTATACCTGTACATGTTTTGTTTGAAGGTCCAGTTGTAGATTTTTCTGAGTTGGTTGTATTTCTGGTAGGTTGTGGACCATTTGATGATTCATCACATTTAGAATTAGCTTGCTGTACACCTTGTGTGGTATTTCTTTCATTTGGTACATTTGCTGGCTCTTGATTACTTTTCTGTCGACTCTTACTGGATCCTGCTTTAGAACATGATCGTTTGAATGTTACTGATGATCCACCACTGGAGCTACTATCACCAATAGGTGATGAAGTGGATGGTATTGATTCTTTCCGATTTGCTTGAGTATTTACACATATCACATCTGATTCAGCACTCGTGTTTCCACTTGATGTAGCTGAATTCAAGGATAAAGTTCGGCTTAGAGTATGCTGCTGAGATGTGCGTAGTACTGACTCAGAGATACTTTTTGAAGCAGCATCATCTGTATCTTGGCTATTGGCACTGCTACTACCTGCTGTGTTATTGAACCATTCAGATATTTTGGAATTTTCCATCGGTGAGCTACTACATGCTCTTTTAGCGGGTGGGCTACTCAGATGACGGTCCTCACGCGATCGTTTTTGGACCACTTTGTGTGATGGTTTACTTAATATCACAGATTTTGGATTTTCATGCTCGGAATCTCCAGTTAGGTCAATCACTGCAGACTTTGAAACACTAGGAGATGAAACAGATGTTGAAGGCCCCGGTTTACTGCATTGTGCTTTAGATATTGATTCATTTTCCAATGATTCTGACTGCTGCTTAGAATCAACGAGTGCTCTCTTGATGCCATTTAATTCCCTTAAAATTTTTCTTCTAATTTCATCATCTGATTGCTCTGGAACCTGCCTGCTGGTTTTAAAAACCTCAAGCAAATCATTAGCTGTTGTTTCAAGTAGAGTCTGTAGCACACCCGTATTTAGTGTGATAGTAATCTCTTCCTCTGAACCATCAACTGTCATCAAAATTAATATAATAATATAATAGGTACTTAACATTGTATTATGCTTTCCCTTTATAACTTTTATTATTGTGATGTATCCAGAATGGCATAATAATTATTATAATAATTATCGGACACAAACACCCACGTTAGATACCTACGCATGGGCATGGCTACCATCATAATAAAATACTGTATAGTTGGAAATATTGGGGGGAGAAAACTTTTGCGAATTGGTAGGAAGGGATCGGAGCATTCACGGAGAAAGCTTTGCAGAATGTCAAATTGATCACATAAATTGGTGTGGCATGCCTAAAATTTGTGGAGTAAACTATCATGGGCAGTTATAAATTGATCGTGAAGTTTGTGAAGGTTTTATTGATCCCTCGAAAGCTCCCTGCTGTATTATCCAGTCTACCTATAGCTAGTGTTCATGTGGTAAATTCAAGTAAGGCAGCTACTACTATTTAAACTAACAAAGGCCATCCACTCAATTTTGAATCATTGATCGAGTAGAAATATATACGTATATCACATGAGAGCAATATTCAATGTACCATGTAATAACATGAGTAATTGCTAACAATTATAGCTTCCAGATTAATTAATCTGCGTGATACCACAGCCACTGCTAGCTAGCTAGCTAGCTATCTGCTGACTGAAATAATATGATGCCCTATGAACCATAGAACCAAATCAGAATGTATAAGATAGCTATCAAAATGTAGATAGCTACTGGCAGTTCATGTAGTATCTTCCTAGCTACAGCTGTTATAAACATGCATAGCTACGTAAATTGTGAAACATTACATTTACTTGCATGTGATTTCAGATTCCCGCCATGTGGCTTGCATGTGCAGGGGCTGATCCACCCCCCTTCACCAGTTCTTTTATGCAACGTAGTATAGGAGATATCCACCGTTATTAACCAGCCACCCCCTTAGCACCAGTATGGTTTACTATGGGTGGCCACCCCGCCATGCAGCCACCTTCCATGCAAATTTTCTGGATCAGCGCCTGATGTGATTGTCATGTGACACCGCACTGTACTACTATTGCTGCACGTGTGAGCCGTTGATGTGTTGCCATACCAAAATGATGCGTTGTCATGACAATCATATAATGAGCTGCATCCTGTGTGCCCTATAGGTCCTTTCCCTCCTTGAGGGTGGGGTCTGGGGATGAGATTATCTATTACTGTACACTTAATACATAGCTAGTGTATTGGCATGGGAGCGTGATTGTCAAAAGACTATACAATCATGCATACATGTAGCTATGCCCATATTTGTTCATTACAAATCGCTGTGATAGTAAACAAGATTAGCTACGAAAAGGTATGGAGATATTGTGGCTATCAGTTTTGCATGATCATGGTCAAGGCTCATTAGTTTACATAATGTGGCTGTTAAACCAAAAACCACCGTGCATGATAATGCTAAAATTAAGGTTTTCTTAAAGACAATATTTATATAGCTGCAACGTCATCATGATGATGGATGATGGCACATAAGTTTATCAATGCCCAGTCATTTCATTCCACATCATGTAGCTACCGTAAATCACAAAAAATAATATATTTAGATAGCCTGGCTTATGTAAAAATTTGAACGCACGAAATATTTGAATTTAACAATTATAGAGTCATTTATCTCAACGTAAAAATTATCGCACGAAGTATTTGTACACGAAATATTCATGATTTATGATAATTAGAGTCACCGCACTATCACTGGCAAAATTTATTTCTTGCCCCACATAATAAATGGCATGGTCACCAGATCTGAGTGTATACAGTGTCTGCTATGATTTCAAACTCTATAGGTTCAGTCTATAGCTAATATACGTCCAAGTAACACTACTGGAAGTTTAGTATTTGAAATGAACTTAAAAATTATGTGAATTAGTCCATTTTCACATAATTTGAAATGTTTTTGAAAATTGCTAGACTTTTTGTGTTTTAATATCCTTTGAAATGCTGTTTGAATAGAATTGTCTTTCTCTTGTGTTTTCATTTGAAAAAAAAGACTTGAATAATATGAGAAATAATATGTGCATAGTATTTGAATTATTGTGCATGAATCAAATCATTAAATTTTACATAATGATAATAATTACTAGTAAGACTTAATGTATAACGTATACAAAATTATTATGGACATACACTGTCAGCAGATGATGAATAATCATGACATGAAGATTAGTCTACAAATTGAAGGTGGCTTAAGTTAACAGTTGTCTGTTAAAAGTTAGCACATGTCCTAGGCCAATCATCCATAAGTTGCATTGCTACATTAACCTGTTGGGAGAATCCCGGTATTTCTCAGGTTCTTCTGGCGACAGCTACCCCGCTGGATGAAGCGGACTGATCAGCAACAGCACTAGTGCTGGCACCATCTTCCTTTTTGATTTATCTCCTTTCCAGAGAAACTTGTCATTTTTCTGTACATAAAAAATCAACCAAGTCATAATAATTACTTTTGGTGTACGTATAATAATTATGCCCTACTGTATATTACAAGTATATGTGAATCAACAATCATAATATTATAGTACACGTAACTGTAACAATTCTGAAGTGATATTGCTCTCTGTTACTGTAGCTATAGAGAAACAATGTAGATCCTTCATGCCATGAGGATGACTAGAGCATCTAGTCGAAATGTCGGCAAGTTTTACACTGAACATTAGTTGTTCACAAAGAATGTTCATTGTTTCTCTACTGTAGCAATAATATTGTTTGATCTGTAGAATGTATGATCCATGACATTGTATGTTGTATATGCTTGGTGAGTATGTCATGTACTCGGAGACAGTTTAGCATGTCAGGTTGTGTGTGCTGATGTACATGTAGGCTTGGTGAGTTTAGTGTGCCTGTCAAATTTCTATGTGATCTGTGTGTCTGTGTACTTGGTGAGTTCAGAGTGTCTGTCCAGTTGTGATTGATCTGTGTGTCCTGTGTGCTTGTAGCCTCATACCCCAGATCCTTTGAAGGGGGAGAAAGGACCTAGCTGGTACATACTGACTGCATATGCCAGAAAATGGGTGATCATATATTATTCCTCTTGTGACCCTTGATCTCAACCGTTACCTAAAATTCATTTGCCACGAATGCTTATTGTGACGAGTCTTGCCATCAAAGACGAACGAAATTGACAAAAATATAAGAAGATTCATTCACCTTTAGTGAAAGATTTTGATGAGGCAATCAGAATTGTTGGTCACCCAACTGCAAAGAAGGGTTTTGTTTGGTTCTTGAAGCTCAGGAGGGTTTGTTTAGGATCTATCGTACAACATTCTTTCAAAACATTGACTTGGTGAGTTCTATGGGAGACAAAGGGCCTGGTCCACACCACATGTGCATACACAAACTTTACGAAATTTTTTCTGGTATAATTTGTTTGCTACCATGTGGTTGGGCCATGAAAGGCCTGGGTATGAGGCTAATGTCCCTTGTGAGTTCAAGTTGTGTGTGATCTGCATGTGTACTTGGTGAGTTCATGATCAGTTAAGTGCAATGCTGCTGGCTGATATTTACATGCATCAAGGAGTATACGATTTTATCTTCCTTACCTTCACATTTTCTTCTTCATAATTGTTGAATGTTTCAGAGCTATATAGCTATCCATGGTTATTTTGTATGTGTGACCACAGAGTCCAACCTATGGCAGAGAAAATATCCATACGTATGACATAATTATGATTATGATTCCCCCCCCCCCCCCCCCCCCCTTTCTCTATCTGTCTCTCCCTCTCTTTAGGGACACCGCCAGTGCATATTACAGGCATGAATGACTCCCAGGTTGGTAGGTTCCTTGAACCATAGCCTAATAACTGGGTAGTCATCCCCGGTAAGAGCTACATGTATGTAGGTCAACACACTTTTTTGTATGGTACAAATTTTCACACACCATAATATATTATTTGCTGTATAGATTAGTACAGGTAAGCATAAAAAATTTTCATTGCTTTGTGCAAAACGAAAATTTTATGATGAAAAATGTGTGCTGGACTAACAATTTTGTGACAACAATCAAGATTAAATTCTGATTTGGCATTAGCTGTTTTATCATTGCTAAAAATCAAATTCAACTAACTGATTAATATTTCTTGTCCAAAACTACAGTTTACACTGGGTGGTATCAAACCATCAGTCACAGCAGGTATGTTAGTTGCCATCTCTTAAATCACAACCATACTACTAGAGTACAGTTAAGAGTATCTTTATATATTATGTTATGCAATAAAAGGGACATGCAGCTAGCCTCGTACTTTCAACTGCTCGTACCCAGGGTGCAAGAGGAGAAAGCAGCTTGGTACCTATTGTATTAGTTTTCATTGTGCACAGCATGTCAACATTTTTGTGATTCTGCCATTGTGTATATCTAGGATTCTGTTGGTATTTTAAGTCTGTCTGAATGACATGGCGTAGTTTACTGATGTGTACTGGAGGGAAATATCAGAGCCTATATAGGTACTCAGCGTATACACATGCAAAGAGGGTACTAGGCCCTCCTGTGGTGCCATGCATATGGACTGGGTAATCCATGTGATACATGTACATTAGTCTCACGCAGCCAGACTCTTATACCTCGGGAGGGGGAGAGAGAGAGTCTGGTAAAGTGCTATACATTGAGTTGTCCCAGCGCCTCGTACGAGGGGCGATCAATCAGATTGCATCTTTAGTTTACAGTGGCATATCCGATTGTGAACGGAGAATAAACACGCGTGCGCAATAATATCTCGTCCATTCACAGTCGGATATGCCATCGCAAACTATGTAATGCCATAAAGATGCAATCTGATTGGTCGCACCTCATACCAGGCGCTGGGACAACTCGATGTATAGCATTTTACTAGTCTCGCGAGCCAGCCCCCTTTCACGCACGCGGAGAGAAGGGGTCTGGTCAAATGCGTAAAGGACCCGTGTCGCCGAGGAATGCATGACGTCACATATTTCTGGTGTGCGTGAATAAGAAATACAAATTTAAATTAACATTCCATTGTACTGGGGCACGATCGCGCACGCGCACAATCATTAATTTGCATTCCTTTCATGCCCACGCAGTCATGTGACTTTATTCCGTGCATCTGATTGGCGCGCACTATACAGTGCGCGGGGACACGGGCCCTATATGCATTTGACCAGACCCTTTCTCCCTCTTTGGGTAGGAGGGGCTGGCGCGCGAGACTAGCATTTTACCAGACTCTCTCCCTCCCCTCCCAAGGTGTAAGAGTCTGGCTGCGCGAGACTAGTGATAGATGCTTACTTTTGGCCACAAGCTGATTTAAGCTTGCTCTCTCTCACCGGTCTACACTCTCCCCATACACTCTCTCAACCCCTATTTAATATCCCCTAGTGCCCCAAGTTATAAAATTAATATAATATTATAGTACTGCAGTATACTCACAGTTTAATAATATAGTCCACAACAGCTCTAGAGTATCCAGGAGGTCCCCCGGAGGCCTCGATGGTCATACGAACAATCAACGATGGGACCTGCCGCAAGTTTCTCAGGTTGAATCAAGCGTCTTTTTAACACAGTGGTCGACAGCAGGAACGTTGATAGGGGTAGAAATGGATAATCCTCTCTCGAATATCGACATCATACTACAACAGGCTGACAGCTGGCCCTCGGTACAGCGATCTCCAGTTGAGCTCTAGCTCTGCAAGCGCTCGCGCTCCATAAAATTTGAATTCAACGCACGTGATCTTATACGTGCACGCGCACGCCCTCTCCCGCTAACGAAGCCACGCCCTAAACTTTGGGATTTCAAATACTTTTCAAGCATAAAATTGAAGCATGCTTTATTTCATACAATTTTTCAACACTGTTTGAAAATATGCAATTTTATTCAAACAGTTTTCAAACTTGGGGATTCAAATACTTTTTAAGCATAAAATTGATACATGCTTTATTTCACACAATTTTTTAATACTGTTTGAAAACATGCAATTTTATTCAAACAGTTTTCAAGTAAGTACAACATTTTTCAAACATGCTTGAATTCTGTCTAATGTATTTCAAGTATTATTCACATACTACGTGAAATCATTCCCATGGGCTAGACCAGAATACAAGTACTTTTCACATATTGGATTACTGCATCACACATATTTCAAATACATTTTCAACAATTCTCAAACAAACAGCTTCCAGTAGTGTAATAACCAGGCCACTACAAATTGGATCGTAGTTTCCCGCCTATAATAATAATATTATACCACCCTGAGGCTTATGCCTTTCGAGCCACCACCAATTTATACTCATGACATAATTGAATAATAATAATCTGTTCCATGTGCACTCGAATGAGTTTGTGACCTCGGATGACTCATTCAGTACTTTACTCACACATGATCGATGGCTCTAATGTGCGACCCACAATAAGCAGTGGTCGCCCGTTGTGGTTGCTGAAACTTTCACTAACAGTCATAGATGGTAAACTACCTTGTCTACAATATAAACAGTAACTGATTCCTAGCTTTAGATCTTCTACAAGTGTCATTTAGCTAGTAAGCACTTTTGTTGCACCTATGAATCACAAGATTTGTTTACTTCGTATTGTGGCACTGAACAGCGGGGAGTTCCCCGTAAGCACATGGTTACCATTGCGCATGCGCACTGCCTCCCTGAGCTGAGCGAGGAAGCCCCTGCACGCAGTGTAGCTACCACTCAAGGGCGACACAGACAGTGGGGCTGGTGGGGCTATAGCCCCACCACTTCTCAGGACATGGGGGCATAGCCCCACCACTCTCCACCACTCGTTTTAATGAATGTGGTACGGGATCGTCAAGCGCTATAAGTTTTGCAGTCAGTGATCACCACATAATACAGAACGAAGGCACACATGCAGTTTGCTTGAAATTTTATATGCATAGCTGTATTAAAATACTGTGTGTGGGTGCCCTTCAAATTCCAAAAGTGGGCGTGGCAAATACAAAATTTTCGCCGCGCGCTCACGCGCGCAAACTTCTTACTATACCTAAGCCCCACCACTTTAAATATACTTGTTCCGCCCCTGCCACTAGTCATCTGTTGTATTACTAATGGCTTGTTGTTGTGTAAACAAAATGGACCTAAAAAAAATAAATGCTAATGGCGAAGAAATAACATGCAGTTGATTAGAGCGAGTGAGAAAATTCTAAATTAGGATGTTCAACAAAATAGGAAGGAAGTAGACTCTGAGATACTAATTAATCTTAACGTTCAGGCTATAGTATATATATATCTGAAAAATTAGAGGGAGTACAGTGGA
Organism: Cliona cf. orientalis; assembly: GCA_963930775.1. Classification (NCBI taxonomy): domain Eukaryota; kingdom Metazoa; phylum Porifera; class Demospongiae; order Clionaida; family Clionaidae; genus Cliona; species Cliona cf. orientalis. Next base: position 9,757,931 of record OZ005690.1, read on the forward strand.
TAGCTAGTTGTAGCTATTATTGAAGGAAAAACTGCATGGAACAGCAGATCGAATAATCCTATAGCTAATTGGGACAAAATATAGTTTTTATATCTCGGGTCCAAATAGGACGCTCTTTGTGGTACTAAGCCATAGTATACTAGTACAAACTCTGATGTGACCAATGTAAACCAGCTTATATAATTTAGTTTTTAGCTAATTAATTACCATTGTTTCCACTGGCAGATCCATCTGGCGATAATTGTAGGCTGGCCGCCGATCGGGATCGGTTACCACGTATACTGCTGGGCCCACTCATGGTCGACGTCGCGCCGGGTTGCACTGTACGTTTCGGTCTTCGCTACACGCACACTCGGCGGTTAATACATGTACCCAGCGTCTCAGTTTGGCGCCTTTTTGTACGCCTAGGCTCTAGGCTGATCTAAAGCTCATTGCTATCACGTAATATCTATTACGGGATAACCGGGGGAGCACCTATGATTCTATATTATAAATACGTATTGACGTCATATGAGCCCGGCGTGCTCATCATGCTAGTCATCATCATGATATGACATTCATGATGACAAATTTATTCATTGTACAGACATTGAAATGAAATTGCATGTCACATTTGCATAATTATTATGTTTGCATGCATGCTATAATTAAATATCAGGCTAGCTATGAACATTTAACCATAGTAGCTAGCTATGTGAGCAGATAGCTCAGGCTACTTTGCTTTCACTTGATCATCTGAATATCCAGAGGGAGACGAAAGGAGAGAGAGGAACCGAAAGGAAGAAAAAAGGGGTGTTTGGATCCAGTGGACTGGAACGATGGAATGGAATGATGGAATGAACTTGGCTGGACTGGACCAGTGGAATGGACCGGAATGGAATGGAATGCGGAAAGCAACGGAGTATTAAGGCGCATGCGTACATGGTACCATCTTTCATCATACGACTATAATAATAATATCATTGAAGTTCTTGATTTATGGTGCTGTATCATTAGGATATTGTCAAGGGGGGGGGGGGGAGATGGAGTTAGGGGCCGGGATTGGAGCACTCCTTTGCCCATGGCACGAACTAGCTAACAGCTGGTATTTATAGCTACTTCACCCCACTTAGCCGCGAATCAAGTGTTAGGGTGTGACATACAAGTTGGATCATGTGGAAATCTAACATAATAGTTATTTTGAATCCCTTTTTTTACCTAGTAGCTAATGCATAGTTTTAACATTAAATTTTAATGATAGATGTAAGGATCAACAACGCATTACAGACTGCATGACTAGCTACAAACAGACATGATCATTCAAATGTTCTAAATGCGAAATAACACCACACATAACATGCAAACACTAATGCACGACATAGTAAGTGATTGCATAACATAAGTGTGACAACATAATACATCAGCCATACACACTATAGCTAGCAAGACTTAGTGCTAAGTTAATTAGTACAGTACAAAACATGCACACACCACAATTGAGACGCCCTTAATTTAAATTAATATAGCTCTATAATATTATTATTATTATGTAGGGTAATCAGCAACTTTTAATTATGCACTCACATGGATGAGAATGATGTATTCAAGGCATGTGATGAATAATATGCACTCAACATAGTTTCATGGCAACTTCATAGCAATGTACTTATCACCTGAAGCAGGCCCGTAGCCAGATCTTTTAAAAGGAAGGTACACATGCATGTGTATATACTATAATGCATGTACTCGCAACAGGGGTTGGAATATTTGTTGCTGTTGTACTAGTGAGAAGTGAATGGATAGGATCAACATTGTCACCAAGGCCGCCGTCACTATCAGATAATGAGGTGATAAATGTGGGATCTGGAGCTGGTGATTCGGAATCTGACACAGGATTATCCTCTTCAGGAAATGGTTGACTTTTTGTGATTAATAATTATAAGCACACATGAGTATTAATAATTATTTATTTGTACTGTACCCTACTGGTTCAGTTAAAGATTTAATATTGAATTTACCACTTTTCTGTATGAGCTCTCCTTTTGTTAGCTACAACAAGAAACATCTTGACTCTTCACAATGCGGCCGTTTCGTCAAAAACTGCGCTATTCTTCACTTAATGAACCGTACAACATTTATTTTCAATTTCTGACTTATTAGCTATTAACTATGAATCCGAATCTCTTATCGTCGTCAAAAAGACGGTACATTAATTTTAGAGGCTTGGCATCTTTGAGAAATGATCCTCATGCATGATTTGTTCTGCAAACGAAATCTGTTCCCTCAGCTAGCTAATAGCTATAGTGCTGAGTCAACTGGGTACTTCAGCAAAATTTAATAATTCTGAATCTTTAGGCAAAGATGATGGTGGTATAATAATATTATTATTGTTTTCAGAAGATTGTGAAAGCATCATGGGCTTACTCAGCATTCCCTATTCGTAGCATTGTTGTCTTGACAGCAGATTGAAAAATCAAGCCCTTAAGTGCTATAGCTAATACGTAGCTACTATTCAAAGTCCAGCAAGAATTGTTGCACAACCAAAAGTCTAAGAGTATGAAGATATATACTTAATAGACACCCACAAAGCAGTGTTCATCACCATGAACGGAACATAAATAAAGGGAGTTATATATATGGTTTACCGTTGGAAAATCATAAATAAATAAATTATTATTGTGGATTTAGTCGTGTCCAGTATGATAGTAATAATTAGCTATAATAGTCTTCTGCCATGATCACTGGTTCTAGATCTTAAAGCTTGTGGAATAAAGGAGTATGCTATAGCTATTTAAGATTTAAAATTGAAATAATATTTCCAGGGACTTATTCAATGTGAAACCATTTACATAGAAGAGTTAGAGATTTGTGATCAAGTGAGAGTTGCTCATAGTGCTGATATTTTGATGGGGTCCATGGAGCTGGGCTGGTTCATTCGTGTTGGATGAAAGAGAGTGGAATGCTATTAGAACTAGTTCCACTGACTAAATTGGATCGACCGACGTACAAGGTCCTTGCTGGACTGATTGGAAGGAAGTACTACAGTGTCATTCTTAAGAATAGTCCACAAAATCATCACAGCTCTGTTAACGTTAGTGCAGTGCTAGAGTTGTTAGCTAAAATCACCAAAGAATGGACGGCTGGTGCGTAGATATTATGGTATTGAGGCCAAGTATAGATTGCCACAAGAATTTATATTAATAAATTTTACATTTTGAAGCAGTCACGGCCGCACGTTGTATTTATATTATGTGCACAGTAATATAATAATCCTATTCATATAATTATATTAACCTTAAGGGGAGATCAATAATATTGTAAGATAACATAATCTGAACACCTGTAGTGAACATACACCACATTAGTTGAATCAAATGAACTATAGTTATGAACACTGATAAAAAAGTTAATATTAATCACATGACATGGAAGTACACACAAAATAATTAGTACTGGCAAAAATAGCTATTGTATGTGAACTATGAAATTGCTAAAAAAGAAATGTATTAGCTATAGCTATAAGGGGAACTGGACATAAATAAGTTATGTACAGCTAATAAACAGTAGAGGGAGAGCCTAGATATTTCTGTACGTGTATGTAGTTAGAGTTAGGATAAATACTTATTCTCAAGATCGTTAGCAAGTGCAGTTTCACCAACAGATGGGGACCTCAGAGCATCGATTATTACTGACCAGGTAAAGGGTCGCTTCAATTGCTTTTTCCATTTAGCAAAAACTTCAAAAAAGCAATCCTGAATATTATCTCCACGTTTTTGACGATCAATGCGCTCTATGAATACCTGATCAATATCCAGATGAAGAGCTATCATTTCCCATTTGTTTGTCTTTGTTGCCACTTCATCCATCAGTAGTGCAAGGGTAGGTTCTGAGCCGATTGTTACATTGCCAACATTAACTGCTGTAATGAAAATTGCAATGTCATGTATAGACTCATACAATTACTGTGAACATAAAAATACCATAGTCAATTTTAAGTTCCCATGCACTCCTACATCCGTGTACAAAGATTAATTTCAAGGAGTGTTCCCATGCAAGTGTGAGACATTATAGCAAAACTCTTGTGGACTTCCATTTGGGAGATTATGTTACTGGTAGCTATTATATTTAGAACCACGAAAATTAATTCTTGGGGCTAAATCTTATACTTTATACGAAAGATTATACTCTCCAAACATACCAGTAGCTACTATAAAATATTATTATGTACACTACACAGTAGAGTAATAGTATTACTAATAGGCAATACATGCACAGTATCAAAAAAATTTTTACTATGATAATACTTACATTCATCGATGAAGTCTGAAGTAGAAAACCATGGCAGCTGCTTACTATTCAGTTTCACTGGCCGCTTAGACCGATTCTTGATACATCTCATTGACCACTGTGCGTCATCTTTATCCAGTACTCTCGTTCCATGTGGTTTTGCCTGATCGCATATCTCACACAAAAATCCGGTGCTTATGTCAATGTTTTCCGGACTATAAGCTAGACATTTGGCTGCTGCATACCAAAGAGCCTTACTAACGGTACGTCTGATGTCACAAAGGTGCTTCTTTTCACAAGTCGTATAAATCTCAAAGCATGACAATTGATCTATAATTACTACTTTTCCCAGTAGTGTCAAATCTCGATTCCATTCATGAACTCGAAATCCAATGAGGTTTCGTTTCAGCATGCTGGAATCACTATCAATTTTCCAGTGTGGAAGCTTAGCTAAAAATGCAACAGATGCACAAAAAAGACCACGTGGTGAATAATCATCAGAAAAAGATATTACTAGGCACTCAATACCAGCAGTATCCATGTCAAAAATTATCCTTTGTAGATATTTGGAGTTTTCAGCATCGTACTCAAGTGCCAAAACACATGGTACAAAAAATTGACTAGGACTGACCTTGGCAACTATACAGAGTTCTGTTAGAAGCTCAAACAGGTCATCTTGTGTAAAGCCACGGCCAAAATCTTGTTGAAATGATTTCACTCTAGATAACAAGCCCTTATCCAAAATTCCTGTTTTACGGTAATTGCACCTCTCCTGAGCAGTAGCTCCACTATTTTCTGAGACACAGTCAAAGCTTTGAACAATCACCTCTGATACTTTGTTAAAAAGAAAAGAAGGCGAAATGAATACAATGTGAGGAAGAATTTTTGGGAAGTAAAGAACCAAGTTAAGCTCATCAAATAATTCAAGAGCATTCCCTACATCTTTATCATCCATCATAATATCTTCTTTCTTAGCTAGAGCTGTACATTCTGTTCTGCTAATGAAATACTGATCTTTTGAAGCATCTTTGAGAAGATTCAAGAAGAGAAACCATCGAATTGGAATCTTCACTTTTAAGCTTTCTGTAAATTTTTCAATATTTATATGAAGGTCTTCAATTACCTTTTCATTTGTAGCCCACCCTTGTTCACTACCATCAACAGCATAGATAGGCTTATCTGTGTGACGGGATGGGGTAAATGGTACACAGTTGCCAGATTCTGTGAATGGCTGGATACATTTGTGTACAGCCTCTTGCTTGCTATCAATAAGGCTGGACTCACACTTATCTTTGAACATTCCAATGACAGCAAAATGTGGTTTCGGGATTCGACTGCTAGTACGGCATTCAATAGTACGGGAAAATGTGCATGAACTTATGGTGCGTAGAGACTGTTCAAGATAAACCTTGTTTGTTATCATCATGCTTTCTGGAACAGCATATTTTACGCCATTGATTTCATAATCAAATTTTGGACGATCTCCGAGTCCCTCATTAAGTTTATGCACTAAAAAATGTACCGACGAACCCCGAATGAAAATCGGCATTATTTCTTGAAACTGGGGTTGACCTCCAGTATCAACCAGGTAGATCAGCCTCATTTTTTTCAAACATTTTGGCTTCCGCTTTAAATTCCTTTCAAGTAGTTTCATCAAGTTCTTCCTGATTTCACTTCTTGTTTTAGACATGAATCGCTTCATAATTATAGTAATGTTAGGCTTTTTGTGATTGTACAAAGTGTTAGCGATCAGCAAAGAAAGCTTTTTACTGTTGGTAGTATACCACCTTACTTTAGATCCATCTCGTAGACGGTGCATTTCAACAAGCTCTTCATTAAAGTCTATCACGTTGCCAATTATGTGTTCAGCTTCTGTTGCTAAAGCCGTACTTTGTCGTCCACCCACAGGTCGCTTCTTTCCAGACACTAATGCTTTAAAGTGAGACTTACCAGAACCTGGGGGTCCAAACACACCACATTTAGCGATAAGAATTTCAACTGAACCTTCGGCTAATGTTTCATCAAGCTGGCTATGAAAATCCTCACCTGCATGAACAAAAATACCAGTATATATAGCTAGCTAAATACATAGCTACAATTATTTCGTATGCCATACAGCATGGATACATATTAATTGAACCAAAATTTGAAGAATATAATATTATCAAGGTAGACCTATAATATAATATGCCGTGATTATGCTAGCCTACCATTATAATAATGCTCTCTAAATTTGAATTCTAACAAACACTGTAGAACTGGAAGTTTTGCTGAGATGGAGAATTGTTAGTGTGTGTGTGGGGGGGGGGGGGGAGAGGGGGATATAACTGTACGCCAAGTTCAGTCTTCTTATTAGTCTAATATGCCCCTCATTTCTTCGTTTCACAGCATGCATTAGCCATTATAGCAGAAGGTAAGAATTTCAATGATGCATGGTGATCAAGCAGGTCTTAAGGAACAATTTAAATTACAACAGTAATGAAAGTCAAGCAAGGTTGGAGATTGATCAATTAAGAAATAACATGCACAGGTATAAAACTGTGTAAGATTTCAATGTGACAGAAATTCCACTGGGCAAAATGCAAACATTTTGTCAACAAGTGAATACGCATTGACAAGTTTTCTATGAGTGAAAATTTTTGCCTGCGCAGTGGTAATCAACCTATAGCTATACAAGAACCTAGAGATACCATTGTAGTTATCACATGCATTATTATGATAGTCGTATCATAGCAGGTATAACCGTAATAGTAGTTATCATGTACAAGCACATGATTTGTTGTGATAACAGTGTGGCCACAAGTGGGTTAAGCTATGTCTAGGGTATATATCCCTGTGGTGGGGTAGTTTTGACCAGATCGATACCAGTACTGTGCAGCACACCTGCAACCACACAGCATGCATATAGTGGTAATCAACCTATAGCTATACAAGAACCAAGAGATACCATTGTAGTTATCACATGCGTTATTATGATGGTCGTATCATAGCAGGTATAACCGTAATAGTAGTTATCAGACAAACGCTGTACAAGCACATGATTTGTTGTGATAACAGTGTGGTCACAAGTGGGTTAAGCTATGTCTAGGGTATCCCTGTTGTGGGGTAGTTTTGACCAGATCGATACCAGTACTGTGCAGCACACCTGCAACCACACAGCATGCATATAGCCCCGTATAAGGTCACTGACTGTGTAAATGAAACGTGATAGCTAGCTATGGTTAGGCTGACACGAATACTTAGTAGGAGGATGATATGTACACGATTTCACAGTGTATGCATTAATTGTAAATTGCTGTGTGCACCCTCCAGTATAATTATAGGAGTGGATTAAAAAGAGCACCTGGGTGCACGTGCTAATACCCAGGACCCTACGGTATATTCACTGAATCATTAGAATTAACATTCGAATTGGAAATGGATAGATGAGAAATGTATGATTTGAATGACAGTTGGTGAGTTCAAGTACTATAATAATAAAATTAATATTATATCCCCAGTAGCAATTTACTTTTCTGTGGTTATTAGGTAATTGTGGTGTAACCTATGGTGAAATTATGATGCAACCTATGAGATAATTATGAAAAATCTAGAGCCTCGCTGGAGCCTTTCTGGGACTTGAAAATCAGTAAATATATGTAGAGTATCTTACGCGTGTATCCAGTGAATAGATTACAAGCTGAGCGCTACTTTCTCTGAGAAGTACCGTTGGTTGAACTTCACGTGTTTTCTTGGCTTACGTAATGCCGTCAAGAGTATATAAGAGGAGGGAGAGAGAGTGTCCTACTTCCTATTGCTGTGTGCAAACACCCTTTGCCAAGTACAGAGGTCAATATGGTTAGCACTACACAAAGGTTACCACAAAACAGTACAGGTGCATGACCACCCATAGTATTTTAGTGCTTATCATTGCTCACTAGACCACTATCATGTGTGCAAGTACAAGCGCGCGGTTATATGCCAGACGTTTGTGGTGAGTTTGTGTGTAAGATAGCGTAACTTGACCTCTGTACTTGGCAAAGGGTGTTTGCACACAGCAATAGGAAGTAGGATACTCTCTCTCCCTCCTTTTATATACTCTTGATGCCGTGGATAAATAAAGCTAGCCTAGCACGCATCATTGTCAAGGGGCTGGCCGCGCGAGACTGCAGCAGCGCGACCAACCGGAAGTTCGGAAGGAATACTGTGCTGTCGAGTTCATCTCTGTGATTGAAGCATCGAAACTTGTCGTTATCAAGGTTGAGAGTTGATCTTAGACGCAATCTCCATGATTTCTGGGCCAGCATCGATCGATGTGTACGCATTCTATTGACGACCTTTTACCACATGCACCATTACACTGTGCAGCTACTGGGGATATGGTCAAGTGTTCATTATATCAACAACCACCCAAAGTTAATAAACACGTGTCATTAAGGCTTAATTACAAACTTGACCCTATACTGTAACAGTATTACAATGTCATATCAAGTAATATGTACATTAACATTCCATAGCTATCTCGTGCAGGTAAGTAATAGTAATTAAGTACCCTTATGCTCATATCACACCATGCATCATGATTAATCATGCAGATTTGTACTGTAACACTATTTTATCAGATTATGTGGTTGCTATAATAACCATTCACTTGTGTGGTTCAAGTGGATATTTAGGGCGCATTCATTATTATTATATTATAATAAAATAGGTTCACTCCATGGTGGCATGTTAAAATAAAGCTAGCTTGTGGTTTGCTCACCATTATCACCAGCTTGTACTTGCATTGTAGTTGACACACCTCCAGGTTTACAACTTGGTACAGGTGTACTCTGCTGACTACTTGAGCTATGAGATGTGTGTGGTGGTTGTCGGCTTATAAATCTTGACTTTGTTACTGGTAGCTTAATTTTAGATGAAGTTTTCTCGTCAGCACCCAAGGTGGAAGATGGTGATCCTGAATCTGATTGAAGTGCTATTTTAATGCCGTTACACTGAGCTTTATAGGTAACACACTCTTTAATTGGCTTTTTCCTACATAATAATGAGATAAAAAAATTTATCAAGCAAGCAAAAGACTTAGTGATGAACTACCAGTGGTATACAGATTTCAGGGTAAGCTATAAATGATTCTTCAGCTGCATAATTTCATACCCAGAACATTTTGGACAACTATCAATTTGCATGGTGCTAAACAGGGAGTTAGAGATATACACAGCTTTGTCTGCATGCAAATTTCAATGCCATTCCCATTTATGCCTATGATCATACTAGGCAACGAGCAACTAACAGCTTGATCTGAACACAGGTTGATTCTGTATGCCAAAGCAATCAAGAAGCAATCAAACTTAACCCCTGTGCAAGGTGTATGCTAGTCATTCGAGTCTTTAACATGCTACATAGCTACAATAATAACAAGGTGCTATAATATTAAGCTTCTTATAGTATTCTTAAGATTAATTTTTGTTAAAATTCTTTATTCACAATTTCTGGCGCATTTGCTGGCCACTACTGCTTCTTGAGCTCTTGATGGATAAAACAGAGAGTGATTACAGCAGTCTAGTGTATTAATTATCAGTAGTATGGTGATAATTCATCACTGGTCACAAAAAGCTAGCTATCAACCACACTTCTATTCCTTAATGTGCTGATCTGGAATGGCATACATGCATGTCGCACTATAGCTATTATGTTTGGCATTCTTATGGTTACTCTCACCAAGTCAGTGCTGCTGGCTAAATTTTGTGGCTCGAATAGGAATAGATAAGGGTTAGGAGTATTGAATTAATGTACTAAACTTAGAATAGGGTTCCTGAAACTTGAGCTCGCTCACTAGTGTAGTACTTGGAGCATTTATTGCTGTCACTATCATAACAAGTACATGCATGGTGCTAGATAAGTGCTAATTGAGTTTCAGTCACTGATTCAGAAGCAGTTGTTACAGCAATCAGTACTTTATAGACACAACTTGTCACCATATTTCCGAAACGCAGTAACTGTTATGCAGTTTAATGCTCCTATCCCTTATTTACTACTGATCAGAACGATAGTACTTCATGCATTATACAACAAATACTCTAGTTATCTTGAAGTGATATGGAGGTACATGTAAGTCCCATTGCTCCCCCTTCCTCCAGTCAGTAATCTGTATGACAACCAGTATTGTACTAGGGAAAACTTACAAACAAGCGTGGTGGAAACTTTTATTCCTAATGAAAGAGAAAATTTATGAATTTTTAGTATGCACTTGATAACCATAATTTTAAGTTAGTGTTAACTTACAGGCAGTTTTTGCATTCTCCACAGTCAGGCTTACTACACACAGGACAAAATTTCTTTACTTTCTCAGAGCAACGAGTTTTACGAGTACGTTTGCCACCAGGCTTTACTCTTCTCCGTTGTTTTGCAACCTTGCTGGAAGCACATGGTCTCTTTAGAGATTGCTTACGCTCCTTTTGTACACCCTCTTTTGATGACCTAGTTGACTTGACAGTCAGTGTATGTTTTTGCATTGTGGTGAGAGAGGTAGGCGGCTTATCAAGTTCAGGTACATAACCACTAGCAGTCTTATCAGATGGTGAAACCATGAATGTTTTCGTGGTGGTATTTCCTGTAACATATCCACTAATTTCTGTCACATTACTTGAGTCTATGACCTTAGGTTGATTGTTGTCTGCTGTTGCCATCGGTGACATAATATTATGTGGAATTTCGGATGAAGAGTGGCTGAGTCGAGGATCTGTATGTGGCCACTTAGTACCCACTAAAGGTTTTGTGTCAGACTCTTTACCAAATGAATGGGTGCTAAACAATTCTTTTTTTGGTACACCTGGTGGTGATGACATAATACGTGGAATTTTGGATGAAGAGTGACTGAGTTGAGGATCATCGTGTGGCCGCTTGACACCTACTTTAGATTTTACGTCAGACTTTTTACCTGAAGAATGGGTACTAGGCAGTTCTTTCTTTTGTACACGTGGTGTTGATGACACGCGTGGAATTTTGGGTGAAGAGTGACTGAATTGAAGACCGTGAGGCTGCTTGACACCTACTTTAGATTTTACACCAGACTTTTTGCCTGAAGAATGGGTACTAGGCAGTTCTTTCTTTTGTACACGTGGTGTTGATGACACACGTGGAATTTTGAGTGAAGAGTGACTGAATTGAAGATCGTGAGGCTGCTTGACACCTACTTTAGATTTTACATCAGACTTTTTGCCTGAAGAATGGGTACTAGGCAGTTCTTTCTTTTGTACACGTGGTGTTGATGACACACGTGGAATTTTGAGTGAAGAGTGACTGAATTGAAGATCGTGAGGCTGCTTGACACCTACTTTAGATTTTACATCAGATTTTTTGCCTGAAGAATGGGTACTAGGCAGTTCTTTCTTTTGTACACATGGTGTTGATGACACACGTGGAATTTTGGGTGAAGAGTGACTGAATTGAAGACCATTGGCAACGTGAGGCTGCTTGACACCTACTTTAGATTTTACATCAGACTTTTTGCCTGAAGAATGGGTACTAGGCAGTTCTTTCTTTTGCACACGTGGTGTTGATGACACACGTGGAATTTTGGGTGAAGAGTGACTGAATTGAAGACCAACGTGAGGCTGCTTGACACCTACTTTAAATTTTACATCAGATTTTTTGCCTGAAGAATGGGTACTAGGCAGTTCTTTCTTTTGTATACGTGGTGTTGATGACACGCGTGGAACTTTAAGTGAAGGGTGACTGAATTGAGGATCTGGGTGTGACCGCTTAGTACCCACTTTAGGTGTTACATCAGATTCTTTGCCAAGTGAATGCTGGGTGCTAGGCAAATCTTGTCTTAGTACATGTGGTGATTTGGGTAACTCTGCGGATACTGATTCTTCTAACTCTGATTCTTTACTAGCTAAAACAGTCTCAGCCGAGAGCCGTTCAATTGAATCCTTCAGTTTGTTCAATTCTCCAATGACAAGCTTTCTCACATTTTCTTCCCGACTAGTCTGAAACAATTCCATTATATTGTCAGCTGTAGATTCAATCACAGACTGCACATCTGATATTTCTGCTCGGTCCGAGAAATGGATGTGAAAATTAATACAATATCATAATAATTGCATACATGATGAGCACATAGCAGATGGGTCCTTCCCACGTTTTCTCACTTAATAATAATAATTGAGTACAAGTATGTTTGATATCACAATCATGGGATAGGTGACTGAACACTACTAACAGCATGCATGCTTTGTATAATCGAGTGCCAGTTAGTACAGTGCGCATGCGCAGATGAAGCACCACCGAACTTCGAACCTATGTTATTCTTGTGTAGACCACACCCCTCACTGCAGGAATTAGTGTATTCCACAAAGAGCAGACATCACCTCTCGCTTCGCTCGAGGCTCGATGGGCTGCCAAGAAGGCCTGTCAAAACGCGCGGTGCTTGTGTCGCTCGCTCGAGCTTGAGAATGCATCTCTATGGCCCCCAGGCCTCGTGTGTGCACACGTCACAACAATTCTGACCAATCGTGAGTCTTCTAAACTTGTAGGAGAGCGCATCTTTTATGCCCTCCAGGTTAGGACACGGACTATAATATATTATAAGAAATTGTCGCTCTGAAAAATATTTGTTGTTGTATAATAGTATAATTATTATGACACGGTCACCAGACCTGAATGTATACAGTGTACATGATACACCATCTGCTATGATTTCAAACTCTACAGATAAGTCTAGAGGTCCAAGTAATAATCAGACCACCAATCACAACCACTATACACATCCCTACGCTTGCTTTTTGAGTGGCATGGGGATCATATACGATAAATAATCAAATGACTGAAAGGGAGAATATGAATTTCTCCCACATGTAAGTCAAGAACACTCCAAGTATAGTATGCCTTGAATAGGTCGTCAATAGGTCTGTAAAAGCAAGCGGCTTAGTCTTAGCGTAGGGATGTATAGTTGTTGTGATTATCTCTTATCCCTACAAATATTGTTTGTGTAGCTACTTTTTGGCACTGCAATCCCTACTTCATCCTTCAATTTTATTCAATTGTTTTTACACTTGTTATTATACTCTTGACACTTAGCTAGTATAATACTATTAGCATGGGAGTATATGCTCAATGATCTATGTATACAATCAAGCATGCATGCATGTATGCCCATATTTATTCATTGTGAACAATACAGTTAAGGTATGGAGATATTATGCATGGCTATCAGCTTTGCATGGTCATGGTCAAGGCCCATTAGATTACATGATGTGGCTGTTGGACCTGTTCCTAAGCCGCTGGCTTAATTACCACGTCAGCTGAAGACGGTGGGATTAGCTCGAGTTATACAGTGGAACCCCTCTATAAGGACACCCCTGAAATGACTGAGGACATCTCCCTTAGTCAGAATAGCTACTACACATGGGGTACAAGCTTCATAGAAAAGTGTATACGACCTGAAATGACACCACAGTCCTTGATATAAATCAGGACACTTAATATAGCTACATGTACATAAAACTGACTCAAGGGGAATGGAATAGAGGGCTTCCACTGTGTACCATTAAATTTTGTGGTTTATATCGCATCCGGCCATAATAATGAATAATGAATAATGAATAATAAAAATGAACCGTCCACCTGCATGCTATAATATTTTGAATCTACAACCAGAGTGGGAAACATCTATGCAAAATTGAATTTGTAGTGCCTTATAATTATCTGTTGAATACTAATGGGCTTGTTGGAGTGTAAATAGAATGGACCTGAAGAGAAAATAATTAATGCTAATGACGAAGAAATACTGTAACAGTTATAGTCGATGTCCAACTATAGGTTTATCATCGTCAGCTCTAGTGTCACTACATGTGCTCTCTGACAACAATCACAAAATTAGCTAATGATTGTCAGTGTTTTGAATTCACCTCGGTGTGTTACCTTTCCACTCTTAGACACTGTCCGAAATGTGGTAATATTGAAGCTGAAGTCTAAGTTGTCTCGAGCTAGGCCTTAGTTGATTAGAACGAGTGAAAATTTTTAAACCGTTTAGGATGCTCAACAAACTTAATGATAGGAAGTTTTTAGTTGTCTCGAGCTAGGCCTGCTCAACAAAATACTGAGGAAGGAAATAGAGATACTAATAATATTGATATTGCCGTTCAGTTGTCTCGAACTATATTATATAGGCCTTAGGCCACTCCAAATAAATTTCCTGTTTCCCGTCCTGGAAACAACTAATGTAGTATGCGGGCGGGCGGTAAATCCCATTATTTACATAGTAGCAAGGCCTACAGGAAACACTTAAACTAATTAATTATCACTCACTTGAGGCAAGAACACTACGTGTACAAAAGTAAATGCGGATATTGCATACATACAAAAGTACTAATAATGGAAAATTTTGTGACATGCCAGAAAAGGATGCGGGCGGTGGACGGGAAACAGGAAATTTATTTGGAGTGGCCTTAGTTGACTAATTAATTTTAGAACGAGTGAAAATTTTAAACCGTTTAGGATGCTGAACGAAACAGCCTGGAAGGTACTAATTAATCTTGCCGTTCAGGCTATAATACATGTATTATTAATATTCGAAAAACTAGAGTGAGTATACGGTGGATAGTTGTAGCTAATATTGCGTAAGTGAAAAAACTAGTCTTGATACAGAAGTTCTAAAGGACACTGACATCAGTGACAAATGCAAACCATGGCTCTTACAGAAGTTAGTTTTTAGCTAATTATTATTAATAATTACCTTTGTCTCCGGATCCATCTGGCGAGGACTGGCTGGTCGCCGATCGCGATCGGTTACCACTACTGGAGCCACTCATAACTATCGTATTTCGATCGGCCCACACGAACACTCGACGCGATTAGTACACCCTGCGTCTCAGTTTGGCGCCTTTTTTTATGCCAAGGCATCGAGCGATATGTTATACACGTAATGTCTATTATTAAACTTTACGGGGAGCACCTATGATTCTATATTTATAGGTACTAGCATCATGTGAGCCTAATTTTATGCTAGCGCGTGTTGATAAGGCGTGACAAACTAAATTCACAGTTTATCGTCACAAAGATTTCGATTTTGCATGCGGGCGGGCGGTCATTTTTCATATTTCAGAGAGCTGGAAGGCTATGCTCGAACCTCGAAATCGCCGACGCCCCACCCTCTAATTAACGCGATCGATGGGTGGAGCTCAGAGTGCCATATGTTTACTGTAATGAATATGAAATCTGAAAAAAAAATAATTTTGAGAAAATCTGAAAATCCATGCGGGTGGTGACGATAAATAGCGAATTCAGTTTGCCCCGCCTAATACGAAATTCATGTATATTATAATATGTATATATACCCCGGTAATAGCCGGTATATTATGTACAAACATTGCACAAATTGCAAACATGTAGCTAGATTATGCTTTTAATTATAGTATGAGCAGATATTTTGCTTTCAGTTGACTAGCTAGCCTAAACTCAGCCACTGAGGGTGACTCTAGTGCACTGATGATCACTAGCCAAGTAAATGGAGGAGTCAATTTCATCTCCCATGCACTTGTTGAAAACATTGATGAAGCACGCTTCAATCCTCCCTTGCTCTTCGATATGTTCTAATTATCAGTGTGAGAGAGGTCAAGCTGAAGTCCAATCTCCTCCCACTTATTCGTATGAGTAGCAACTTCATTCAGCAAATCAGGGAGAGTTGCAACAGGGCCAGAAAGATCATCTAAATTGTGTGAATATTTAGAGAGTGAGGAAAGGAGAGAGAAATAGAGAGAGAGGAATCAAAAGGAAGAGAGAGTGACGGGGAAGAGGGGTAAAAGTGACTGCATATACTGTAGCTTGGTCATGACCCCTATAGTATTATGCACATAACATTATTATACGTGCACATGTCATGCCATTGTATGCATGCGTGCACCACACATAGTTAAGATGTTCCTATTTGGAAGTGGAGTAGATCTCACTGTGTGAGACCATACATGTCCATTAGCTAATAGCTACCACTCAACCTAATCTATAAGGGATCGGAGCTGCACGCTGCACTTCGCTATCGCCCATGATGAGTCACACTGTGTCAACCATAGCTACCTGTTAAAATTTCGGTATTCCCACATAATATTATTAACCCTCGGCGCATGCGCCGTAGGGTTACGGTAGTCGTTCTGTGTGTCTGTCTGTCTGTCTGTCCGTCTGTCTGTCTGTCTGTCTGTTAACTCTGTAACTGCTACATACTTCGTTTGCGAGTCTCAAGCTCGTGTTATATGATTCCTTATGGCGTTTCAAAGCCATGTATTGTGTGGATTTTGCTGAAAACGCTTTGTTCTCCAGTTCTGGCGACATTTACTCAGGACCGCTACCTTCCACCATAGGACCATCCTTCCACGCACCTTGGCAGCTTTTCGATGGACAGAATGAACAATAGTAGACTTCTTTCAAGGTACAAACTAAGTAGTTCCAGCTACAACTCCTGTAAAGCTACTGCCTGCCTGCCAATAGTCAGCGAAGTATAAACTGCTTAGCTTCTTGACTTCAAGCCACACCCAATGCACTTGTCTCTATTTACACGCAAGTCATGCTACCGTATACATTGTCTAGCAGCTGTTTTTCATTTGAAAGGCTTCCCAGCAGCTGGTAAGGACGTTTAACAGTACTATTAATATGAATGTGCTTGTAGCCTTGTACCCTCCATATGTAGCCTTGTACCCAGGCCCTTGGAGGGTACAAGGCTAACACCTTTGGTTCTCCACCACCCAGTTCACATGCAACACTTTCTGTGCAGAATTATTGTATTTTGTGATTTGATTATGCCTCCAGCCTGCAAGCAGTGTCCTAAATACTATTGTTCCATGGCAGAAATCTGTGTGTGTGTGTGTGTGTGTGTGACTTCCAGTTTATTCCACTGGCCTAAGAGAATGAGCAATAGCATCATTGAGAATCAGCAGATGAGATTGCATTGAGGCTAGCCACACAAACAGCACCAGAAAAGCACAAAAGTGAGCCCTAGTACACAGAATATTATTTTCTAAGTTTTTTGGTGCATGGGCTAGTTTGCCGGTACTCAAAGCACTAAATTTTAGACACAGCCTAATATTATACAATCATCTTTATAGCTACCTGCGTAGTATAATATCATTACTATAAATCTGACAGCGCCGAGGGTTTAGCACCAGTGGTGTTCATTATAGGTAAGTTGTACAAATCTAGCTGCTGAAAAGCTAGGAATTTGAATTTGCAGAATATTTGCAAGCCAGTGACAAAATTCAGGACATAAAATTTAATGATAGACTTTTATTATCTAGCAATATATCGTCTAATTTCTTCAGCTTTTGATGAGTCCACTTCCTCTATGGCATCGACTATATCTTTCCATGTGGGTTGGGGGTCAACCTGCTTTAGCCATTCTGACAACATTGCATGTAAACAATCTCGAACATCATCTTCATCCTTCTTTATGTTGTCCAAAACATGCCTCTCAACCCCCAGAAGACCTCCAATGGTTTTCCAGTTACTTGCAAGGGAAATCAGTCTCTTTAAAACATCCTTAAGCTTTGGTTGATCATCTAACACACATGCAAGTAAACATAGTGGTTTGTAGTATACTACTTACAGTAGCTACTGTGACTCACCAATTGCATTAATTGTACGCGAGCTGTATCTAGGACATGATTCGATAGGAGAGGAGCATTGTGATGGCAATTCATTACTTAAAGGAAATGTAATGTCTGCATTAAGTTGACTATCGCTTGAACAACCCTCAAACCTAACAGGTAGTAAAATCTCATCAGAATTTCTCAGAGTGACTGTCATCTTTACTCAAGGAGGGTACATCCGCATCTCATGCTGCAATTTCATATTGGTGAAATCTGTATTCCAGAAGTTGATACTTGACTCTCTAATCTATTAAGGCAAGGAATAAGGAATATAAATCACTGTAAAGATAAAAAAAATCTGTCTCACCTCTGCTGGGTTGGGATCTAAGGCTACCATACACTGATCAAGTTGGTGACTCAGAGGTGGAATGACTCTAATACACAGCTCTGTATCTTGCTCAGCTTTGAATTTAAAGGCACCATAACGTGATATTTTATAATTATCTCTCTCTGGAAATTGCTCCTGCACAGCCTGCATTCAAATATTACATAATCTGACCTGTACAGTTTGTTTTCTATTCCTCTGATCTTACCTGAACACAAGTCTTAAGCAAGTAGACTGCTACAAAGTATATATTTCATGCCTTCTAGGTGACAACGATCGTTCAATTCGAGCAAGACAGTAGCTGATATCGTTGGCTAGTTCTGGTGTTTGATTTGCTTTGAGGCAATAGAAACAGCAGTGTGCCGACTTTAGGACCCCATAACTTTTTTGTCCAGATGATGCAAAGAGGGGCTTAGCATCACACACGTTAAAGTTATATATCATTTGTTTATCCTCGGCAATGGAATAGCTGCTGTGGTTAGCTTTAGCAAATTCAATCTGATGATAGTTTAATCTATCCCTCTTCAGGCCAGTGAGGAAGTGGGGGAGAATCAGTTGAAATGGTTTCATTAAAAGAGCAGTTTCCTCCTGAACACAGAGCCAGATGATTGGCGAAATTGGTGCACCATTTTCTGGAAAGTTGAATGGACCATACATTGCCACACCGATCTCCAAGTGAATTGTCTCTCCCTTAGCCACTGCTCCTTTTGGAACCCTCAGAGTAACGTCATGTTCCTCAATAGTGTATTCAAGGCCACTGTGGTCACATTCCATTAGATGATGATGAAGAAATGGAACGTGGGCGCTTTCCTCTGCTTCACTAAAGTGAAGAGTCTTACAATTTTCACCTTTCAGCATTACTTCATGACTTAGCATAATATCCTGCATGATCATGAGCAACCATACATGCACATTAATGACCATGCTGAGTGCTGCTTTATATAAAACAACATAGTTAGCTAGCTACATGCACACATAAGGGGCAAGAATGAGTGTAGCTACCCCCACACTAACGCTTTACTGAATCTACCTAATCCTAGAAAGGAAGTGTGTATCCTGCAGTGGTGTATCTGGGAGGGGGATGCTCAGGGTGCTCAAGCCCTCCTCCCTTAGGCTCAGAGACATAAATAATTAGTGCTAGTATGCCTAAGTTTAAAAATATCATTAGCTAAGCATTAAAAATGCTATACTAAAGCTTCAAAATCACTACCTAGTCATCAGTAGCTGCTCACCTACACTAGTACTCTTCTGTCTCTGCAAATCAATTAACAGGTAAGAAGGAGTGCACCCCCACACTATTACTTTCCTATCACTGGCAGTAGTATCTAGCTAGTCCAGTTGTTAGCTAGCTAGACATGATGTTTGTATCAGTGACAGATTCCAAGGAGTGTCCATAAATTAAAGTTCCAGAGAAAGTAATTTTGGTTGATATTCACAGTGTGGTAGCTAAGGCTATGATAGGATCATTCATGAACTTCTTTTATGCATGCCGTTGATGACATTCATTGATCCTATGGCACGAACAATTAAAAAAATCACCGCCTTCCCACCGCATGCTAGCTAGTATGAAAATTTCTAGCTATTATGAGAAACTAATTAATTTATTACCATGGCCTTCATGCCTTTACATTGAGCTTTATAGGTGACACACTCTTCAATTGGCTTTTTCCTACATAAGGCCACTCCAAATTAATTCATTGTTTCTCATCCCCCCCTGAGCCAAAAACTGATGCGGGCGGGCGGCTGGAAATGGTCGTTTATTCACAAGTTTGATGGGAAATGGTCATCAAAACCATAAGTTCAGCAGTCCAAAAAATCGAGGCGGTATACTTTTGTATTGTGCTGGTACTGATGGAAATACATGCGGGCGGAAATCAAGGCGGGATGAGAAACAACTAATTGATTTGGAGTGGCCTAATAATGAGATAAAAAATACAATATTATATCAAGCAAGCTAATGAACTATCTGATATACAGGTTTCAGGGTATAAGCTGTAAGTTATTAAGTTAAGCTGCATGCATGAAGAACGTTGATTTTCAGAAAACTATCAAATATCAATCGTATGTATGCATGGTGCTAACCAGGCGATTAGAGAGAGGAAATCTAACTATACACAGCTTAATGTGCACGCAAATTTCAATGCCATTCACATTTTTACTGCCTATGATCGTACTCAGGACTACCAGGCAGTGAGTAACTAGCTAACAGCTTGATCTGAACACAGCTTGATTCTATACCGTAAAGTCTGGTTAATAAGCGCATGCGCTTATCACTCTCGGTGGTAAGGAAACATGCGCCTATTAGACGATGTGCGCTTAATAGAGAGTGAAATTTTGGCCCCGCCCACTGACAGCACGTTCGAGCGCTCGATCACAAAGCTAGCAAGTTATGAACACAGCGATTCTTGGAATAAGCTCTGTAATAGTTCATGAGAGTATGATCGGAAGCCATTGCTGGAAGAAAACCGTGGAAAAATAGCCGACTTCTTCGGCGAAACTCGCTTCGAAGTCAAGGTCAAGAGTCCGAACCTGTCTCAGTAGAACATCACAGTGTCGATCTCGTGCAGCTGGTTATCCGAAAATAGGTTGGTAAATTAGTTCTAGCCATGTAGAGCATGGAACACTCTTGATCGAACGATGAATACTTACTGTCGTCTTTATTGGGCGCATGCGCTTATTAGACAATACTTAACAACAGGAAGGAAGCATGCGCTTATTAAAAAATATGCGCTTAATAAGCATGTGCGCTTATTAACCAGACTTTACGGTATGTCAAAGCAATGCAATCAAGAAACAACGAGGCTATCAAATCATAGTACCTTGCTTTCAGTTGACTAGCTAGCCTAAACTCAGCCACTGAGGGTGACTCTAGTGCACTGATGATCACTGGCCAAGTGAAAGGAGGAGTCAATTTCGTCTCCCACTTGTTGAAAACCTTGATGAAGCACGCTTCAATCCTCTCTTGCTCTTCGATTTTGATATGTTCTATATCAGTGTGAGAGAAGTCAAGCTGAAGTCCAATCTCCTCCCACTTATTCGTTTGAGTAGCAACTTCATTCAGCAAATCAGGGAGAGTTGCAACAGGGCCAGAAAGATCATCTAAATATTTAGAGAGTGAGGAAAGGAGAGACATTAATAGAGAAAGAAACCAAAAGGAAGAAGAGAGTGACGGGGGAGAGAGGTGAAAGTGACTGCATAGCTACTGTAGCTTGGTCATGACCCCTATAGCTAGTATTGTGCACATAACATTATTATAATTATGTGCAAATCTCATGTATGCATGTGTGCACCACACATAGTTACACACATGCTTACACTCTGAGGTGAACCATGCCATCTGTTGAGATGTCAGCTGTCTTGCTCGCTTTGACGAATTCCTGATGCATTTAGAAGACCACTTCCTCGTCTTTTGGTTGAACATTGCAGCAGTGCCGTGAGGCTCACTCACCCCACAGTCGATACGACATGAGAATCCCACATTAACCTCCATGTCTGTGGGACTGTATGACAGACTCTCAGCAGCACACCACAGGGCACCATAGATCGTTCGTCGGATATCACAAAGATGTTCGTGCTCACAAGTGGAGTAGACCTCGATGTGTGAGACCATATCCATGATTACCACTCTAGATCTACCTAAGGGAGCCGCTTGCTGCACATTGCTATCACCCATGATGAGATCACGTAGCTCGAATTCGATCAGATTTCGCTTTCGTTCCAGTTGGCACTGCGTACTCTCGACAATCCAGTTGGGCAGCTTTGCAAGGTGAGCAACAGAGGCACAAAAAATACCGCGAGGGGAGTACCCATAAGGAAATGAAATGAACAGCGGCTCGATTCCAAGCTCTTGCATGTGTGAGCGAATGGCAATCAGCAGCTGGGAATTGTGGTCTTTACGGTGGAGAGCTAGGACGCATGGAATAAAGAAGCAATTGTGACTGACTTCCGCAATAATGCAAAGCTTCACTAAAAGACACAAGAGGTTGTCAACGTTAAAGGTGACTTCATCAAAGCCACTATGAAGGGATCTTACCCTTTCCAGTTGATCCCTAGTGAAAATACCTGTTCTATGGAATTCTAACCTCTCTTGTCGCGATAAACCAGACCAATCTTCACGACAGTCAAAGCTCTGAGCAATAATTTCGGACACCTTATTGAAGAGAAACTCTGGCGAACAGAATACTACATCGCGAAGTATGTTCGGAAAGTACAGAATCAGGTTAAGCTCATCGAATAACAATAACGCATCATCTACATCTCTTTTGTCCATCATAATGTCTTCTCGTTCTGCAATTCCGTAGCACTCGGTCAGACTCAAAAACGGACTTTTGTGGTCTTTTAGAAGATTGAGGAATAGAAACCATCGAATGGGAATCTTCACTCCAAGACCCTCCGTGACTCGTTCAATGTGTGCATGAAGATCGTCAATGACATCACCATTCTCTGCCCACCCCTCTTCGCTACCATCAATACAAAAAACTGGCTTATGAACATGTCGGGAGGGGGTGAGAGGAATGCACTTTTTCGACTGGGTGAATGGCCTGATGCACTCGTTTACCGCTCTGTGCTTTTCTTGCAACATTTCATCACTGCATTGATCTTTGAACATGCCAATAACAGCAAAGTGTGGTTTCGGGGGGGTGGTCCTGGTAGCTCGCTTGGTGATATTTCGGGAGAAAATGCACGAGCATATGGTACGCAGCGACTGCTCAAGATATTCTCGATTTGTTACGAACATCTCCTCTGGGATGGAATATCTCACGCCGTTGATCTCGTAGTCGAATTGTGGGCACTGGTCAAGCGACTCGTTAAGCTTATGAACGAGTAGGGTCACGGAGGAGTTCCTCACAAAGATCGGCATGATTTCCTGAAAATGAGGCAGCCCACCAGTGTCCACGATGTACAGGAGTTTCATTTTGTTCAGACATTTTGGTTTTCCCTTGCGTGTTGACAGCATCTTGAGGTGTTTTTTGATCACTTTCCTGATGGCTGATATTTGGTGTTTCTGCTGGGGTCGACTTTGTGATGCAGGATTTGAAGATGTTTCATCACCACTAGCGCTCCTGCTACCTACAGTGTCAGTATAAAACTAGATTCTATATAATAATATTATATGTAATCATATAAATGTGTAAAAATAATTGTTGATGATGCAGAACACGGGCTTCTGGTTAACGTGTATGTTACAGATATTATTGAGAACACTACGGCTAAATAATACAATGTATAGCCGGAAATATTGGCAGAAATTAAATTTGGTGGTTGAGCCCAAAATCACTATTGCAATAATAAATTTGGTGGTTTGTTACAGGATTGCCATATAATACGTATGTATGCAAGTAGAAAATTTTGGCGGATTTTAATTTGGTGGTTGTAATATAGACTGCCTAAATTTAATTCCCTGCCAAATTTTCTGGCTATTCGGTAATATGAGTAAGCTTAAGATAAATCTTCTGGAAACACTCATGATATAATACTATTATACGTTTAATAATACGATACCTACCTTTGGTTTGGTTATGAATGGTCTTTGCTATGAGCAGCGACAACTTCTTACTGTTAACCACCAGCCACTTGACCTTTGACCCACTCTTATTTCGATGAAACTCGACTATCTCTTCCTCGAAGTCGTGAGTGACACAAGCGGCAGGGATAATCTGGTCAGCTTCCGTGGCCAGGGCGGTGCTCTGACGATGAGCTGGACGACTCTTGCCAGAGATGAGTACTCGGAAATGTGATTTACCTGTACCTGCATTGCAATGCATAATCAGACGCAGACACAACATTAATGGCTTCATGGTTTTAGTGGTTGCATATTAATGATATTCTGTGATATCAAATCTGGAAAGAGATGGGTTGCATACTCCTGGTACGTAGTAATGTACTTATGATAATATAGGCCTTTGTATTCATTGATTAAATGTCTACGTTGATAGCAATCAAACTACACTCTATAGAGCACCACTGACCCTTCATATCATCTATAGTAGTGATCTGACCTGGAGGCCCTGAAACTCCACATTTTGCCGTGAATATTTCAACGTATCCATCTCTGAGAGCTCTGTCCAATCTCTCGTGAAACTCATCATCACTTTCATTATCAGACTCTATTATGGACATACATGATAAAGTAATATCTGGAAGTGTTATAATTATATACAAAGAGAGAGTTGGGTAAGCCATGACACTTCCACTCACAACCCTCTCCCTCCTTCCATCCACACCACTTCCCTATCATTTCAAGGATCACTATCATAATAGGATGGCTGTATCTACATGTACATTGTAAACAAAATTCCCGGAATGGTTTACCATAATATTATCACCAGATTTGACATCACAACCACCCTTGTAATATAGGCCTGAATTTGCAATGCACATGCGTTCTAGTAGTACTGGCAGAGAGTGGTCAGTAGTGGGGGAGGGGGGGGGAGGGGGAATGTTAGTAGTGGTAGTTTATTTAGCACCCACTTAGATTACAACTTTCACAGCTTTTGTGCTGCAGTTTGTGGTAATTGTACCTCTGCAGCTGAACATACATGTAGCTATAGCTGTATAGCTGTGCTTGTGCATGTAAGCCATTGTTGCTGCCTTCCCTTGCAAAGACACTAGTCTTATATCTGGCTGTACTATGCATAGACATGTACAATGCATAATAAATATAATGTCCGACCAACAGTTGGTGATGTCCGACCAAACTGGAATATGGTCTGACATTTGTCAGATTATCAACAAACAATTATAATCCATCCTGCTCCAAGTTATGTACTCCTGTTAGTACACATGCAAGTGTTTTTATCTAGCACATGTAGACATTCATAGGAAGCCAACTAAATAACCATGCATAGGCAATGGCTATATAGAAATAACTAAATTACATGCCCACCCCAGTAGAATGTTATTTATGGGGAACCCTGACTCAAAATTAGCTCCATGCTTGGACACACTGACTAGCTATGTATATGTAGTGCCAGCACAGAGTGTGCAAATGCACACCTGATAATCTTAGATCTCTCCAAGAGGGTGGATGATGCACAGGAGCTCTATTGCTTGATGACTGGCCCCCTTGGCTCCATCTAAGGCAAGGTTTGTTCTTCCTTTTTCTGCAGAATGTACGTTGATGCAATTCGATGCTGTGTTGTGATATTTTATTATTAACTTACATGCATGGTTAATTCGATCGATGATAGCGTTTTTTATCCCTATTAGAAGGATATTATGGAGATGGAGAGAGAGAGAGAGAGTGAGAGCATGGAGATGTACACACAAACATTAAATATCGTTTGTATTAACTTTAAAGATTATCGTAAGTTTATCTAATGGTAGTCAGCAATCCTAACTTACAAGCAATATCGGCAGATGCCACAGTCGGGAATATGGCAGTTTTCACACACTCCACACCTTTTCCTTTTTTTCTTTCTTTGCTTCTTCGGCAGTTCGTTCAACTGACCCACTGAACTATCTGACGACAATTCTTGTTCTGACAAATTAGCAGTTTGTGTGCTACTAATGGCATTCTCTTCCATGCTCAAGGATCTCTGAGTGCCGTACAGCATAATATTACTACTGGATGACTCCCCTGTAGTTGCTCGTAGATGTACCATAGGACTACTGAGATTTGCTGATTCAGGAGGTAAAAACGGAGAGATCAGTGCACCAAGCGAATCTGCGCAGGCAGAGAGAAAATATTAATAATTATTTGATAGGATGAAAAAAGATGCTATTTAAACATAAGTATATATTGATAGCATTATAACTATTATGCACAGAATTCTCAATTATTAACCAGGTGAAGATATTCATGAACACGAAGTCTCAGAATCAAAATTAATTTATTTCATGGGCCACCCTTATTTCAAGCATGCTTCCTCAGGGAAGGGGTGAACATGCAACGTACAAGAAATAGGGATAGCTAGACAGTTGCATGAGAATCTCTACCTGGAGGTGTCTGGTTAGTTATCATCATTTCTTTGCTATTAATCTCAGACAGTCCAGGAGTATAACCCAAGGCTTGATTCACTTCGTCATCGAAAATAGTAGTCACTGAGTGAGCTCGCTTGTTTCTGTTCGTCATCTTGGGTCTTTTTCTCGGTGGTGTGCCCTGCAGTGACCATGTACTTTCGTTTGATATCTCCCTCCTTAGCCTGCTACGAAAAATCGGGACAGGAGTTGGACATCCATTGTCAAATGAAGGTTCTGAAGGCGTTATTTCTGTGACTGTAGAATTGAATGAGCTCTCGTTGTGCAAACTCAAATTGCCCCTAGTGGTGAGTGAAATGGATTCTTCCATCTTTGATGCTGCTGTTGGAGTGGAGGTAGAGGGCTGATGTCTATTCATTTGTACAGGAGTCCCCCCAGTGTGTGTGTCGAGTTGTTCCGGACTCTGATTGGCACACAGTACGATCAGCTCAGATGATGCAGCTTCTTGTTGTACACCTAGCTTACTCGAGGTTGTTGGGATATATATCAGATCTTCATCCATGTCACTAGTAGACCCACCACTGCTACTAACACTAGTCCTGTTAAGAGTCTCAAACTCCTGCGCAACACTAGTATTGCCCTGCACACCTAAAGTAGCACCTAACAGGGATAATGCAGGCCTAGGCTCGTCTTGAGGTGCTTCAGCGTTGGTTAGTAGTCGATAGAGGTTAATCTCATGCTGCTGAGCATTTCCACCCTGAGGATAAAGTGATGCACAACTAAATGCAGCAAGTTTCACTACATTATCTAGAACGCGTGCATTGACCGTTATCTGTTGCACCTGTGAAGGTATCGGTTGAGTTGATCTGCTATTACTTCCGACGACTTGAGTCGAAGTGATTCCTACTGAATGGATAGTTCCTGATTCCTGGTTGGCCACACTTACGTGACAGCCTGACGATATCAATGTTGTGGTCACGCATGAGTTCGAGTTCACGTGCACAACTGATCTGGGTGGCGATTCACTGATGATTATAGGCATAGATCTATTGGTATCATTATTATTACTAACAGTAGTCACCTCAATAGTAGCCTCCGTAACGTTATCATTCCCGGTATCCCCAGGTTCAGTTTGGGTAGAAGGTGTTGCTTGAGTGCATCCAGTGGTCACTGTGACCTGGTTAGCCTCATCCTCGGCGGGCGGTTGTAGATTCGTCATGGCGTTTCTATTGTGATCCAGAGTTACTGTACTGTTTATCGAGCTACGTGTACGTGTGTTTGAGGGAGAGTAGCTCTGATCATCCTGAGATGAAATATCTCCAGGCAATGTTATCACAGGCGCTGGCGCCGACTCCAGGCGGAGCGGCCCGCGGCGTCGCTGCTGTTCATGTTCGGCAGACTGAGCGGGCTCACCGTGATCTTGTGGAGATACGATTACGAGTGCAATCTGCTGGGAATTTGAACCTCTACTGGAAATATCCTGAATAACAACTGCTTCGCGTTCGCCGTGAGTATCATAGTGCGCGTAAGGACTCCCGTTGATCGGCTGTTCATCCTCGGGCAGAGGGTCGGCGCCGATTAATATCACCGGCTGAGCACTATTCGTTGAATTTATACCGCTGAGAGGCGATTCATGATCATCGTCGGAGCTGATGATCTCTGCGCCAGGTTCTTCATCAGAAATAACGATGCATTCTTCCTTCGGATCCGCCATGCTTGAAATCAAGAGCACCTGTACATTAATTATAAACCGCACCCTCAATCCGCCGCCAAAGTAACAATCGTTGCGCATGCGCACATTAAAATAAATTAATAACTGTTAATAATAATATTATTGTGGACGCTATAATTTTATAACTATTATCCTTATAATGTTATAAATAGAATAGACGTCATTCAGGGCTTATCTTCTTACCACAACTGCATGCGAACAATTGACATCTGACGACCCTTACCATAAAAAGCTCAAAATTATTAAATAATGGCTATAATACAATTATTAGTAGGCATGTCAGAATCATAAAAAATTGCCTATAAAAAACCTGCACACATTTAAATATTATGAAGTTTCAGGGATCATAACTACTCACTACAATGTGCTACGAACACCAAACTTGCACCACAGGCTTCAGAAAAGATAGCACTACACTGCAGTATCTAAAGTGTTGGGTTGTAAACACTTCCGGCATTGCAGGGCTTCAGGAAAACTCCATAAAATACCACATACTCAACTGCTGTGGCACACAAATATTGCTAATGGATAACTTCAACTTGCTCCATGCTGCTCACATTTCCAGGGCATTTTATGCTTCTAGGGGTACTTCAGGGTGCTGATTTCAAATTTTTCAGTAGTTTCAACCATTTTTGAAGTGTTTGGTCGAAAAGAGCTCAATCAGCATTTTACTTTGTGTAAAATAGCATGTGTACATATGAGAAAATGCGTTGAAAATATGAAAAATGAAATTTTTGGCTCAAACTACCCCTAGCTAGACTATTTCTGCCAAAAAACATGCTACATAGAAAGTGCACACACTTTAAACTCTTTGTTGCTTCTAAGGAACTCGGGGCTTGTCTTACACTTTAAGAATAGATTCCACTTCAGAAAATAATATTAATATGTGTATAATGTGCATATACATGTGTGAACATGTGTGTGTACCACTGTGAGAGTTCTTTAAACTCTTTGTTGCTTCTAAGGAACTCGGGGCTTGTCTTACACTTTAAGAATAGATTCCACTTCAGAAAATAATATTAATATGTGTATAATGTGCATATACATGTGTGAACATGTGTGTGTACCACTGTGAGAGTTTATGTATGTGTTTGAGTGGACATTTAAACTAGAAATTTCAAAAAATCATGCATGAAGTCAGCTTCTGGAATTCTGAGGCAGTGAAGTATTAGCTACAATAACAGTCAAACCAGTATGCACACCAAATTTTTTTTATTCATTAATGCATGTTAAATTCATCAGTAGAATAAGCAGAGAGGTACTTACATGCTATATTTCAAGTTTGGAGTCAATCACTAGTGTAGCTTTTGAGTTATAGGCCTCTAAAGCAATCAACATGTTACGTGCCATTCCCCTATTGGAATAGTACACACAAGCCTGGCAGAAAAATTGTGATGTTTAGAAATATTAAAACAGCCATATCTCCGCAACCACTCAATGAAATTTTACGGAACAAAGACTAAATTGTATCTTGAAGCCTCCTTTAGTATTACGTGTAGCAAAGAAAGTGTAAGGGATAATCTAAAATTTTGATGTAATCTGCCTATTATTAGTGATCAGTGTAAATTGCCGTGTGAACCCAAAAATAATATTCAATATCCAGGGGGGTAAGGGGGATGCAAGTGTACCCCCCTTTGGGCTGCATCCAACATTAAGAAGTAGCTACTGATGATAAACTAAATGGAACCCCCCTTCCGGCTATAGAACTAAGAAAAATGCTGCTATGGCTCACCTTAGAATGCTTTAGAAGAAAATTCGTTCGAAAACAGATCAATTGGACTCGTAGGGCTGGTAGTTTGTCTTAGAAACGATCGAAATTGGCGTGGTTTTGCCCTAAAGTGGGCGTGGCTTCTAAATTTCGTGCAAGGGTGTACTACAACAACGGTCCTATAGATGTTTACGTAAAAGTAGGAAAATTACCATGATTCTATCATGGGAAAGATTTTACGTGACTTCTCTCTTGGGTTAATCATGGGGAGATTTTACGTGACTTCTGCCATGATATATAATATTATTATAATCATGGGAGGATTTTACGTAATATGTAAAGTATTCCCAGTGTTTACATTAATTTTGTTACTTTATATGGGAAGATTTTACGTAAGGTCAAAGTTTTTACGTAAAATCTTCCCAGGTAATACTGATTTACCAACACAATAATCAGGGGGCGCTTTATGTGTGACCTCTGACCTCACGTAAAATCTTTCCATGTAATACAGCTGATTTACCAACAGGTCTGAGGAGATGATTAATTTTATGTACGACCTCTGACCTTACAGCATATCTTTGCTGACATTAATGTCATCCCACAATATATTATTATTTATTATAATATCTGGGAAGGTTTTACATGAGAATATTAAAGTGAGCATGCACGCATGCGCATGCATGCATGCAGTGTATTGTTGCAGTATTATCAGCCCAGACTTGTATATTATATTATTATCTGTCAGTACAAGTATCTACAGCAAAATTGAAGGCTAGGCCTATACTAGGCTATAGTCTGGGTGCAAGGACTACGTTATGATCTAATTTCAGTAGCTAGCTAGCTGTCACAAATTCTGTAGCTAGCTTCATACATGTAGCTAGTAGTCAGAGTATAATAATATTATATAGCCTCAGTGGCGAAAATCCCGATTTACTGGGGATGAATCATGCATGGTACGCAACTGTTTTTTGTACTCCTTATCCCTTGGTCTTTATAGTGACCATAGACAATCAACAGATAGTTGCTTGTACTGATGTACTGTGGATCGAAGATAGTAGAGGGGGCATCCAAATCCTCCCCCTCTACTATTAAAATCTATAATTATTATTATTATTATGAACGAAGGTTTGCCCCCTCAACGATTTACATCACCCTAGTATAAAATTAATTATCATGATAATAGTAACTCATGAATCCTTTTCAGTTTGCACACGAAATGTGGTAGCTACTTGTACCACATGTACTATCATACTGGTAAAGAGCACATTTGAATCAATGCAATTGAATGATAATACAGCTGTGGAAATAAATTTTCATCGTGACAAAATTAATCTTCACGAGGCTATCAAATGCTTTGCTTTCAGTTGACTAGCTAGCCTAAACTCAGCCACTGAGGGTGACTCTAGTGCACTGATGATCACTGACCAAGTGAATGGAGGAGTCAATTGCGTCTCCCACTTGTTGAAAACCTTGATGAAGCACGCTCCAATTCTCTCTTGTTCTTCTATTTTGATACGTTCTATATCAGTGTGAGAAAGGTGAAGCTGAAGCCCAATCTCCTCCCACTTGTTAGTCTGAGAAGCGACTTCATTCAACAGGTCAAGGAGAGTTGCAATGGGGCTATCTAAAATTTAATTATGAGTGTCAAGAGGGAGAGGAAGGAGGAAGAGAGGGAAATAGGAAGGAAGGGAGAGAAGGGGGTAGACTGATTGCAAAAAATAGTTATATCTTAGCCCCAGGTGACTGTAGTCTAAGATTTGTGAAATTCGTGAAGGTTTTCCCCTTTGAAAGTTTCCCGTAATCTCTATGCATATTATCATAATTATTATTCCATACAGCAGTTATTAATAGCTACATACATACATGCACACACTAACATGCATGTGCAGATGCTTACTCTCTGTGGTGAACCACACCATCTGTTGAGGTGTCAGCTGTCTTGCTCGCTTTGACGAATTCCTGATGCATTTAGAAGACCACTTCCTCGTCTTTTGGCTGAATGTTGCAGCAGTGCCATGAGGCTCACTCACCCCACAGTCAATACGACATGAGAATCCCACATTAACCTCCAGGTCTGTGGGACTGTACGACAGACTCTCAGCAGCATACCACAGGGCACCATAGATCGTTCGTCGAATGTCACAAAGATGTTCTTGTTCGCAAGTGGAGTAGATTTCGATGTGTGAGACCATGTCCATGATTACCACTCTACCTAATGGAGCTGCTCGCTGCACTTCGCTATCACCCATGATGAGATCACGTAGCTCAAATTCGATCAGATTTCGTTTTCGTTCGAGTTGGCATTGCGTACTCTCGACAACCCACTTGGGCAGCTTTGCAAGGTGAGCAACAGAGGCACAAAAAATACCACGAGGGGAGTACCCAAAAGGAAATGAAATGAACAGCGGCTCTATTCCAAGCTCTTGCATGTGTGAGTGAATGGCGATCAGCAGCTGGGAATTGTGCTCTTTACGGTGGAGGGCTAGGACGCATGGAATAAAGAAGCGATCGTGACTAACTTCCGCAATAATGCAAAGCTTCACTAAGAGATACAAGAGGTTATCAATGTTAAAGGTGACTTCATCAAAGCCACTACGAAGGGATCTTACCCTTTCCAGCATATCCCTAGTGAAAATACCTGTTCTATGGAATTCTAACCTCTCTCGTCTTGGTAAACCAGACCGATCTTCGCGACAATCAAAGCTCTGAGCAATAATTTCAGACACCTTATTGAAGAGAAACTCTGGCGAACAGAATACTACATTGCGAAGTATGTTCGGAAAGTACAAAATCAGGTTAAGCTCATCGAATAACAATAACGCATCATCTACATCACTTTTGTCCATCATAATGTCTTCTCGTTCTGCAATTCCGTAGCACTCGGTCAGACTCAAGAACGGACTCTTGTGTTCCTTTAGAAGATTGAGGAATAGAAACCATCGAATGGGAATCTTCACTCCAAGACCCTCCGTGACTCGTTCAATATGTGCATGAAGATCATCAATGACATCACCATTCCCCGCCCAGCCCTCTTCGCTACCATCAATACAAAAAACTGGCTTATGAACGTGTCGGGAGGGGGTGAGAGCAACGCACTTTTTCGACTGGGTGAATGGCCTGATGCACTCGTTTACTGCTCTGTGCTTTTCTTGCAGCATTTCATCACTGCATTGATCTTTGAACATGCCAATGACAGCAAAATGTGGTTTAGGGGGGGTGGTCCTGGTAGCTCGCTTGGTGATATTTCTGGAGAAAATGCACGAACATATGGTACGCAGCGACTGCTCAAGATATTCTCGATTCGTTACTAGCATCTCATCTGGAACAGAATATCTCACACCGTTGATCTCGTAGTCAAATCGTGGGCACTGGTCAAGCGACTCGTTAAGCTTATGAACGAGTAGGGTCACGGAGGAGTTCCTCACAAAGATCGGCATGATTTCCTGAAACTGCGGCTGCCCACCAGTGTCCACGATGTACAGGAGTTTCATTTTGTTCAGACATTTTGGTTTTCCTTTGCGCGTCGATAGCATCTTGAGGTGTTTTTTTATCACTTTCCTGATGGATGATATTCGGCGCTTCTGTTGGGGTCGACTTTGTAATGCAGGATCTGAAGATGTTTCACCACCACTAGCACTCCTGCTACCTACAGTGTCATCATGAAAAGAGATTCTATATAATTGTTCATGATGCATAACATGAAACACTCATGGGCTTCTGGTTGTGTATGTTGCAGGTGTTATTGAGAACACTACAGCTAAATAATAATAATATACTGTACAAGGAGTGAGCTTGCTTTGCTCGCTCACTCCTTTATCTTTGTGCTGCATATTATTGTGCATGTACCGTCGACGACCTTTACCTACATATTTTGCGCATGCGCTCGCACGTGCACGTACTTCCTGATCATGTGACTTTGTCAATCAGCTAGCTGAAGAAACTCGTTAGTTGTCTTGCAGCTTTGCTTGTAAGGGCTCCCAAGAGAAGACGCGTACGTAGAATAGAATCGCCTCCTTCTGAACAGCACCTATGGGCAATATTGACTCCAGAGTTTCACCCCTTTGCATTCTCCAGGCCGCCATTGTAAGTGGTAATGTTCAGTCCTAATTCTGCCCTGGTGTTTCTTTGAAGCAGCTGACGTTAGTCGCTGCTGGGGCCATACCTAGCCGTGTCAGTGGGCTATCTGTTGTATCGCCCCAAGTCCAGCGATGCCTAGAAATAAAACGTTTTAGCTCGGGTCGAATCGCTTCCGGTCACCTTTCCGGACGTACGCACGCACGCACGGACAACTATAATCTTAGTATAATGATAGCTGGAAATATTGGCAGGAATTAACTTTGGTGGTTATAATTATGTTAGTGGATTTAAATTTGGTGGTTCGGTACGGGATCGCCATAATATGTATATATACAATAATTTTTGGCGGATTTTAATTTGGCGGTTGTAATAATAAATGTAGACTGCCAAACTGCCAAATTTAATTTCCCACCAAAATTTTCTGGCTATACGGTAGCTAATATGAACAAGCTTAAAATTGGAAACACCCATGATAATAATATTATTATTAATAAGATACCTACCTTTGGTTTGGTTATGAATGGTCTTTGCAATGAGCAGTGACAATTTCTTACTGCTAACAACCAGCCACTTGACCTTTGACCCACTCTTATTTCGATGAAACTCGACTATCTCTTCCTCGAAGTCGTGAGTGACACAAGCTGCAGGGATAATCTGATCAGCCTCTGTGGCCAGGGCTGTGCTCTGACGCTGAGCTGGACGACTCTTGCCAGAGACGAGAGCTCGGAAATGTGATTTACCTGTACCTGCATTGCAATGCATATAAGCATAATGCTAGTTCAGCTCCATGTATAACATAGTATTATAATGATATTATCAGGAGTATACACATTACAAGGAGTGTGTAACGCACACAGTAGTAGTTCAAACATCTCTTTACTGATTTGACATCACAACATGGGCCTGAATGCATGTCATTAAAAGCTAGGTACCTAAATTGCTACCACTGAATTATATAATTCTGTATACATGTAGCTACAACAAAGTTACTATCAAAACACTAATAGGACAGTGCAGACAAGACATTCATGACTTCATGGTTTTAGTGGTTGCATATTAATGATATTCTGTGATATCAATCTGGAAAGAGGTGGGTTGCATACTCCTGGTACCTAGTAATGTACTCCTGATAATATTATCAGCCTTCATATTCAATGATTAATGTCTATGCTGATAGCAATCAAACTACAGTAGCTACAGTAGCTCTATAGACCACAACAGACCCTTCATATCATCTATAGTAGTGAGCTAACCTGGAGGTCCTGAAACTCCACATTTTGCCGTGAATATTTCAACATATCCATCTCTGAGAGCTCTGTCCAATCTCTCGTGAAACTCATCATCACTTTCATTATCAGACTCTATATGAACACACATGATAAATCAATATCTGGAAGTGTTAGAGTGGGGTAAGCCATATATAACACTTCCATGCACCCATAACCCTCTCCCTCCTTCCCCCTTCCATGCATCCACACCACTTCCCTATCATTATCAGACTCTATACGAATATACATGAAAAATTAATATCTGGAAGTGTTATATATACATGTATATACATAGAGAGAGTGGAGTAAGCTATAATACTTCGATCCACTCACAACCCTCTCCCTCCCTCCCCCTTCCATCCACACCACTTCCCTATCATTTCAAGGATCATTACCATAATAGGATGGCTGTATCTACATGTACATTGTAAACAAAATTCCAATGGTTTACCATAATATTATTATTATTACTAGTTCACATGCAGTGTTTTATATAGCACATGTAGACATTCATAGGAAGCCAACTAAACAAGCATGCATGGGCAATAGACTAGAAATAACTAATTTCATGCCCACCCCAGTATAAATAATAATTTAGGGAGAATCCTGACTCAAATTAGCTCCTGAATTTATCAATGCTTGGACACATTGACTAGCTAGCACAGATGCAAATGCCAGCAGCTATATCTATATACACACACTTGTATGCATACCTGATAATCGTAGATCTATCAAAGAGGGCGGGTGATGCACAGGAGCTCCACTGCTTGATGATTGGCCCCCTTGGCTCCATCTA
This sequence comes from Cliona cf. orientalis, assembly GCA_963930775.1. NCBI lineage: Eukaryota > Metazoa > Porifera > Demospongiae > Clionaida > Clionaidae > Cliona > Cliona cf. orientalis. The sequence continues at coordinate 9,793,639 of OZ005690.1, forward strand.
AGGCAAGGTTTGTTCTTCCTTTTTCTGCAGAATGTACGTCGATGCAATTCGATGCTGTGTTGTGATATTTCATTATTAACTTACATGCATGGTTGATGATAGCGTTTTTTATCCCTATTGGAAGGATATGGAGAGGGAGAGAGTGATAGAGAGTGAGAGCATGGAGATGTACCATAAACATTGAATATCGTTTGTATTAACTTTAAAGATTATCGTAAGTTTATCTAATGGTAGACTAAGTCAGCAATCATTACTTACAAGCAATATCGGCAGATGCTACAGTCGGGAATACGGCAGTTTTCACACTCTCCACACCTTTTCCTTTTTTTCTTTTTTTGTTTCGGCACTTCGTTCAACTGACCCGCTGAACAATCTGATGACAGTTCTTGTTCTGTCAAATTAGCAGTTTGTGTGCTACTAATAGAATTCTCTTCCATGCTAAACGATCTCTGAGTGCTGTATGGCATAATATTACTACTGGATGACTCCCCTGTAGTTGCTCGTAGACGGAAGGATGGATCAAGTACCATAGGATCGCCAAGATTTGCTGATTCAGGAGGTAAAGGCGGAGAGATCAGTGCACCAAGCAAATCTGTGCAGGCAGAGAGAAAACATACACATTTGATAGTATGAAAAGGTGCTATTAATTTTACGTAAGACTTAGTATAATATTATTATAGTGATAGTATTATATTATAACTATTATGCACAGAATTCTCAATTCCTAACCAGGTGCACGTGAGGATATTCACAAGCTTACAAATCTCAGAATCATAATTCATGGGCCACCCTTGTTTCAAGCATGCTTCTTCAGGGAAGGGGTGGACATGTAACATGCAGGAAACGGGGACTCGTAGACAGTTGCATGAGAATCCCTACCTGGAGGTGTCTGGTTGGTTATCATCACTTCTTTGTTATTAATCTCAGCCAGTCCAGGAGTGGGACGTAAGGCTTGATTCTCTTCGTCGTCGAAAATAGTAGTCACTGAGTTAGCTCGCTTGTTTCTGTCCGTCATCTTGGGTCTTTTTCTCGGTGGTGCGCTCTGCAGTGACCATGTACTTTCGTTTGATATCTCTCTCCTTAGCACGCTACGAAAATTCGGGACGGGAGTTGGACATCCATCGTCAAATGAAGCTTCTGAAGGCATTATTTCTGTGAGTGTAGAATTGAATGAGCTCTCGTTGTGCAAACTCAAATTGCCCCTAGTGGTGAGTGAAGTGGATTCTTTCGTCTTTGATGCTGCTGTTGGAGTGGAGGACTGTATATTCATTCGTACAGGAGTCCCCCCAGTGTGTGTGTCGAATTCTTCAGGACTCTGATTGGCACCCAGTACGATCGGCTCAGATGATGCACCTTCTTGTTGTACCCCTAGCTTACTCGAGGTTGGTGGGATATATATCACTTCTTTATCCATTTCATGTAAAACACTAGTAGACCCACCACTGCTACTAACACTAGTCCTGTTAGAAGTCTCAGACTCCTGCGTATTGCCTGGCACGTGCACACCTGAAGTAGCACCTAACAGGGATAATGCAGGCCTAGGCTCATCTTGAGGCGCTTCAGCGTTGGTTAGTAGTCGATAGAGATTGATCTCATGCTGCTGAGCATTTCCACCCCGAGGATAAAGTGATGCACAACTGAACGCAGCAAGTTTCACTACATTATCTAGAACGCGTGCATTGACCGTTATCTGTTGCACCTGTGAAGGTATCAGTTGAGTTGATCTGCTATTACTTCCTACGACTTGAGTCGAAGCGGCTCCTACTGAATGGACAGTTCCTGATTCCTGATTGGCCACACTCACGTGACAGCCTGACGATATCGATGTTGTGGTCACGTACGAGTTCAAATTCAAGTTCATGTGCACAACTGATCTGGGTGGTGATTCACTGATAACTATAGGCATAGACCTATTGGTATCACGACTGTTACTAACAGTAGTCACCTGAATAGTAGCCTCCGTAACGTTATTATTCCTATCCCCAGGTCTTTGGGTAGCAGGTGTTGTTTGAGTACATCCCTGAGTGGTCATCTGGTTAGCCTCATGCTCGGCGGGCATCATGGCGTTTCTATTGTGATCCAGAGTACTGTCTATCAAGCTACGTATACGTGTGTACATGTTTGAGGGAGAGTAGCTCTGATCATCCTGAGATGAAATATCTCCCGGCAATGTTATCACATGCGCCAGCGGGCGGAGAGGCCCCGCGGCGTGGCCTCCTTGCTGCTGTTCACGTTCGGCAGACTGAGCGGCGGGTTCACCGCGATCTTGCGGGGATACGATTACGACACTAGCTTGCCTCGACGCTAACGATGCAATCTGTTGGGAATTTGAACCTCTACTGGAAATACCTTGAATCACAACTGCTTCACGTTCGCCGCGAGTACCATAGTGTGCGTAAGCACTCCCGTTGATCGGCTGCTCATCCTCAGGCCGAGGGTCGGCGCCGATTAATATCGGCTGAGCACCATTCATTGGATTTACACTGCTGTGGGATGATTCATCGTCGGAGCTGATGATCTCTGTGCCAGGTTCTTCATCAGAAATAACGATAAATTCTTCCTTCGGATCCGCCATGCTTGAAATCAAGAGACACATGTACATATATGTATGTACACCTGTACATTAAACCGCACCGTCAATCTGCCGCCAAAGTAACAATCGTTGCGCATGCGCACAGTATAATACAATTGATATCTGACGACCCTTACCATAAAAAGCTCAAAATTCAAATAATGGCTATAATACAATAATAATAATTAGTGATCAGTGTAAATTGCCGTGTGAACCCAAAATATTCAATATCTCTTTTACATTGACATTCACAGTTCCCCACCCGCCGCCTATGAAGTGACTCTGATACTTCCTCCCCGTCAATTTCGACAGCACCTTGAACGATGGATTTCCTGCTTCGTAGTGTGGTTCCATCTCGATAGCCATTGCATCATCTCTCAACCACCACAGATGCACCAGTCCAGCGCCGTGCACTGCTAAAAGTACGTCCGCTTGGTTGGCATAGAATACTTGATCGCAAACGTGGAGTTCTTCCAGATGGACAGCCGTGACATTACTCGAAGGGAATGTGGTCTTAATGCCTTTCACCAGGTCTCCTTCATTGGTTAAAACTCTTTCGAATTTCCGTAGTTCATCCTTTGGTGATCGTTTGTAGGGTTTTCGCGATATCAGCACCAATCTGGAGTTATTATGGTGTCTATGGTCGTCAAGGGAACACGCTTTTACTACTCGTTTTCGAAAAGTCTGCAAATCCGAATCAGACAATCCCTTACCGTCGCAGGTCATACATTTCTCTTTCAGACTCCAGTGCATTTTACACTGAAATAACGGACTTGCGTACGATTTTGGAACAAGTACGATACGCTTGTAGCATGTCACAACATTTGGTAGGTCAGAGATGTGTATAACGTTCGGGAAAAGGGACTTTTCAAAGTCTAGATAATGATACTCGCTTGTACCTGTGGACACTCGAACAATATCATACTCTTCCTCGTTGAGGTTATAGTCGGAGAGGGCTTTGTGTAAATTATAATAGTCTAGAAATCTGAAGTAGATATGGAAAGGGTGTGCAGTGAAGAAAAAAGCCGTCTTGTCGATTGTTTTTTCACACACACTAGATGGTACTTGCTTTCCTTTGGCTACGGTCGAAATCGTGAGGCGAATATAGTCTCCGTCTTCCATATAGGAAGCCACTCTGTGGGCATCTGGCTTTGGACACGACGTACCCTTATCACTCAAAATCTGTAAAGAATCTTCTTTGCCTGAAAAATGGATATAATCAGCATCAAAGAGCGCTTGAGAAAGTTTTGTAGGCCTGACAGCCACGTTCTCCAGTGCACATCTAGCCATGTGTCGTGAGTGAGAGTTACCATAGCATTTGATGGCATCACTACTTTGTGCTTTATCCCCACAGGCTGGAATGGAATCGTGGAATGTATCACCAAGAAATTCCTTACAGAAAGTGTCCGTTTTCCAGTTCCGAAAAGGAGAGTGCTTGTCGAAGATAGAATCACGGGTATCGCCCCGTTCGTTGGGTGGCTTAATTGCTTGCTGTTTTGACAAATTGCCGGCACCTGTGTCCTTACTGCCGTTAACGCCACTTTGCTCTTGCTCGTTAAATTTTATCGGAAATTTTTGAGGTGCCGAATCGTTGCTTTCATTCAAACCTAACGTTCTCCTCGCTAATTTGGATATCAGTAGATACCTGACAGAGTTACCGCTTAATGCTGACCGTATTTCTGCGGCTCTCGGCTTTGTGTAGAGGTAGACGAATCCCATGAACTGGATGACCACCAGGGTGGAGAGAATACCGATAGCCACAGCAGTTTTGGACACCATATCCCTCTATGTCGTAGTCAATAGTACTTAGAAGATTTCTGTCTCTTTCTTCCAGTTCACCTTTTAGATCTGTCATAAGCTGTAAGAATGGCCAGTGCAATAGTATACAGTATGAACTCATAATTATAAACGGTATTATAGAGGGGGCTATCCTAGATCAAGGACTATAAGACTTGATAAGCTGTAGCTATATAATATTATTATTATTACAACTCCATACTGCACCGTTTGGGGCATTTGTAATGAAGCATGGATGTATGTATATACACATTGATTCATGTGTTTTTTAAACTAAGATCCCACACGTACAACATTGCAGCTGTCAGAAGGATATTGTTTTATCTTGGGAGTAAACTGTTGAATTGAATCATGCAACATTAAATTCACATGTTATACTACATTATGTTTTGGGAAACACACTACCACCTTTGCATGACAAAACATCTATCAAGGAAATGCAATCCACAAGGGTAAAATGACCTCATATTATTTTATTATTCTTTTAGTACTAGTGGAGGTGCCTGGCAGTGCTTTCACTTGACAATAATACTACTTTCATGTGTATAACGTTGAAAAACATGGGATGACCTGGATATGAGGCCGGTTTCATAATATACATGTACAACTTGCGAGTAGTAGTCACCATGGGAATTGAACCTAATGATCCAAACCATAGAAGTGTACAAGTCATGAATAATCTGTAGTACTTATACCTTGGTCCAATAACACCCCATCCCTACCTCGAAGCATTTGGCCCCCTCTAGAGTAAAACATTCCAATCCAATCCAGCAACAAAAATAAATGCTCATATACACTTGCATAAAGATTATACACAATGTCATAATAGTTATCTGCCAGTAATTGGGGTGCATGAGATGCATGGTCGAATGCACCCCAATCACTGTCAGATAACTATTTTGTTGCATTGGTAGTTGACCTCTGTTCCGATCATTGGCTTACTTTATGATGATCTAACCCCTTCCCATAGCCGGTAAATTACCTATAAAAACTTTGGTTGCTAGGCAACTACCAACAAAGCATTATACATGTACATGTGTAGATGGCCTTGTGTCTTGCATGTCATATGGTTCACATATGAATAGCATTATGCATGATCACTCCTGCAGCCACAAACCATCACATGTGTTATCATGTGCCACAGGTATGCTGGGAGAGATCTAGATTGTCAATAACCTAATGGCCAAATAATCGCATGCTGTTGTGCTGGGGTTGCACAACAGCAGTTTATCATGTACACGTACATTCCAGAGTGGAGAAAAGTATGTACATGTACATGTACATGCATATACAATAATAATATTATAGTTCCTAAACACGAGAGCTTGGGATGGGATGATAGCTATAGTCTACACTATTGTTAATGCGTAAGAATTACCATAATCCATTTGCCTTCACATAATCCTATACTTATTATAAAATTTAGCTAGAGTACTCTGCTTGCATAAAGTGCACGTAAAAAAATTTAGTCTTGTGGTGTATGTGTACTATGGCACTCCCACATGCACCGGAATCAATGTAGTAGCTTCTGTATCAATTAAAAAAATTTATATCCCATGTGGGCCAAAATCCTAAATCATGTTTAAATCCCAACGAGCACTTATATCTAGGACACTATGGTATGTATGAGGAGGGAGTAATCTACTCTTGATAGATATACATGTATATACCAAACACCTTGAAAACAATTCTTCTGAGTGCAAACACACAATGAGGCATCAAATAAGCTGGATATTCCTATGCACGTATGGATAAAAATTTTAATAATGACTTAGAGGGTCTACATAACAAATCTTCATATAGTGGACATTGAGTACTTCCCTTAATTATTAATTCAAGCTCCAAGTACCAAAACTCCATACACTAATTTTAGCACCCCATAAAAGCAGCCACCTCTCAATTATACTCATAGACAGGTGGCTACACCAAGTTCCACTGTAGCACCTGAGTTGCCATGCATGTCTACCGGAACAAAACGTTACACTGAGTGACATAATGAAACAAACTTAATGTACCTAGCAACGAGCTTAATGCATACATTAGGAAATTCTCTTCCTCTAGTTGTTGTACCACTTGACCACAGATTGGTTTCAGAATGATATGACACATGAAACCACAAGTAACTGTGACATCTTAAAAAAAAACAAAGACTTTCGTACACAGGTCACCTATAGGTATACTACTGAGTCTGTTAAATACATTCCACTCATACATGTACTGTAGGACGGGTTTTAGTTACGTAGTTTAATAATTGTGTTCTAGTCAAATCAGGCCAAATTGCGAATCCAACAATTGCAATGGACGACCCCGTACCATACTGTAGTATACATGCACGTTTATGTTTATGAATATTATTAATTGCAAAAAGTAGAAAAACTCGCAATTTGCAATTAATAGATACTCGCAATTAAAACCCGACCTATGGTATCTGATCTATTTGGGGGAAGGGTCTGCCCCCTAGCCTCCCATCCCCCCCCCTCCCCCAGCCCCCCTACAACAAAGCATACTATGAATAGTCATTGATATGACCTTGTGTAAAATAATACATTTTAATGATATCAAAAGCCAGCACCATATGGTTACCAATGGAGAGCCATTTCACCAAAATTAATGAAATTTACCTGGTATACCATACACTATTTTGTTCAGTCCGTCCATGCAGCTAATGTACACGTACATGTAGCTATTGACCGTCAATTTGAAGTGCGGGCCAAAGTTACCACAATGTCATAGAAATAAGTATCACATTAACCAGTTAGAACATGTACAGCTAATTTAAAGCAGAGTAGATGCAAGTTAATGGCCTGAGACACTTCTAGATTCATCACGATTCACAATGAGCGAACAAATTGCTCCATGTACGTACACACACAACTATTGTACAAGACTAGCACACACAGAGACGGTAATTATAATTTGTATAGATATTAATTAGTCGACCGTTAGACAATGAACAACACATGTTTGGAAATGCAATTGTTTAATCAAGAGTAGAGTGGATACCAGTGCATGTCTATAATTATGAGCCCTTGAGAACTACAGTAATCATAGTGTATTAATTAAGGAACTTTGAATAATGAAACCTTCCTAATTTGGACGGATACTCATGTGGTCCCAGGGGTGTTCATAATCGAGAGTAAAAAGGTTGCTAATGTCTTTAGCTACTGTTCAAAGATACTGTCAATCATATACATGTAAGTGCTGATCTTGAAAACGTAACAGTAAAAGAAACAATGGCACGGTTACTCAATCCAGGGGACTATACATGCAGTAAAGGAAATCGCTAATAATTTGGCTAGTGATCATGATGAGTATATAATTATAGGGAACCACCCAAGTTACAGTGAAACACCTTCTCTGAAATGAGAATACCTCCTTTAATCAGGACACTTCAAGCTGTCCCTCTAGTCTAAGAGTGCCCGGAATAGAGGGATTCCACTATAGCATCTGTTGGTCTACAAAGATTCGATAACACACAATGCTACTACACACATGCACGACACTAAGATTAGTATTTATTCTGAAACCGTTTACCTATACAGTGGAACCACTCTATTCCGGACACTCTTAGAGCAGTCTATAACCAGCTACAAAAGGTAAACATTTTCAGAATAAATTTAGACAATGACGTGTACATTATTATAGTTATAGCTACACATGTAGTGTGTCATTGAATCTTTATACACAATTTAAACAATACAGTGGAACCCCTCTATTCCGGACACTCTTGGGACAGTTTAAAGTGTCCTGATTAAAGGAGGTGTTCTCATTAATTTTCAGGAGTAGTTTTGTACCATGTACACTTTTCAGTATATAGCTGGGACCATGCATGCCATGGTGGCCCGATAAAGGGAGATAGTCTAAGATGTCCTCATTTCAGGAGTGAAGGGATTCCACTCTACTCTAAGAAAAAAATTTAACTTTCCCACACACAGTGTACATATCAACCATGCCATTTGTGCACGCATTCAATCATTCATTCATTTGCCACTAAAAGTGCACTCACCACAGTAACTTTACTAATCAGTATCAAATTATACCCTTGCTTCCCTTACACCCTCCCTCCCCACACCCTCCCCACCCTCATCCTTCGTGCTTTAAATGAACATGCAACACTATAGCCTGGGAACGGGCCAGGGGATGAGGCTGCTTGAAAGTTGTAAAATGATTCGTTGTACTACAAAAATTATTACCAGGTACGCGTACGTAGTATTATATAATAATTATTAATACGTAATAGTACCGTAGTGTCCAGGGCAAGCACACACTCCTAGGGTAGGCACTGCATTTCAAGGGGCCACTATAGCAGCTTCTATACAAACATATATTATGGGATTTTGATCCCGGGTAAGTGCCCATGCGGGTCAATGAGCGATTACGAACCTGGGACACTACAGTATTACATGTACACATACATTTTGTATGGTACACACTTCCCTATCTTGAATGGATACATGCCCTCATCACTATTGTACTACGATACAATATCTGTACGTGCTTTATCTTGAAAATGGAACATTTCTCGTTATAATACTATTATGCTCTATCTACCCATAGTCATTTGGTTGCACCTTAATTTTCATGATTAAAATTTAAAGATTTGGCAATTAGGCAGCCGCAATAATTTTCTCACACAGCTACTCATGTTCATAATACATCATCTTGAGATGCAAGGTGTGGATGGGGACTAGTCATACATAATAATAATACCGTAAATCGCGAATATTTCGATTTTCGGACAACATGGCTTGTGCGAAAATTAAACACACGAAATACATGCACAATATTACAATGTCTGAAATTATTTAATGCAGAAAATTATCGCATGAAATATTTCAGACACAAAATATTCGCGATTTACGGTATACATATGTATATGGCATATATAATAGATCATGCATTATCCCAAATCGTTGCAATAATGGCAACTACATGTACATTGATAAGACATGGAAGATTAGCTAAACCAATTAGCAAAACAAACAGAGATCAGGTGATGCGTGGAGACATTCCCATGGCCCACGGCCACCTAGTATCTACCTCTAGCTCTAGCTATTCGATCGATCAGGGATGACTATCTCACCTATCAGTGCCCAACCATGACTCAAGATACATAGGCAAATGGCCGGTTTAGAGCATAGCTACATATGCATGTACCTCCACTGCCTGTGCCAGTATGAGCCTAACCATGCATATATAGCTATAGACACATTTGCAGCACATAATATTGTATAAGCAGAAGCACAACTACCACCCCTCCCTAATTCTCGGCTCTGCTTTTTGCAGGCACTTTTAGTACATGTATGTACATGGATAATAATATTAGGGCCTATGTAGTTTTTCTCGTACCATACTAGGATATTAGAACGTGGCTATGCCTGTACCCAGGTCCTGAGGCTGAGGATCGATAGTGGAAGATAAACCTATCATGCTCATTCATGTTATTAACGTTTCGCAACAATTTAATACTTCTGACTACATGTACATTCGGTATTGAGCTAGCTCCTGTACAGTGTAGCTAGCTCACTGTTTCAGATGTTTCATACAAACAAATCTTGGCGCATCTGAACACACGGCCAACAAGAATATCACTGCCCATGGATACGCAGCGGAACGCCACTGAGCAGCGCGGCACTGAACGGAGCTACAGCTGGAAACCTCACAACAGTCGCCCCAACTAATTTCATTGAACAAGACCAAACACGAAAGCTGTCTCTATCAAAAGTGTATGGGGGGTGGATAGTGTCAAAAGTACAGTCACTGTTTTGGAGGAGGGTGACTTCACTGAGGAGGGGGGTGGTTTCAACTGGAGGGGGTGCTTTTCAGTTGGAGGATACCACTATTTGTGGAGGAGGGGTGCGTTTTGATCTCGAGGAGGGGGTCTAGCTCATCTGGAGTAGGGGGTCATACTTCGCTGGAGGAGGGTGCATTTTGATCGCGAGGAGGGGATCATACTTTCGCTGGACAAGGGGTACATCTTGATCTCGAGGGGTCTGCTACCTCGACTGGAGGAGGGGCATATTTGAAGCAATGGAATGGAGCTAGCAGTTGCCGATAGATGCCGTTTGTGTCTATTATTATGTGGGTGTGGCACATTTCGCGCATGCGCATAAAAAATCTTCGCGTCATGTGGCATGGCCTGTGTGCTTTGAATTTGGACATGACTATAGATATAGGCTGGGAAGCTAGTGGCGTGATTCTGGACTGCTGTAGACGTACTACTGGTGTCTCTTGTACAAAGGTGCTACATTTATTCAATGAAGCGCAGATATTTGATAATTTGTTCGTAGCACATACAATTATTGAACCTTTGTACGACAGGAGACACCACCAGCACATTTATAGTAGTCCAAAACAACTCATTTCCAAGCGACTTGCTTCCCAGCACACGTTCCGCACCATCATGGTACCAGCACATAGCGCGAAGACTAAAAATAATGTTAACAGATTTGCGCATGCGTAAAAATGTGCCACACCCACAATATATATTCTGTTCGGTAGTCGGCTCCTCGATATCAAATGCATCCTCGTCCAACCAGAGTATCACCCCCTACTTCAGATGAACTAGAGCCCTCCTTGAGATCAAAACACACCACTCCTTGATCCTCCAGCAAAAGTGTGTGATCCCCCCCCCCCCTACTCCAGGTGATGTAGACCCCCTCCTCGAGATCAAATGCACCCCTCCCCAGCGAAGTATGACCCCCTACTCCGGATGCGCTAGACCCCCTCCTCGAGATCAAAACGCACTCCTCCACAAAAACTGGTATCCTCCAACAGAAAAGTACCCCCTCCAGTTGAAACCACCCCCCTCCTCAGAGAAGTCACCCTCCTCCAAAACACTGACTGTACTTTTGACACTATCCACCCCCCATAAAAGTGGACATAATTTTATTAGTATATTTAGTACGTGATTACCCCGCAATCGCTAGAAGTATCATCTTCAGGTTCGCACGCAGCTGTTCTCGATCGATCGACGGAGCGCTCGAGTCACTCACTCCCTCTCGCTGTGAAGAGGCCAGAAACAAGTCCAAACTTTATTATACCAAATAATGCTCAGTCAGCAGTATTGAATGAGCAAGCGTATGTAATTGAGCCCTTTTAATCGAATTCATCACCGTAATTAGTGCAGTGCGGTTTGACCCGCCCACAACATGTTCCGACCATGTACCACATGACTGTATTCGCAGCTCCCTTTTCGCTAAAATATCTAATGAATATTTAATTAATTTTTACAGTGGTCAAAGATGACATAAAAGATTGCATGGCTACCATTACTGCACATCAGAATCTCTATGATAATTAAGTATAATTATTACATCACGTATGCCCTACTACACCACTAGCTTTAATCTCTTTTACTACTTTCGCTATATCCACAGTGACTTGTTTGTGATTTCCACCAATTCTGATACTCTGATACCGCCTTCCCGTGAGCGTGGTGAGCATTCTGAAAGTCGGATTCCCAACTTCGAATCCCGGTTCCATTTCGTATGCCAAAGCATCGTCTCTCAGCCACCAGAAATGTACCAATCCTGCGCCATGTACTCCTAACATCGCATCAGCACTGTGGGCGTAGCGTATCTGTTCACAAATCGGTAGATGTTCTAAATGGATGACGTCAACTTGGGCTGATGGAAATGCTTTCTTTAACTCACTGACAAGGTTGTCTTCGTTGGTTAGAACTCTCTCGAATCGCTGTGATTGGTCAGATGGGTATCGCTCGTATGGTTTGCGAGATATGACTACGATCACTCCACCTGGATGCCTGGGTTGGCTATCGGATAAATTACACCCCTTTACCGCTCGCTCACGAAAGGAGTAAAAAGGTGTTCCAGTCAATCCCTTGCCATTACATCCGAAACACTTGCTTCTGATGCGACCGTTCATTTTCGTGCGAAACGGAATACTTGAAAAGCATCTAGGCACTGTCACGATTTTTTTAAAGCACACCGTGGCGTCTTGAGGCAGATCTTTCAAATTTATTGCCCCAGGAAAGAGGATATCGTCGAACTCGGGGTATCTCATTCCCTCGTTTGTTGATATCCTAACGACGAGGTAGTCCCCCTCATTAACTTGTAAGTCCCACAGGGCTTTGTGTACAGTGTAATACTCTATTAATCGGAAATAGATGTGATATTTTTCATTTATGAAAAACACGGCAGTCTTATTAATCCAGACGTCACATGCGGACGCTGGCTTCGTTTCTGAAGTCATAATTTTGTTCAGAAGTTTCAACTGGAAATCATCACGTTCGACTTTCTTCGAAAAGAACTCCACCGTCGGTTTTTCGCACGTCGTCTCTTGATCGTTGATCAAAAATATCGTTCCATCTTTATCGAATTTCCTTTCAATGGACGTATAAAGCAGTTGTGGTTGAACAGCCAAGTTTCTAAGCGTGCAGGTTGCCATATGTGCTGGGTCATGATCGTTCCCATAACAGGAAATCTGGGAATCAGCACTACTGCCTCCCTTGGAACAGACTTGGATAGAATTTGGAAACGTGTCTATGAGAAAACTGTGACAAAATGTCGACTTGTCCCAACTTTTACCGTCGCTGTTTCGCAGTGGCATTGGTTTAGATAATTGACGTGCTGCGATGTGCTTTAGTAGTTCTTCAACTCTTAGCTGTGCTGATAATAGGGATTCATTAGAGTGTGGTATGATGGAAGTGACCTTTGACCCACTTGACAGTTGGTGAAGTGAAGCATTGCTGACGCTTGGAACAACGTACAAGGAACTACTGGCGGCTTGATTGCTAGGAGCATCCTTGAATGACCCGAGGGCGGTACCGGATGCGTCGATGATGTCATTCTGCACGACGGTCCTCGGCTTGCGGAGAAAATAGAGGGAGATTCCCCCTAATTGAAGCAGTAATAACACTCCAATGATTGACCATACTTTCTTTGATAACATCTTTTATACTAGGAGGAGAGGGTATAGCAGTGAATCTTGAAGAAAATTGATTATAGGTTTCATGTAGGGAAGATATCGATGGTGATGCTATGATTTGTGTAAGGGGGGAGAGGGAAAGGAAAGAAGAGAGGGAGAGATAATTTATGCATACATTATGAGGCGTGCAGGTATACAAATTGAGAGCCACTGCCTATTTCACAATTGCCCCCGTTTCCAGATGGGCTTCATTTGTGTGGGTGTGGGGGGGGGGGGGGGGGACTCTCGCCGCCCTTGTAAAGGTAATGTTATCCAACGAATAAAGCCAAGAAATTGCCTTAACATGAATATTAATCATGATAACAAGCACCAAGTACTAAGAACATTAAAAACGTAGTGCCTGAGAGTGCAATCTCAGGGAGTCCAAAATGCAAAAATTTCCTGGGGAGCATGCCCCTAGAGATCATGTACTTAGGTACATGGAAAATAGTCTTGCCCCCCTTGATCTCATATTTAATACCTTGCTGTGCCCCCCCCCCCCCCCCCCCCGGGATACTTTCTAAATAAAGGCCTGGTTTCGCCCCTCTCCCCCACAAAGGAATCCAATATGCAGCCCTCCATGAGCTACCCATACTTCATAGCATATATCCTAGACCGATGTCTTTGATAGAGGCTTGCGCAGGGAGGTCATCCAACCTCGGCCCAGTATGTTAAAGGACTTACTGTCTATGCTGTCATACAGGAGGTTTTTTCTCAGCTGTTGGCCATGCCATGTCTGATTTTCACGCTTGTGTGCGCGTGAATCCAGGAGCTAGCTCCGCCCCTTGTGCGCGTGACATGCGACATGACACAGCTTGCAAACAAGCCACGCCCCCAATAATGATAGCGCACGCACGCAAACATAAATAAAATTAATATAATTATAATATATGTTTGCAGGAAAAAAAATAAATACACAATCTTATAGATGCAATGAAGGTAGCAATTGATAAGTTAATGTTAAAAAATAACATGATCAATATCTGTACTTAGTTGAGTAGTCTTTTGGTGAGACCACTAAACCGCGCCCCTTGCTAGCGCCCCGGTACACTGTCTCAACAATGTCGATCATCTCCTCTGAATCTTCGAGAGCCCAGTTGATCTTATTGTTGTTTCCAGTACCAAGATCGATCATGATGTGCTTGTTTCGGTAGAAGAACATGATAGTACAGGGGTCGTAGAGTTCGTACATTTTGTTGAAGTCTGATACTTCTGTGATGTCGACGAGGTAGATAGCGGCGTAGTTCTTTACCTGCGTACAATGAGTGTCAGAGAGAGAGGGAGAGAGAGAGAGAGAGAGAGAGGGAGAGAGGGAGGGAGGGAGGAAGGAAAGAGGAGAGGAGAAGGGGGAGAGTGTGTTACGGTACTAAACAACTACAGTTTGCCAGAAATAAAGGGCCACAGAAGCACACTTATAACAATTATGGGCTATTCCAATATACATGTAATGTACATGTACCCCCACAGAAGACTAAATTTACTGACTTCAACCAGGACTTGACCCCTCCCAGATTTATCAAAATGCAACAAGATGCAATGTCATTTGCATGATAACCCCCCAGAATTCACTATCATGGTAACCATCTAGATTTCGTTAAAATAGGATACTCACCCATCAAGATCTCATTAAATACCCATTTTTACCCCACTAAAATAGCATAAATTTAGACCACTCAGAAGTAATTATGGCTCTTTCGATGGAAAAGCCCAATAGTAGTGTGAGCTAGCCGAGTCTAAAGAAAGTACCTTGTCGGCAATCTTGTACAGTATCTCGTCCATCTGCATACAGGTCGGGTCCCAGTCATGGCCGAATCGAACTACCACTACTCTCTCTTCCTCTGAGAGGATGGCCTGGTCAACCTGCCAGCCATTGTGGAGATGGGGAAGCATGTAAGACATACTGACTGCTTTGGTTCAAGGGGCCTGGAGCTACTGACTGATCTGGTGGTGCGTGGTCAGAAAAACCTGGTGAAAGAAAAAATAGACTTTGGTTAAAACGAACACACACACATATAATTTTAATATTGGGCCAGTACAGTTAATAAGAATACACCCCTGTTGAGGAACACTTTTCCAGTTCCCTGAAGACAAGTAATCAGATAAATTTCCCCCAGAAGACGTAATTAAAATGAAGGCAGTGACCCCCAAGACATCGTTAAAATGCACCATTTTACCCCCAGAACATCATTAAAATAGCCTCAACACCCCTCAAGACTTCATCAAGTCAAGCTACCCCCTCAGGATGCAATTATCGTTCCTCAACAGGGGTGTATCTTTATTAACTGGAATAGCCCATTAAACTCTGTCTCTCCCTATCTTACCCTCTTATTTCTCCCCTCCCTCTTTAATAAAATTTTCACACAATACCTGTACAAACCTTAAATACAAACTGGCTCACCGACACAAAACTCTCCTCCTCTGTCAGTTCTTGTTGTGATGTGCTTTAATTGGAATAAACGCACCCGCAACGTTCGGGTCAAAGGTCCAGGTGAAGTCATGTGACTTCCAGTGGCCAAACATGCTGAGTCAGCAAACAGGAATCAGAATAGAGACACTTTCTCCCTGAACGATACGGATGGAGAGGAGGTCTGTCTGGCTCTAAGGTGGACTTTCAAAGTTGATAGTGATCCCGGTATGGCTGCTGTCAGATCTTCACCGAGGCTTCGCGCGCTCCTCTTCTCCTCCAACCCTTCGGGAAAGCCAGCAGTGTTTGCCCCTCGACTGAACAGACTCGGCACTACCTCTGATCGGACCTTGAGAAGCAAAACCTCCAAAACTAGCCCGTTAAAGGATTCTGAGTCCAGTTCGCCTACTAAGCTTCCTAGAGGGAAGAAACCAAGTGAAAAACGGTCAGTGGTGACTAAAGTGCGCTCTAAAGGGGTAAGAGGAAAGGGTGGAGTAAGTGATAACGCTTTGGTGGGGAAGAGACGGCGTTCGGATTCATCTGAGAAGATACCACGAAGCTTTACAACTAAGAGTGTCGCCAAGGTGCAAATTGGCGCCTCTAAAAGATCAAAGAGTGGTAGAATGTTGGGACGTGACGAAGCAAGGAGTGTTGAAGTGGCCACACGATGCAAGCAACGAAAAAGTAGCAGAGGTTTAGCATCATCAGCGAATAGTCCCGTCAAGAAGTTGGAACATGATATTATGGATAGCATCAGAGGTAGTGGCGATAATGACATATCAACTAGCGTGAATGTCAAACGTAAAAGAGGTAGACCTCCTAAGAACGCGGGAAGCTGTAAGCGAGTGAAAATCACTCCCACCGTCACCAAAAAGCCTGAAATCGGTGGAGAGAACCAGAAAAAGGTTGTAATCGATCTAACTTGTGACAATGAGGCCATTGGTGAAGAAGATATTGATTCAGAACCTTCAATCACTCCACTTGCACCATCTTCATTACCTGATCTGCATCTCTCACAGACCACCAGTACAGACTCTCTTGCGTGCTCTCCAGAAACGGATGTACGTGATATCGATCGTGGAGAAGAAACTTTGACTGATACTGAAAACGAGAGTGACTATCATATGACATCGCTGGACCCTGACGAAACCATAGCTCAACTATTTGACTTGGGAGTGAAAGAAGAAAGTCACACTACTAGCACGAACAGTAGCAGCGAGTCAGATACTGTCACAGTTCCATCACTGAAACGCTCCAAGAATATAAGTCTAGCAATTATGGATAATATTATAGCAAACTCACAACCAACACTAGAAATTAATAGCTCAAGTAGTGACGATACCCCAGACACTTTGCATTCTCCAACTGAGGAAGAGTATCCACAGCCCTCCACCCCTCAGCAGAAGCTCATTCGGCGCTTAGCCAGACAGAAACAGCTCGAAGAAATGAAATCTAGAGAGGCAGCTCTCGAGAGAGAAGAGAGGCTCTTGCGCCGGAAAGGTGTTTTGCCCGATTCGAAGACGACTCAGGGGCAAAGCTCTGCTAAACGGATATCGTGGAGGGATGAGACTGATTTGGTGGAAATGTTTATTTATTCTCCGGTGAGGGATGATGATGCTGATACTGTGTCCGTTCATTCGGACGATGCTTCTAGTATAGAATTAGCACCTCCAGCAACTTAGTGAGTATTTCATCCTTCTAGAGATAATGTTATTGTTATAAATATTGGTCAATTTTGTAGTGGTAGTTACAATGTATGTATTTTTTTAATCCTTCACTAGCATATCACACCATTAAAATTAAACTAAAATCATCATTGAACCAAATTGCTGGAGTCATGAAGAGTTGAAATTTATATAGCATATTATAATAAATATTATAGTAATATTAATCATAATCATCCAATAACCATAATAACCATAACCATCCAGTAATACTCTCCCCCCCCCCCCCCCCCCCCCCCCCCAGAATAGTTGCGTTGATAGGAACGGGGTCGTCATATTGAATATTCCCAAAACGACCATTTACCTCATCCCAATACACACACTAACCAAAACACTTAAATTCAGATCTACTGAATTTCAAATAATATTATTAATAGATCTTAAAACAATAATAATGAGCAACTGTTGAACAATGAATTTACTAAAAAATAATGATAATCTCTGTCCACCTGAATCACTGCCATGACTATTGCTTCTTGGTTGCTATATTGAAAAGCAAGCTATCCCTAATCTCTACTAAATCGGATTCTTCTTTTCCTGGAAACCATTCTTGATCAAGTTCTTTGAGCCCTTCCTCAATCTGCTCATCAGAGAACTCATAGAGAGTACTAAAGACCCTCTTGCGTAGTCTGCCATACCAGTCCAGCTTAGTCATTTTAACCGTGCCAACTTCAGTCGACGTTCTTACGTTGAAACCAGCATTTTCTAAGTACACCTGGAATTTATCGACACTAACGGGGGCGAATTTCTCTTGAAGGGCCCTCCACATTGGGAAAGTACACTGTGTTGATCTAACAATCACGACTAGCAAACCATCCGCTGGTAGGTACTTGTGAGCCTTGAGGAAAGTGCTTTGAGGGTCTGGAAAGAGATGTGCACTCTCATTGATGAGAATTTTGTTACATTTTGGTATCGAGTCGTCAGCGGTAGTGAGAAAGGTATCAGCTGTGGTTAGGCAGGGCTTCAGACCATCCCTGGATTTAGCTAGTTGTAGCATTTCTGCACTTGGCTCTATACAAACAACTGGATGATTGAGACCTACAATAGTATAATAATATCATTAACTTTTCATTAATAATTATTCAACTTATTAGCTATAGGTGTAACTAGCCCCCAATAGTTCCTCATTAAGCAAATAATTATGTACTTAATAATATTATTATAGGATTCTTAAATAATATGCTTCTCATTCATAGAGAATGAGCGTAATTTCACTGCAGCAGTTGTATAGTAAGGTAAACCAGGGTAATTTTGTATGTGAGACAATATTCCGTATCCTCGCGTTCCCCGTTTTACAATAATTATGAGCATTTACAAAGCGAGCCAGCGGTATACTTAGTAGGTATTAGTAGCTACATAGGACACCTGGAAGTGCGGTAATTACACTCGTTGAGTAACAGACATCACGAAGATACAAAATTGCCCTGCATACGAACCTTGTATATAGGAATGATCAGTAAAAATAAGCTGGATTTGGACCTGCCATTCTCCGCTTGGGCCGGGGGTCGGATAAAACTTTTTTTGTGAGAATAGACTCATGATATACCATGATATCAGTAGCTATAGTCATGCATGTATACACAGCATACATTTTTATACCTGCTTCCTTCCATATGAGGCTCGATATGGCACCAGTACCAGCACCAATATCAGCTAGGACATCGTCAGGCTTCAGCTCCAAGTGTTTGATGGAAAACTGCGGTATATACTCGTAGGTAAACCCATAGAGGTCATCATATCGACTGGCAACATCTGTAAAGTGCCTTTCTACATCTGGTTGCTCCATTGCAATTGGTATGGCCAGCAGCTAGGGTGTAAAAGGTCAAGGGTATGTTTAGGACTGCCCCGTCATATCAGGCAGGAAATTACAATTATACTGGCTGTACGTAGACAAGGCAGAAGCCAAATCAATGCTACCCACATACACTGGCATGATGAAGAGGCATCATGCCACTAAACATCATAGCAAGCACCTCACATCTGAATTTACAACTATGCATGACAATAATAATTAATACCCAGTAATCATGATTGTTGAACAATCAAAGAATTCACTAAAAAATAGCTAATTAATTTTTAATATCTATAATAGTTAACTAGCTAACCATTGCTCATTTAATTTATCATTTCTTCATTGCTATATAAAAAACCAAGCTATCGCTAATCTCCACTAAATCAGATTCTTCTTTTCCTGGAAACCATTCTCGATCAAGTTCTTTGAGCCCTTCCTCAATTTGCTCATCAGAAAACTCATAGAGAGTACTAAAGACCCTCTTACGTAGCCGATCATACCAGTCCAGCTTAGTCATTTTAATTGTACCAACTTCAGTCGACATTCTCACGTTGAAACCAGCATTATCTAAGTACACCTGGAATTGATCTTCAGAAACAGGAGCAAATTTCTCCTGCAGAGCTCTCCACATTGGGAATGTGCTCTGTGTTGCCCTAACAATCACAACTAGCAAACCATCCACTGGTAGGTATTTGTGAGCCTTGAGGAAAGTGCTTTGAGGATCCGGAAAAAGATGTGCACTCTCATTGATGAGAACTTTGTTGCATTTTGGTACTGAGCCGTTGGTGATAGTGAGAAAGGCGTCGGCTGTGGTTAGGCAGGACTTCAGACCATCCCTGGATTTAGCTAGTTGTAGCATTTCTGCACTGGGATCAATGCAAACAACTGGATGATTGAGACCTATTAATTATTGATGACACATTTTTAAATCAATGTAGTAGTAACTGTTAATTGCCCCTATTATCTTGCTCCTGATCAATTTTGATTGTAGTTTGTAATAAGTTAAAGTTAATAGTTTTAATTGTGATGATTCATACAGAATGCAATAGAAATTGTTACTTCTTTAAAAGCTGAGCTTCATTATAATAATAACAATAATATTATAGTATGTTATACCTGCTTTCTTCCATATGAGGCTTGATATAGCACCAGTACCAGCACCAATATCAGCTAGAACATCATCAGGCTTCAGCTCCAAGTGTTTGATGGCAAACTCTGGCAGATAGTCGTATGCAAACCCATAGAGATCATCATAACGACTGGCTATGTCAGTGAAATGCTTTACAACAATCTGTTGTTCCATTTAATACATATAGCTATTGTAATAATATTATTTCACTACAATAACTGTGAAAGAGGCACTGAAATGCATGCTTTTCTGCTTCGTGTAAAATGATCATGATTTGTTGTTTTCAAATAACGAAAAACATGCAGTGTCCCGTGGTGCTCTACGCCTCGCGATCATCTGGCCTCGGGATTGCCATGAATATCATCGACTGTGGAATGATTAGTAAACATAATATTATTATGATTTATCAATTTTAAGGCGCGAGTCACATGCACTAACAATTAAATTTTAATTTTTAGGCGCATGCGCAGTTATCCAAAGCGCTACGTTAGTGTACACTCCCCCCAAAAGCTTATCAAAACTGGTAGAGAAATGAAGTGTCGCAAGTGGGTGCTGAGATCTCACTTCTCTGGCCTTCCGAAGAGAGAAAATTTGGAGATAGTTGAGGAGGAGCTACCAGCTCTCAAGGATGGAGGTACATTCACAGCAGTCTCAGTATTTTTTTTTACTGACATGCATGGTGACTTGTTTAGCAAGGGGTGGTCACATATAATGCCTGCTGTACTGACACCTGTGACCGGGATCAGGGCCATTTTTGGACCTTGATCGCTTGATTTCACCACTAAAACAGCCTTGATCATTGATTCCCAACAAGGGGGTGGGTGGGGCGTGGGTGGAGTCGAAGGATAGGACCCATCTCGACCTTGATTTGAGCAGAGCAAATGAATATCTTGATTGCTTGATTGTCTCCAATTTTACAGCTTGACCACTTGATCTCACTTTGATCCCGGTCACAGGTATCTTGTATATTATTGTTTAGGGAAGGGCAGATAGGGGGTGTGGCTTGAGGTGGAGCTAGTATATCCCTTCCTTATAATATTCGTACATACCACATAAGTACTTGTAGCATAATCCAACAGATTATGACAGTATACAGAACTGACATTAATAGGATGGATCATGCAATACAATTCAGTCCTTTTTTTGCTATATAGACAGTACAACTATCACTAATCTCCACTAAATCAGACTCTCCTTTCCCTGGAAACCATTCTCGATCAAGTTCTAAGAGGCCTTCCTCAATTTGCTCGTCAGAGAATTCATAGAGAGTGCTAAAGACCCTCTTACGTAGCCTGTCGTACCAGTCTAGCTTAGTCATCTTAACTGTACCAACTTCAGTGATCTTTTCAACAGTGAAACCAGCCTCTTCTAACTGTATCTTGACTTCATCTTTCAATACTTGCCGGACAAACTTCTCCTTTAGTGACACCCACATTGGAAATGTAGGCTTTGATCTGACAGTCGCAACTAGAAGGCAGTCTTGCGGTAGATATTTGTAAATTTTGTAGAAAGTGCCCTGAGGATCTGGAAATAAATGTGCACTCATATTCATGATGATTTTGTTGCATTTTTGAGAGCTATAAGTGTCAGCATTGCTAAAAAAATCATCAGCTGTAGCAGGGATGAGTTTCAGACCACTTCTAGACTTCGCAATTTCAAGCATTTCTGTACTCGGTTCAATGCAAAGAACCGGATGATTAAGACCTGTATTATTATGTGTGCAAGTATACCATAATAAGCCGGAGATATTGGTGGGCATTACCGATTGATTTACTTTACCCTTTGTGCAAAACTTTGTGTGCAAGATAAAAATTAATACTGTGCTTACTCTATTTGAACATAAGAAAAAATTTCAATGTACACCCTTCTGGTAAAGGTCATCAATCACTCCTTATTACATGCCTAGTATAAATTTACTTTTCTGTGGTTATGAGTTAATTGTGGTGTAATCTATGAGGTAATTACGAGAAAACTCAGGGCCTTTATGGAGCTTTTCTGAGACGTAAAAATCCATATTATTATAATAATATTATGTAGAGTATCTGATGCACGTATCCAGCGAATACATTACAAGCTGAGTGCTACTTTCTCTGAAAAGTACCGCTGGCCGAACTTCACGCGTTCTCGTGGCTGACGTAATCCCGTGGATAAAATAAAGCTAGTCTTGTGCTATAATGTATATAGCACGCATGCTGTGTGCCATGCCGCGACCAACCCGATGTTCAGAAGCTGTATGGCGCTATCGAGTTCGTCGCCTGTGATTGAAAATTAATATCAATATCGAGATCAAGAGTCGGTCTCAGACTCCATCTCTGCGATTGAAGCGCCGACATCGATGTGGCTTAGACTGTGTACGCACTATATTGACGACCTTTTACCATATTATGAAAGTTTTTCATATTAAATACACGTTATGAAATTCATAAAATGCTAATTCTTACGTTAAATTAGATCATACGTTGCGTTCGGTTAACTACGATAGCATTCAAGTACTAGCTTATAATATTATTGCCTCTACCTATGACACCTAAGCCCATGTACCGCTACATGTACATGTATGTAGCTAGTGAATAATATCTGCTTAGTACCTGCTTTCTTCCATATGAGACTCGATATGGCGCCAGTACCAGCGCCAATATCAGCTAGAACATCGTCAGGCTGCAGCTCCAAGTGTTTGATGGCTAACTCTGGCAGATAGTCGTACATAAACTCATAGAGATCATCATAATGACTGGCAACATCTGTAAAGTGCTTTACTACATCTTGCTGCTCCATTGGACTCCAACTAATCTATGTAGCTACATCACTAACTGCCTGCTCTAGAGTCAACAACAAAGGTCAAAGAGTATGTTGAGGGCAGCCCCCTGCTATTATAGGTAGGAAATTGCATCACTGTGGACAATAGTAGCTACCCACATACTCATTTGTAAGGTTGCCACGTGGTAGCTTAAAGATCTAGTAAACCTCTAAACTTGAGCTCCATTACTTTGCAGCTTATTTGGACTTGAAGAACACTGTATGCCTATATGCTCATTGTACTAGAGCTCCCTGACCCTGAAGCACATACTTCACATGCATACACTACAACCATTAGTATATACATTATTTACCAAAAGTTAGCCTATCCAAAAACGTGATCATACTTATATAGGTTGTTTGGACAGCCTCGAATTGACATAGCTACACCATGGCAGAGTTCCAACTGCATTTGTGTGTATTATGATTCACTTAATCTTGCAGAGTTTCTTCTGGAGGCTCAATGGCTCTCTGTGGATCCCTACATGAGGTTAGAGTTCAATCAGATTGATTTGTTAAAGGTACTAGGGGCATAATAGATTCTACAATATTCATAATAATTATTAAACAAGATAAGGAAAATGAAAGGATGAAAATTAATAGGGATGGTAGTGCCAAATAGTACATAAACGAGATTTGTATAATTATACGGATAACTTATCACATCCACTATATATACCTGGGCCATCCCTACTTATAGATTCTACTGACTCTATATTATATGACCCAAAGTTTGATCTGTTCTTTATAAAGCTTGTAGCAGTGCATGGTACACTGAACTGTTTTGTTCACCTACAGACCGTTTGCTGCGTTACTACCACTGGGATCAACTATGCTGGGATCACAGGTTGCAAAGTAAGTCACCATAATAAGAGGATCCTACATTAACTATATACCGTACTTAGGGGGCTTTTCCAAAGTCCTTGTGGAAAAATTAACGTCATTATGACGTTAGGTGGGGAGGGAGTGTTGGTCTATGACGTGCATTGTCAGTAGATTTTAACTTTAGTTGTGATTATGCATTCTTGTGGTTGAACAAGTCTAGACACACCTCCAGCACTGTCAAATTTTGCATTTTTGTGACAGCCACTATGTAGTTAAAAGTGTACACATAGCTACAGGCAAGCAAGAAATTGTTAAAGAAGCACAGGTATGCAATGAATCCATGAAGACATAGCTAGCACTATAGAATACCAAGTGAATACCGAGTGTGTAGGCTATTAAAATGGAGCAGAATCAGAGTTTCAGTATTGAATCTATGCTGAAATGCTGTGACGTTAAGAGAGGGAGGGGGGGGGGGGAAATGTTAATGTCGTAATGACGTTAAGTTTTCCACAAGGACTTTGGATAAGGCCCCTTAATCTAATACTGCATATGGAAAAAAATAATTTTGATATTAAAACGCACGCTTTTTGGTAAAGGTTGTCATCGTTCCATATATTATATTATACATTAGGAGAATTCCTAAAACGCTAATTTCTTACTTAAATTGGATCATATGTTGTATTCGACTACGATAATAGCAACAGATATATCTGTCACACGCCTAGAACATGATTTTTCTTGCATTTAATAAAGTGAATCAGATCATTGTAATAATATTATTATTATTACCGACCACTGACGCAGGGTTATTGAGAGCAAATGTTCGGAGTTTGCAGTTGGTGAGCTGGTAGTGGCCCAGTATGGCTGGCAGACTCACACCATCTCCAGCACTGAGAAGGTGGGGCCCGATCGCATTTCAAAGATTGACCCCAAATTGCCGTTCAGACCATCCACTGCTCTGGGGGTACTGGGAATGCCAGGGTGAGTCAGTACAGTTGTATATTGATCAATAATTATAGGCAAGACTCGGAATTTACTCGGAAGTCACTTTTGTTATCGCCATTACACGAATGAATAGTAGGGTACACATACATGTACATAATATGGCAAGAAATTATTGTTTGATTATAGCTAGTAGATTGGACAGACTCACTTATGGCAATATCTGTTGACCTAATAGTTTTTTTATGTACCCTGGACTTTCAACATTGAATGACCAGGCTACTACTAAGTACATGTACCGGTACTTGATGTGTTGGAACTCTATGTGAGTTGTGACGTTAAATTAAAATCTTTCTTATTTTGTTATGTGTGTCCAGTGCTACGGCTTATTTTGGATTGCTGGAGTTGTGTTCCCCCAAGGAGGGGGAAACCCTGGTCGTTAATGCTGCTGCTGGAGCTGTCGGATCAGTACTCGGACAAATAGCAAAAATTAAGGGGTGTAGAGTTGTTGGTGAGTCTCTCTTCCTCCCTCCCTCCCTCCCTCCCCACCCTTCCCTCTCTTTCTCTCTCTCTCTCTTTCTCTCCCTCTCCCTCTCCCTCTCTCTCTCTTCTCTCCCTCTCTCTCTATCATCTGCTCTCTACTTATTCCTCTCCCTTTCTCTCTTAATTCAAATTTTTCCCTCACATATGTATATATTCCACTCAGGTTTTGCTGGTAGTGATGCGAAGGTTGATCACCTTAAGACGCTGGGGTTTGATGCTGCATTTAACTACAAAACCATGTCATCTCTTAAAGAAACACTTAAGGAAGCGTGCCCCAATGGAGTGGACATATTTTTTGATCATGTAAGTATGAACTGTAAATCTACAATGTCATAGACAATTAATGCATCCATGCCCAACCACTCGGCCTCAATAGTGTCGTATAAATTTTTATAAAAATTTGGGGGCCCTCTACCTACAGGTCGGTGGAGAATTCTTTAATACAGTGCTGTTTGCTATGAATGAGTTTGGGCGTGTCGCCGTCTGTGGTGCAATATCGACCTACAATCAGGATCAGGAGGAACAACCAAAAGGTGATCATAATAAATATTATATTATGGTAAAGGGTCGTCATCTCATTATATATGCTAAGGAATACAAGCTGCATGTATGTTATGTCCTCTACAAGTGCTCCATGCTACTGCTACAAATTTTTGTCCTGGAGCATTAATAGCATGTTCTTTGAATCTAGGCCTATTAGTGGCGCCCACGTGCACGTTACATTAGATGATCAGTAATGGTCGTCACACGGAAATGTAACTTATAAACCCCTTTTGCCCAATCCTAGCTTGCACAAAGTGGGGGCGTAATCGCTCTACGGTATATTATAACTGTTATTTGACAATATGGGAGTGGTCTGGCAACTAGGCTATCTTTGCATTATTCACTATCATTAATTTTAGGTCGCCAAGTATCTCGAGTGATTCTCGGCAAGCAGCTTCTTATCCAAGGATTCACCGTGTTTCGCTGGACTGATCAGTGGCCCCGGGCATTCAAGGAGATTGCTCAATGGATCCAAGAGGTTAGAAATGATAGAAGTTGTAGTAACAGGTTTGATCCCTCCTTCTATCCTCTCTTCCCCGGCCCCCCCCCCCCCCCCCCCCCCACCCCCTCTTTCTCTCTCTCTTCCCCTCTCTCTATCTATCTCTCCCTCTCTCTGTCTCTCTCTCTCTCTCTCTCTCTCTCTTTCTCTTCTTGTTGCTCTCTCCCTCTTTCTCTCTCTCTCTTTCTCTCTTCGCTCCCTCCCTCCCTCCTGCTTCCACCCTCCGGCTTTTAAATTTCACTCTCTCCTCACTCATGCAGGGCAAGCTCAAGTATCGAGAGCATGTGACAGATGGTTTTGATAACATGTTTGATGCTTTTCTTGGACTATTCAAAGGAGAAAACACTGGAAAGGCTGTCGTTAAGGTTTAAACCTAGTAACTTTTAATCGATAGTCGACCCTAGTAATGTGTAATTGATGATCGAGAGTATTATGGAATTATACTATTGTTACAATTATTATTAAATGAAACGGTTACCACATCCCTAGTAGCGTCATTGTACATGGTTCGGGTCACTATGTATACAAGTAACATAATTGAGTTATGCAACATTACGTAATCATCAAATGCTTTGAAGTGGAATAACTTGAAAATGAAAACAGATGATAAACTTTAAAGTATTTACAGGTCCATTTTCCATATTCACCTGTATCTGTGCCAAATTTCACAATTCGTTACCCTTACTGGGCAAATATTGCTTGTTAAGAAAAGTAAATTTCTACTAGGGATGTAACTTATTAATAAGCTACCTATACATGTACAGCAGTTGAATATCTAAATACTGTAACACTAGAGTAAAGTCAGATTCTACAAAGCACATAACTGTAGTAATAATACTTATGAGTGTAATAATATAGAACACAGCGAATTTTACACTTAGTCTAAATGTCATGCCATTGAATTATGTATATAGCCATAATTCATATCAGTGCTTCACAAACAGTAAAGAAAACGCCTACAAGCATTGTCACTATGTAAAGGGAACTTTCCACTGGAACTTTGATACTTGTACCCCAGACACGTGGAACGAAATCAAAATGCTCGTCTTTCTCAATCTTATTCATGCTTGCCATTGCCATCCTGCTAGCTGTCTTAAATTTTGTTAGTTGATTTTGTCGAGATATTCCTAAGTATTTGCGATGATACGTGTTCATTCTTTTTGAGCACAAAAATGCTATTGTAAGCAAGAAAAGCTGATTGAAGTTGTAAACCATGTAAGAGACTTCGGAGAAATCATAATGTCCTTCTTCATTTGATCCATCCTTCCATGCCTTGAGAATATGGTCTGTATCCAGAGATGTACCAATGAAGTAGAGCAACCATGGAACGGGAAACCAAGTTTGGAAAATTTCTAGAATGCGTTCCACTTGACCGCCTATCTCGACATACTTTTTTGTTTGCATTTCATGATCTTCATTCGTTTCAATTCTATCGCATAGATATTCATCAATGGTATCGATTTCAGCTGATTTAATACGTTTGCTGTCAGTGAGTTCCTCGATTGACCATAATTCTCCAACAGCTATCGTGGCCAAAATCATCAACAAACGAATGGTTACATCATGTAGATAGAGTATGATATCAAGAAGCCAGGAAACTATGTGATATTCGTACATGTATCCTTCACAGTTTATTTCTTGGCCACTCTGAATTTCTAGTGTGACCCCAAGAATTGGTATAGACCAAGAATGAATAAGCATGTAAATTGTTAGGACAATAAGCAGTGCTCGAATAGTACAATTTCTTTTTAATCCATCACTGCAAAGCTGTTTAAATATCTCCGGTGCGATCGTTGACTGGCTAAAAAAGAATTTGTAGATGTGAATGTGTATAATCAACGTCTCAAGCCAGCGTCCAATGAATAGGCTGCTGTACACAACCATTGTGAACAGATATTGTTGCCCACTGTTATCTGACTCGTTAAAATGGCACGCTTGTGGTAGGAGGATGCGGGGTGATAATTGTCGAATGACATAAAGTGGACATTTTAACAATAGTACTGCTTGTACGATGGTAGCAAAGGTACAAAATAGGCACTTCTGTAGTATATTCTGCATGTATGATATTATTATAGTGGATGGCATGATAATAAAGATTGCTACAGAGTATACTTTTACTTACATACCTGTACAATAATTTTAAGTCATGCATGGTGTATCTTTGTGCAATGTAGCTTTCAGGGTTTCATTGGGGGGGAGGGGGCTTCCCCCTAAGAATTTGACTTTAATTAAGTCAAGCATCATAATTATCATAATAAGTCACTAAGCTAAGCATTAATTCTGTTTTTGATCACAAGTTACCCAAAACAATCTGCCAGTGGAGGAAGTTCTCCTAAAAGTATGTCCCAAGGAACTTTGTGTGCTAAATACACTCACTCATTTATTGCACTTCCACCCCAAATATTTGTTGCTAGATGAAACCCTGGCTATAATATAATAATAATAATTTATAGGTATTATGCGTGCACCCGTATGGACTATAATATAGCAATACTAAGCAACTTGCTATTATTTTGATGATTCTATGTACGTATCGCTAATAAAAAGTGATTGTGTTAGCCACAGCTCTAAGTACTACTGTACGTACATGACATTGTGTGCTGGCTAGCTATATTATAATTATACTGAATATTATACTATGTTGTAAAATATTTTGTGTAATACAATAAGCTAGCTTGCCACAGCTTCAATTTGTGTAGTGCTGAAACTCACCTTATGTGTACTTGATGCATTGCAATTTTGAGATACAGTAGCTGGACCTGTTTCTATGGTGTGGTTCTCTCGCTCTTGACTCATCTTGTTTATTTCCAACTTAGCTACCAGAAGATAGTTAGCACAATATATTATTATCGTTTCGTGCATCCTTCACACATACCTTATAACAATATTTAATGATCCCAGTTATATTGTCTATAGCATAATCATGTTTACCTTGCCAGGACTTTAATCACATGCCACAAGTTCCCTTGCTGATCATGATTAAATTTTTACAGGTATATAGCTACTAGTCATGTTTTTGATTAGCACATTGTCAAACATGATGCACGATTAGTTTTGTTTTGCTATTATTGATAAGGGTAACTCCCTGATGGACTCCCTCGTCGCCAGTTTATTATTTCTATAATAATTTATGACTCAGCATTGTTCATGTTGTCCTTTTTAATAGTCAGATCGATCCGAGTCGCAACTTGAACTTGGTGACATATACTCAGTGTAACAATGACTGGCAGTGAGAAGACTTCAAAATGGTATCATAAACTCACCTTTTTTTCAGTTCTGTCAGCAGTGTTGCTTGTTATCACCCTCAAATTAATATTTCTTATATCTCGTTATGGAATTACAGCTTCAAGTTATAGTTGTGAACAGATTGGCAGCAACATAACCGCTGCAGTTAGGACGAAAGTTGACCACGAATATATTTTTACAGTTGTAGTGTATGCGATTTTGAATGTACTCCGCATAGTTGAATATGTACTCTTAGGAAAGCAGTTTTATTCCTTCTTTTTTCAACAAACGGAAATAATTGATCCCTGTACTTTTTTCACCAAGCACTCAAAGAAATTTTGGTACTTGCTGTTATTTTTCATTATTCTGTTGCCATACTTTCTCCTCGGTTTTGCTATCCCAGCGCTTGGAATATACCAAGAAATTGAGCTCAATGAACGATTGGAGAACTGTTACAGACACTACCATGAGGTCTACATCACTTACTGTGCAGTGAATCTTTTTCGTTATGTGTCCGCATTTACCGTCCGCATTGGAATGATCTACACTGCTCTTTTAATTGATAAACTCTGGTTTCCTGATATTAACCCCCCTGGGCATACGAGTGTAGGGTTGGATAAGATCCAAGTAGGATATAGCTACTGTCAAGAATTTGACGCTGAAAACACTGGATCAGCTACAGTAACTATATCAAGTCCGAACATCAACAATGTGACACCAAGTCATGAAGCTCAAAACCATGCCGTCAGTAATCCCGGTCATGAACTCGAGCTCTTTAGTACGAGTTTCCTTCGAGACTGGACAAAAGTGAGCACCGATTTTAAGCAAATTTTTGAAAGGTATCATGAAATTGGCAAAAAAGTTCAAGTTTATCAAGAGCTGTTTCAAACTTGGTTCATTGTCCCTTGGATAATCTATATCATTAATTCTTCTCTGAAAACCTACAACGTCCTTCGCCCTTGGAATGTTGATGGAGATGGAAACACACCCCCTTCAGATATCCCAAGTATGTACTACCTCCTGTACAACATTAATCAGCTCATTACTCTGATTGTTCCCTTTCTCTGTGCAAAGAAGATCAATACATACCATCACAAATACTTCAAGCACATGAGGACTGAACAGATTAGGCGGTATATGAATCATTCTGACGAATCTGATCCCAGTAAGGCCCGTTGCTTGTCATTTGCACGACAGCTAATGGTTGATAGGAACGATCGATATGATTTTGAACCGCGCCTTGTGGGAACGAGTATTACTGTCTCCATCGGTAATCCCTTATTTGTCATCTTGCTGCTGGTGGGATTGCTCTTGTCCGTTTCAGAGTCCCTCTTGTAACTATTAAAACTGCCTATAATTAATTTTTAATTGTTTAAGTGGTATCTCATAGTAATAGTATTAGTTGTTAATATTATTATTCTTTGCTGTAAAAATAAAGTTCGCGTGCGCGGAAAATAATATTATTGCGATCAACTGCAAAATGGGTGTGATCATTAATTTAATTTCATTCGACCCCCTGATGATCTTTACCATACCAATAATACGTTTCTGATCGCGAGCATGGTTAAGTGTCGCAAGTGGATTCTGAAATCTCACTTCTCTGGCTTGCCCAAGAGAGAAGATTTGGAAATAGTTGAAGAGGAACTGCCACCTCTCAAGGATGGAGGTGAGCCAAATTAGTGCTGATCCACTACTAGCATGCAGTGGAACACGGTGGGGGGCGAAAACTGTCTACGCGTATACACGCTGCGTATACATGTAAGCTGGGTAGTAAGGTCTGCACATAACTATGATCCTGGCGAGACTAATTTAACATAAATTAACCTTCCCCATATAAATTTGCACAATTGGACAGCTGCTCCAATGTATATCAAAACTGGCCTGAGTCAACTACCCCATTAGTCTCGAACCCAGACCCCTCCCTGGATGTATTTATCACCAGCAAGCAGAAGGAAGGGTCTGGCAACTCTTGCACGGTTTTCGTGTGCATTTGGTATGTAATTAAAGCTATATGTATAGTCACATGATTGGAATTTCATTATAATTTGATAATAATAATTTTTTGTTCTTTGGCATTATTAAAATTCGTGTGACTCATAGATCGACTTCACAGCCATGAAATGCTGCTCACTGTGCTGTTGCTCGCTACCTAAAGACTCGAGCAAGTGTAGACGATTAACACAGCACGTCGTCAAGTCGGGACCATTGCTGAACACAGACACAAAGATATCTTTTCCTAGAAAAATAGCTTCTTTCTCGGGCTTATCACGGAGTGCTGTGTAGCCCCATCTCCTTCGCTGTGTTCTCTAGTAGTCTAAAAATTCTGCCACCATAACTTTTCACTATGCTGTCTTCCAGTATTGCTATATCAGTGCATGCCATGTCGCACGTTCCTGCAGTCCAAATTCGAAAGTCACACGATATCTCGTACCCCATTGGCTCTGTGAAAATTCCTCTAGAGAACACGAAAACTGTACAAGAGTTGCCAGACCCTTCCTTCCGCGTGCTGGTGATGCAATACATCCAGCGCTGCGGAAAAGGGAGGGGTCTTGGTTCAAGACTACCCAGTGACCATTAATTTTAAGTAAACAGCCTTGATTCAATACACAGCAGATTGTCTGGTTAGGGGGCACTTTCAAACTAATTAACATCATTATGGTGCTAAGCGGGAGGAAGTCAGGGCCATGATGCTAATAGCCATCCTTTGACCTTGAGCTAGACTGTCCTACATGCATGTATATTTATCTGCTACTGTCTTCAAGTCTAGAGTCTCGTAAGACAACGCCTCTAATGCTTTTTGCGTTAAAGGGGTGTGGCTTGCAATCTAATCCTTATCCTTTGCCAGTAGGGGGTGTATACTTTGGGTGAAACTGACAACATTAATAAAAACATTTTGTGCCACATTATAGTCTAGTATATACTTCTTTGTTATACGTTTGTATCTTACAGAGTTTCTACTCGAGGCACAGTGGCTATCTGTTGACCCTTACATGAGGTAAGCATAATATTACGACATTATATCAACGATATCTTCGGCAAATCAACACCTCAGCTCGTTAATTATTGTACACTTCTCCCAACATACTGTGGGGTACTGAAGCCTGCAAAATACTATAGCTACTTTGTTTCCAACCAGTGCTAATCCAAATTAGTTAATAAGAAAATGTACTCAATCAAGAAACCAGTTGCCAATGTGAAGGATACAATGGCAAATTAATGACTAACGTAGAGAGCTCCTGCCATCTACTTACTGTGATATTAAGTGCGTGAATGTAGTGTAAATACGTGGGGCCACTAGGTACATGTAGCTTCGTTGTCTCATTTTGTTTTATCGTCAACTTGCAGGCCATATTCTGTCAATCTGCCCTTGGGATCAACTATGATTGGATCGCAAGTGGCAAAGTGAGTGAATGTACAATAATATTATCTTAAGATTTAGGGACTTCTTACCAATAAAACTTGAATGATTCAAGCGTTAACTTTAATTTTGTCATGCTTGATACATATTGGTGATACTTTTTTATCCTGGTTTCCTCATATATAATAGCACTTCAACATTAATTTTACTGTAGTGTCCCGGGCAAGCGCCCACTCCCATGTGCTGCATTTCAAGGGGTCAGTGTAGCAGCTTCTATACAAACATATACAATTTATGTCCCGGGTAAGCACCCATGCGGGCCAAAATTGCGAGTTACGTTTAAGCACCCATGGACGCTTACCCTGGACACTATGGTACATGTACATAGAACCCAAAGTATCTGATCACGTTCTGTATTTAATACATTGCAGAGTTACTGAGAGCAAGTGTGGTGACTTTGCTGTCGGTGAACTGATTGTGGCTCGTATCGGTTGGCAGACTCACACCGTTGCCACTGCTGCGCTACTGAAGGAGAAGTGGATGTTAAAGATTGATCCCAGTCTCCCCTTCTCGCCGTCCACAGCTGTCGGTGTACTAGGAATGCCTGGGTGAGTGTACGAGTCGATCGATGGGAAATATTTTTAGGAAATAGCTTCGTAAGTTGATCACACCCCCGGGATCTGATATACACATGTAAGTTACTGTGTACATGTAGGTATGCTTTAAAAGGATTTTCTCTGGCTAGCTATTATTTTCTTCTCTATAATCTCATGGTTTTTAATGCATTTAAGGTCTCGTGTATCATGTGATAGTATTGTTTGTACATGTAGCGTAAAGTGCCAATTATCGACATACGGTTTTCTCCCGCGTGTGCTGTTGCTTAGGAACATCGCCTGAACTTCGAATTTGGACCAAAAGGTAGGGGGTCGCCAGGGCTACAAGTACCTAAAGTCTCAGGGGGCTGCCGATCAAAATACGTCTGCAATGGCAATTTTAGCTTATAATTGCGAATGCCAATTATCAACAGTCGGTACGTATTATCGGCACACCGTATACTTTCAATACAATCAATTATCGTCACTTGGAGCTTTGTCATCACAGTGCATGCAATCCAAGAGTAAGAAAATTATATAAAAAATATTAGCAGGTGCATAATCATGAGCTCTAACTACTGAGACAACTTCATGTTCATAGGTGAGCTTATTCGATCTTTATCGTTTTTTCAATCCTGGCAGAAGCGCCTCGGGAACGGCACCATCGCGTCTTTGCCCCTGTATTGAGAAAGTAAGACACTGTGAGGGTCATCTTATCACAAATGAAGCAAAACTTACCTTCAAAAGTCCAGCCTGAAGCACAGAAGCGAGTCGCGATCGACCACGCGAAGTTATTATTAAACGCGCCACGCCCACTGCCTATACTAAGGCCCTATGTCGATAATCGATACCCGTACTTCCGATAGTTGATACCTGTCGGTAATTGGCACATTACGCTATAGAGCTACAGGTTATTTTGGATTGCTGGAGTTGTGTTCCATCAAGGAGGGAGAAACCCTGGTCGTTAATGGTGCTGCTGGAGCTGTTGGATCAGTGGTTGGACAAATAGCAAAAATCAAAGGGTGTAAAGTTGTGGGTGAGCTCTCTCTCTCTCTCTCTCTCTCTCTCTTTCTCTCTCTTTCTCTCTCTCTCTCTCTCAAAAAGTCATATTAATTTCTTTCACTCTCATTACAGGATTTGCTGGTAGTGATGCTAAAGTTGACTACTTAAAGTCACTTGGATTTGACGCTGCTTTCAACTACAAGACCATCTCATCTCTTAAGGACACCCTCAAAGAAGCGTGCCCTAATGGCGTTGACATATTCTTCGACAATGTAAGTATATGCCACTACTTGATAAGTTAATTCCTAAAGGTAACGATTGCTGTCATGGAACAAGATAACAATATTATTGCTTAATACTTAGCAAGAGCTACTGTATAACACCATTATTACATGCCTCTATTCAAAATTATTATTAAAGGTTGGTGGTGAATTCTTTGAGACAGTTCTCTCTGTTATGAATACGTTTGGCCGAGTCTCTGTCTGTGGCTCCATATCGACATACAATCTGGAAGACCCTCCCCAAGGTAAGCATGGTATTCATAATACAGCCGGAAAATTAAATTTTGCCACTATACTGCCGCCCAACTAACCTATATCTTGTTCAGGGGCGGCAGAAGGTTGAAAATAGTGGTGTGGTAAGCCTGCCATTACAAAGGCACTACAAACATGCTTTAAACGTTTAATGTTTGAGAAAAGTGGGTGTGGCAGGTAAGTTGTGAATCATTTGCCTCATGTTCAAGCCAAACTGCGTCTGTCATGATACAATACTAGCTACTAGTGGAATGGAAAGATGTGACCTGCTCATTGCTAGTATTAGTGGCATAGCGGCAGCAGCTATTAAGAATGTGGTATGGCATTGCCTATCCATGAAAAAAGTAGTATGGCAAATGCCACACCAGCCATACCACTTCCGCCACCCTTGTTGTTCATTTTTCAAAAGTTGCCTTCAGTGCTAGTGAAACTGGTTATTGTTTCTAGGGGGTGTGGCTGCATGACATTGTGTATGATCCAATCATTTGTCAGATTTGTCAGATTTACCATACGATAACTATCGGAGTAGAACACAATATTTAGGAAGCACCACTTGCTTGTTGTCATAGGTACTGCTACTCATACCTCGGCATTCACAACAATACTCAGCAATAATGAGTGGTAGAGTGCATGGTGCTGTGTGGTTCTTAATTATTTGTGATTTGAAACCACTTTGATGTTAACTTCAGCACCGCTATTTTTTCTAGCTACTTGCCTATATAATAATATTATAACTCTTGTCGCACTACTCTATCTTATGCAGGTCTACAGATATCTCGTACGATTCTTGGTAAGCAGCTGAAGGTGGAGGGGTTCCTAGTTGGTCGCTGGTTTGATCGTTGGCCCCCAGCATTCAAGGAGATGGCTCAATGGATACAGGAGGTATGTGCATAAGATATATTATATAAGTCACAGTCGGAATGTACCTCCTTCTCTCTCTCTCTCTCTCTCTCTCTCTCTCTCTCTCTCTCTCTCTCTCTCTCTCTCTCTCTCTCTCTCTCTCTCTCTCTCTCTCTCTCTCTCTCTCTCTCTCTCTCTCTCTCTCTCTCTCTCTCTCTCTCTCTCTCTCTCTCTCTCTCTCTCTCTCTCTCTCTCTCTCTCTCTCACTCATGCAGGGCAAGCTAAAGTATCGAGAGCATGTGACAGATGGTTTTGATAACATGTTTGATGCTTTTCTTGGTCTGTTCAAAGGAGAAAACATTGGAAAGGCTGTTGTCAAAGCCTAGGACTATTGACTATAGTAATACCATGTATTCTGAACGAGGTTGGTGGTATACTCACAGAGAATAGTTTTTATAGGAAAATTCATTGCCTAATTTTTTATAAGGGAAAATAATTTTTTGTGGTTTTGACAAAATCTATAGTGACACTATAATAATCAAACTACAGTGGCCTCCCAGTAGGTGTAACATATTTTTTTTATGCCACGGTATAATAGAATAGCTTAACAAACGTCCAGTGAGTACAATGTCATAATAGTGAAGCATTATAGTGTAAAACCCTTGGTGCATTGCAATAGCTACAACTAGTCTACATGTTGCAAATTTGCAAGCTAGGCTAAGCAACACTCGTACTGTACATGTACGTACAGTTGCAGAGAGTAACCACACTCCGATTGCACGCAATAATTATTACGTGATTGTACCACGTGCATGCCAGATCAATAGATCTATAATATTATTATAGTACAGTAAAGCCATTAATTTTCATCTATGATCAAAAGGCAATCATGATTAGTGCAGAGAAAGCAGCAGAGTTAGGTATCAAAAGAATGACATTATACATAATATTATTACATGAATTATAATACTACACTGTTAAAAATGGGGTGCTCAGTCGCATGTTTAAAAATGACACCCCAGGGGTGTAAGCTCGTTGCCATGGAAATCTATGATCTTTTTTGTGTATAAGTAAAGTTTTTGAGGTTCCCTTAGACTCTATCATAATGTGAGTGTTATAGAGTTTGAGAAACCTCGAAAACTTAACTTTTAATACGAAAAGATCAAAAGTATCCATAGTATCCATAGCAACAAGCTTACACCCCTGGGGTGTCATTTTTAAACATGCGACTGAGCACCCCATTTTTAACAGTGTATGATTGACTATTACATCTTCCGAGTTTACATAGCAATCCATCATGCATGAGCTTCATGGACTGCAATTGTTTCGCCAGATATGAAATTTCCATCCGCCACCATCCCTTCAAAACTGCACAATGTCATAATGGAGGATCACACAATTCATTAGGATTGAGTGGGCTAATTAGGGTCCACAGTGTCGGTTTTGGACTCCTTAGTGAACAAGGTGCTGAATATATACAATCAGTGATACGTAGGACGTACTCTTTC
This sequence comes from Cliona cf. orientalis, assembly GCA_963930775.1. Classification (NCBI taxonomy): domain Eukaryota; kingdom Metazoa; phylum Porifera; class Demospongiae; order Clionaida; family Clionaidae; genus Cliona; species Cliona cf. orientalis. Next base: position 9,831,192 of record OZ005690.1, read on the forward strand.
TCCATTAGCAAAAAGAGTGGAAAGGCTGGGGAGCATGATTAAGGAGCACTTCCTCCACATCAATCCTGCCCAGAATATTGCTTTCCCGAAAGATATACACAATGTCAGGTACAATTGCAATGTTGTACCAAGTCTTTCATAACTTTGTAATGGCCATGGGAATGGTATTGGAGCAGTTAGATTTCCTGAACTATAATTTTGGCTGTCTTGGTCCCCGTACAGTTCAACCACGTGTAAACCACACATTCCAGCACATGTTAATTGCGACCGCAGCGTGCTATCGAAAGTGGGCGTTGCCCTAATTAATGTCCGCGTTTATATAAACAGCGCTGCAGCAGCGCACAAATTAATAATTATTGGAGCTAACTAGCTATACGTTGATCGCGAGCATGGCGAAGTGTCGCAAGTGGATTCTGAGATCTCATTTCTCTGGCTTGCCAAAGAGAGAAGACATGGAAATAGTTGAAGAGGAGCTGCCACCTCTCAAGGATGGAGGTGAGCCAAGATAGTAGATTTACTGATCTGCCACTAGCGGCTAGTCTTGTCGGACAAAGAAGAAGCATGCAGTGCTACCGTGTGGCCCAGCCCTGAAAATCTGGGCCGATCCATTACAGGCCGATTATGTTACCGGACGTCCATTATACAACCAGATAGCTGGTTGCATAATTGCAATGGTTATACAACCATGCAAATGGGAGCTAGTATACACGTAGCTATCTACGTGGTGGTGATGCAATACACCCAGCGCTGCGGAGGGAGTAGTCTGGTTCACACGACTTGTAGCTATCCTTGGCCTGGTGAGACTATAGACTATAGGGACACACAAGTGTAGGAATTTCCTCACTCAGCTCTCAGATCTACTGGGGAACTATACCTTATCATAATTATATTATTACAAGTGTAAAAACAATTGAATAAAATTGAAGGATGAAGTAGGGATGGCAATGGCAACACATTATGAGCATGCGCATTAGATGACAAAAATGGCGTATCAGACACACCCCCCTATCTTTAATGCGCCGTACACACCCTAGAGATAACACGAGCCACTGCACTGCGCGCTACAAAATAGAGTGGATTTATGTGAGAACCAAGGTGAGAGGTCCAGAGAGTCTTGAGTTAGCCCTGGAAATGAGAAAGAAAGAAAGAAATAAAGAATGAGAAATGGCCATTTTTTTGAACATAATTTTGGTTCTGGCATATACAATTAAGTCGATGGATGATCTTGGTCTTGTTGGATAGATAATTTGCTGTAGATTCTGATTTTGACACTTAGAAATTTCAAAAAGTTACCTGTTTTGAGATATTTGGATTTTTGTAATGTATTACATATATGGAGTATCCGTGCCATCCCTACTTATAGCTATAGAGTCTACCGACTCTATGATACTTTGCCATACATTCGCTTTATTAGCTATATTATCTTACAGAGTTTCTACTCGAGGCGCAGTGGCTATCGGTTGACCCTTACATGAGGTAAGCATATATGTACATGCACTTCTCCCAACTGAGGGGTACTGAAGCCCATAAAATACTATAGCCCCTTTTAATGGATATTTCCAACCAGTGCTAATTAAGAAAATGTACTCAATCAAGAAACCGATTGCCAATGTGAAGGATAAAATTATAGCAAATTAATGACTAATTAGGGAGTCCCTGCAATCTGCAATAATAAGCGTACATGTGAATGTAGTTTAAATGCATGGAGCGACTACTTATAGTTTTGTTGTCTTGGTTTGTTTTATCGTCAACTTGCAGGCCAGATTCTGCCAGTCTGCCCTTGAGATCAACTATGATTGGATCACAAGTGGCAAAGTGAGTGAATACACTGAAATAATTATTATCCAGCAACTGCTTAAGATTTAGGAATATATTATTGCCAACAATATTTGAATGATTCAAGCATTAAAGTTAATTCTGTCCATATTGGCGTTAATTTTCTCCTGATGAAATTTTCCTCATATTATATGACATTGTACAATAGCTAGCGCTTCAATATTAATTACGTAGAACCCAGAACATCTGTACTCAACATATTCAACATTATAGAGTTACTGAGAGCAAGTGTGGTGACTTTGCTGTCGGTGATCTGATTGTGGCTCGTATCGGTTGGCAGACTCACACCATCGCCAATGCTGCGCTGGTGAAGGAGACGTTGATGTCAAAGATTGATCCCAGTCTCCCCTTCTCTCCGTCCACAGCTGTCGGTATACTAGGAATGCCTGGGTAAGTGAGTCAGTTGTTAGGACAAGGACATCATTTGCCTACGGTAGTACCTCAATATCTTGGTAATCGTGTAGCATTCAAATATCCACGGGGGAACTATACCATGCTTGACTGGGTACACTTGGACTAATGGGGAAATTCATAATGTGGAAGATGTGACTGTGGAGCAACTAATATTAATAATAACTATAATATCCGTATATAGTATGATACTATCACTATTCTTTCAGCTTCTGAAGGTTGACTATACCCCTGCCTGCTTGAGTCTCAGACAATAACGATCATTTTCTTATATTATTGTCCGTGTCCTTACCTGCATGCATGGAGGGCATAAAAGACACACTCTGCAACAAGTTCAGAAGGCCCGCGATTGGTCAGTGTTGCAGTGCCATGTGCACAAACAAGGGTTGCCATAGAGACTCATTCTCGAACGAATAGCCCGAAGGCCCTCACATTTTGAGAGGCCTGCCACCAGTAAGAAAAGGGATCTAATGTATAAAGGAACATAGCTATACTTCAAAAAAATCAACTAGTAAAATTTACAATTATATATGTATCTCTGGCTAGGTATATTTAATTTAAATATTGGAAAGTATGCTTTTTAGTGTTTCATAATGTTATGTGTAATACTTGCATGCACATGCATATATAGAGCTACAGCTTATTTTGGCTTACTGGAGTTGTGTTCTGTCAAGGAAGGAGAAACCCTGGTCGTTAATGGTGCTGCTGGAGCTGTCGGATCACTAGTCGGACAAATAGCAAAAATCAAAGGGTGTAAAGTTGTGGGTGAGCTCTCTCTCTCTCAAAAAGTCATATTAATTTCTTTTATTCTCATTATAGGCTTTGCTGGTAGTGATACTAAAGTTGACTACTTAAAGTCACTTGGATTTGACGCTGCTTTCAACTACAAGACCATCTCATCTCTTAAGGACACCCTCAAAGAAGCATGCCCTAATGGTGTTGACATATTCTTTGACAATGTAAGTGTTTAGCTACTTTAAAATGTTACTGTATTCTTAAGAGCAAAAATCGCACTCATAGTTATTATTACTTTAATGCTGCACAAGAACTAGCTACATGTATACCACTATTATGTACTAAGGTTGGTGGTGAATTCTTTGAAACGGTTCTCTCTGTTATGAATACATTTGGCCGGGTCTCAATCTGTGGCTGCATATCAACATACAATCTGGAGGACCCTCCCCAAGGTATATTATAAGCATGGTAGTAATTATAGTAGTGCCATACCGTAAAGTCTGGTTAATAAGCGCACATGCTTATTAAGCGCATATTTTTATTAAGCGCATGCTTCCTTCCTGTTGTTAAGTATTGTCTAATAAGCGCATGAGCCCAAAAAAGATGACAGTAGCTAATATTATTTCCCATTCGATCCAGAGTTTTCTATGCTCTACATGGCTAGAACTGGGCAAGTGGAAACGGAGGAAACTGAAAACGGAAACGGATAGCTGAAACGGAAAACTGAAGCGGAAAGCGGAAACGGAAAAGCTGAAAATTGGTAGTGGTCGTCAGAAATATAAACGATATGAGCGTGCATTGAGCTAGCATCTTTGATATCTGGCCATGCATAGGAAAATTAATGAAGTTTGATGTATTATTCGTTCCCTGCAGCTAGTGTGAAGACCTTGTAAACACATCCAAGTGACATTACTGTATTGTTGGTGATCATCGTTGTCTGAGAGCCATGATATTAAATAGGCACCATGCAATTGTAGCAAAATTGATTTTAGTTAATGTTACTACTAGCCTTGTCCCTGGGGGCCTGGCGATAAGGCTATGTTACTACTGGACTCCTGTAAATATTGATATCAGGGTTGCTGATTCAGTAAGTGCTCCACCGATGTCCAGTTATGATTCTAGATTACGGACTGTACAGCCACTTTGTGAGCCCTCAGGCTCATCAGCAGTTACTGTACCAAGCCTGAAGTAGTTAGACTAGTAGCTATTGGCTACAGTGTGATTTTTTACTTGGTAGACTTTTACTGCTTAGCACGATAATAAAATGAATAATAATAGCAGATTTTGAGCCACTTTGACTTGAATACGGGCCACCTCTAAGCCACCGAGTATTGATATTAATTTTAGTTTGTCACTCTGAACTTCCTTCGCCAACTTCAAAATTCTACTGCCTGGTTTAGCCTGGCTTAGCATTCAGTATCTTGTACTCTGGCCCAGAGTCTTGGTGTCATACTGGCACCCAGACTAGGGGTTGGTAAATTATGCCGGCATAATTTTGAGCATAATAGGTGTGTGTAAGCATTTGAGAATTATGCTAGCATTATAGGCATCAACTGGCATAATTTTGAGAATTTTAGGGCACACAATTGCAAGTTGACCTTTGTCACAATGCCTGGACTACACATTATGGATTCATAAACGGTTAATTAATCAGCTGGTACCCACTTTCGAATCTAAACACATGTAAAATTGAAATGGCTGCACTCTATGATAGTGTTACTGAGTGTCCTCATGTCTCGTATCGGTTTTTATTAACATTATAATCAGATCAACTTGAGCATTATGGGTAATGTATTGGGAATTATAGGTGCACTTCTTGAGCATTATTAGGGATTTTTTGAGCATTTGAGAATAGCATTATAGGCAAAAAAAATTAGCATAATTTACCTACCCCTAACCCAGACTATCATACTGGAGTCTTCCTGTTGTTTGTACATCCATAGGAGGCAGGTGGTGTGCTGTTGCTAGCAGCCAAAAGTGAACTAGACCTCTATCTCTCGTCACTACTTAATTGTATAACCTAATTATAATCCTCAAGCTTAGGTCGAGCCAGGAATCTTATCCAGCTGTCAGACTAAGCTGAAAGACACTGGCAGCAGCTCTTGCTTAGCCCCAAACAGATCGCGCATGCGTAAAAAGTGCTATTAGCGCAATGAATGCTGACGACCATTGCCCAATTTCAGCTTTTCCGTTTCCGATTTCCGCTTCAGTTTTCCGTTTCAGCTTTCCGTTTCCGTTTTCCGTTTCCTCCGTTTCCACTTGCCCACTAGAACTAGTTTACCAACCTACTTTCGGATAGCCAGCTACACGAGATTGGCTATACTCAACACTGCGATGTTCCACTGAGACGGGTTCGGACTCTTGATCTTGACTTCAAAGCGAGTATCGCCAAAGAAGTCGGCTATTTTTCCAGTTTTCTTCCAGCGATGGTTTCCGATCATACTCCTATGAACTATTGCAGAGCTTATTCCAAGAATCGTTATGTTCATACCTTGCTAGCTTTGTGATTGAGCGCTCGAACGTGCTGGCAGTGGGCGGGGCCAAAATTTTACTCTCTATTAAGCGCACATTGTCTAATAGGCGCATATTTCCTTACCACTGAGCGTGATAAGCGCATGCGCTTGTTAACCAGACTCTACGGTAATATTATAGCCGGAAATTTTAAATTAGCAGTTGGTTCTTGCCATACTGCCGCCAAACTAACCAAAACTGTCTCATTCATTCTTCTATCATGCCTTCAGTGCTAGTGAAATTGATTATTGTTTCTAGGTGCGTAAGATTTACCTTACGATAAAATCAGTATAGAACACAATAATATGATCTAGGAAGCACTACTTGCTTGTTGTTGTAGGTATTGTTACTCATGCCTTGCAATCAGCAGTTAACTTCTGATATTTCCTGGTATCGTATTCTACTATGGTAGCTAGTAACTAGAATACAGGGAAGTAGCAACCAAATATTCATTGGTCAGGCCTCGGAAGCAACTGATCGATGCACAACGCGGCATGTGTATGTGTTTAATTGAAATAATAATTATTATTGTTGACATTGGTCATCTCAATTCACTTAATCTATCTTTTAGATATCTAATTATTTAAGGCGGGGCAAACTGAATTCGCTGTTTATCGTCACCGCCCGCATGGATTTTCAGATTTTCTCAAAATTTTTCAGATTTCATATTCAATACAGTAAACATATGGCACTTTGAGCCCCACCCACCGATCGCGTTAATTAGAGGGCGGGGCGTCGGCGATGGTTCGAGCATAGCTTTCCAGCACTCTCTACTAGTTTGAAATATGAAAAATGACCGCCCGCCCGCATGCAAAATCGAAATCTTTGTGACGATAAACTGTGAATTTAGTTTGTCACGCCTAATAGTAGTATTTGCACGTAGCAGCACTACAATAATATTATATCAGAAGTACACTGCATGCAGTTTGATACTTACAAATGTCTGGTATAAGTTAGAGACTTCTTTTGTTTTATAGCTGCTATAAGCAAGCAGGTGTGGCAAAAACATAGTCTATTGATTTATTAACCCTCGGCGCATGCGCGAGGGTTACGGTAGTCGTTCTGTGTGTGTGTCTGTCTGTTTAATGTGACCACGCTAGCTGATACATACCTCGTTTACGAGTCTAAACTGCTGTGTTGCCAGGTTCCTTATAGCGTTCCAAACGCATGATTTGTGTGGATTTTGCAGGAAACGTTTCGTTCTCTCGTTTGGCGTCGTTTGCTGATTTAAGCTTCTTGGCTTTCCCAGCCAGCGGTAGCATGGACTTTACTTATAAATAGAACGCTGGGTGTGTCGCGCTATATACGGCATAGGCCTAATATTTATAGGCATGCGCGAGGGTTACGAAGGCGGGGTCAGGGGACATATGGATGAGATGTATTAAGGGCAAAAAACAGCAACCAGTAGGATTGAGTTGGGTTGGTTGAGTGGACTAGGGCTGGTGCTGGTGGAGAGGTGGTCATGGGTTCGAATCCCGCTTCAGTGATCTTTGAATTTTTTTTTTTTTCTTCCACTTTCGAAATTATTTTTTAACCTTTTTTGGTGGGCTAGTTTGGCGGTACTCAAGGCGCTAAATTTTAGACCCAGCCTAATATTATACATTCATCTTTATAGCTACCTGCATAGTACAATAATAATTATTATCATTACTATAAATCTGACAGCGCCGAGGGTTTAGCACCAGTGGTGTTCATTATTACAGTATTGGAGAAATAGCCACTAACCAGGAGTGTTGGAATGAACGTTTCACTGCTGTCTTACCATGCATATGAATCAAGAGAGTCAGATAATCATCAGAGACAGAAACTAGTGGCCATGTGCACTCTCAATGCCTAAACGCGTCTGCGCGTGCGCGTGCACTCCTCTTGGACACACCCACTTCGGACGAAAATATTGGTCAGGCCATATGGCCTGACTGGCCTGAGCGGTTGCTACGCCCCTGGAATAAAATTATCTTATTCATTTGTACATTTGTACATGTACATGTAGGTCATCAGATATCTCGTATAATTCTTGTTAAGCAGCTGAGGGTGGAGGGGTTTATAGTTACTCGCTGGTTTGATCAGTGGCCTCTAGCATTCAAGGAGATGGCTCAGTGGATACAGGAGGTATGTGCATAAGATCATGTATGCACCTAGTATGATAGGCCACAGTCGGTATGTACCTCTCTCTCCTTCTCTCTCTCTCTCCCTCTCTCCCTCTCCCCCCCCCCCCCCTCTCTCCCCCTCTCTCTCTCCCTCTCCCTCTCCTCACTCCATGCAGGGCAAGCTAAAATATCGAGAGCATGTGACAGATGGTTTTGATAACATGTTTGATGCTTTTCTTGGTCTGTTCAAAGAAGAAAACATTGGAAAGGCTGTTGTCAAAGCCTAGGACTATTGACTATAATAATAGTATTATTATTACCGTGTATTCTGAACAAGGTTAGTGATGTACTCTCAGAGTAATAGTATGATGTCTATATTGCCTAGGAATTGCAAGATAGTATTAAAATTTAATGCCACTGGGTTTACCCAGGATTGGTATAGGCTTGCAAACCTGCACTCAGTTCAACACTAGTGTATACTAGGATTATTATTCGTTGATAATTTATTAGAACTTAAGTATCGGAAGCCGGCATTCACTTTAGTGCTCGTATGCCTTGATAGTATTGCTCATGAAAAATCAGTTCCAGTCATATTATGCCTGGTCCAATTAACAATTAATGCTATGCCATTAATTTTCAATTATTATGTTATTATCATGTAATGATAGCAATCATTGTTGTGGTTTTAATAATAATGTCCCTCTGCTGCTGAATCAGCTATTTCTGTGTCTCCTGGTGCAGTGGTGGCTTGCACACTGCTACTGCCGCTATTGTTATCGTCGGCACTAGTGTCCGCTGGGTTATCGGGTCGCTCACGGGGAGACAGAGGAAGATCGTGGCGTGGTGCACATTTCCCTCGAAATTGTTGTACTTTTCTCAACACTGTGCCAGGATTCTCGTACATGACATCGTATACGTACTCCCCCTCTATCTCGGCCGCGGGTTCCGTGACTTTGATGGCTCTCCGGTTCACTTCATGATCAGCGTAGGCAATGTTTTTTTGCTGATGCAATAGAATTATCCTTCAAATCGCCAAATTTTCTTCTTTTGTTGGGACGATAAATTAAAATTAATATCATAATCAAGAATAATAATGAAGGCCTCAGAATCAGGCCTAACCCACAAAATTAATGTTGAAAGCATGTTTAAAATGCATTTAATGAGCAACAGAAAATTCATGTTTTTGAAAATTTGAGTGATTTGGTGGAGTAAGGTGTTTGGTTTTTAGTTACAATTGCATTGTCAGCAGATTTTAGCTTTAGTTGTGATTATGCATTCTTGTGGCTGAACAAGTCTAGATATGCCTCCAGTAGTGTCAAAAGTTGCATTTAATCCATGATAGATTATGTCTGCTATATACCTATTGCTACTATTCCATGGAGCCCTTAGCTAGCTTGTCTACTTTCTTACGTGAAGAAGCTGGTTGACAGATCACTCCAGCATCCTCAGAGTGACTGCAGTCGTGAGTCCCAAGTGGACGAGAATCGCAGTCAAGAAGCCTCAATTTACTGCCAGTACACATCACATCGTCTAGGAGTACATCACCTCGCCCAAAAGTGTCCCCAACCTGTGCCTGTGCACCTATATTAAAAAGGAGATTATATTATTATTATTATGATATTTACCGTGTTTAGCTACTAATCGCAAAAAAAAATATGCTCTTTAGTAGAATTTTTTATCTAGTCAACATGCACCATGCAGTAGCCTTGAATACCTAATAGCTACAACAAGTTTATGTGCACTGTAAACCCCTAGCTACACCAACACAAAAATAAATAGCTAGTATAATAATAATAATTATACCTGCTGAAGAGAATCCCAGCTATCTGCAGACTACACTGGCATCAATGTTGCTCCAAAAATCATTGCACACTGTACCCCACGTTCCATTGAAGCAGACTTCCACACGTCCTTCCAGCTCATTCATTCCATTAATAAGCCTGATATCTCCATTGGTACAGCCTATTAATAATAATATTATTATTATGATAATATAATAATTCCGATAATTTTATTGTTTTTGCACAGGATGAGCATACTCATGGAAAGATCTGAGGTCAAAACTAGCTAACTAAGCCTCGATTATAAAAATTAATTATTAGTATAGCTGGGATCATACAATGTCATAGCGTCCTGATTAAAGGTGTCCGACTTTTGTATACATATAATATTAGAGATGTATATGGGTGGTGTCCTGATTAACTAAAGGAGATGTCCTCAGTAATTCAAGGGTGTCCTTATAGAGGGTATCTTGAGGTCTGTCTGCACACTGTAGCTATTATAGTGGTATCGGCAATCCAACGGATGATAGCTTTAGCCTTAGCTTGCATAACTTGATGAAACAAAGTGCCAAGCTGGCACAAAATGAGGGGGGCAATAGTACTAGTATCGTATTATTACAATAATTATATAGAGTACCCCATGCAGGACTGCCTATGATCCATAAGCACAGGAACATGCATGAAAACACAATGTCATACATTTTTGATACTTATACTGATCCAACTAGAAACCCAGCAATTATCACTGCATGTGACAGTGGTATGGTTCCCAGGAAGCCTGTCCTTGTTGTTGTTATCGATGGAGGCCCAGATCATCGTATCACGTATGCTTCTGTATAGGTTGCTTTGATTTGTCTTTTCATATCTTTGGACGTAGACATGCTTGTTGTTGGCTGTACATGTCCGTATCAGTCGTGGCAGAATGTGGCTGAAAGAGTCATGTGTACACTGAATCTGGCATTAATGAACGTTTCACTTGCCAGGAAGGAGCTGCCTGATGTATTGGAATCACTTCTGCGTAACAAGAAGACCATGGATGATGTACGTCAAGTGATTGCTACAAACCCAGCTGTGGGTGAGTCACTACAAGATGCAATGCAGAACGTAATCTGCACATTGTCAACACGTCTCACTAGCATGGAAATTAAAGGAGAACGAATACAGGTTGAAATGGCTCCTGGTGAAACAGAGCTGACTCAGTGCTTTGAGTGGATCCATTTTATAGAGCCAGGCTTGCCCCAAGAAAATATCAAGAAAAAGACTCTAATGGAAAATGAACATCTTTGCAACTTTATGCAACTTTATGAGTCGTCACTGCAGCTCTACTGCTTACCTCTTTCAGGTGAAGAAATGCTTAGATCCGGAATGTTACTATTGTATAGAACATCCTGTTAGAATGCCCATGGAAGACTTCCACAACTTGTCTTTTGTCCCTCTGCCTTTGATGGGTGATGGGGATAAGTATGTAGATTCAAAGATTTATATGGGAAAGAGGTTGATGAATGAGATCGTCCATCTGGTAAGCCAGCTTCTCATGGAGAAGAAATGGACAAGAAAAGGAAAGACTTGATTGTGAGCAGTAAAGCTCAATGTGTGCTAGTATGTCAAGAGTGCTTCAAGCCACATCGTGTCTATTCAAAGAACAAGTTTAAACCTGAACAGAAAGCAGCCATTGAAGAATTGCAGGAGTCTCATCTCTACACATGTGGGTCATCTTTGTTTCCTTCTGAATCACCACTATCCACTGAGTACAATTTGTGTTCGGGAGAATCTGACTTGTAGTGACCCTATTGAACTGTCATAGCTACTATTCTGCAACACTAGCTAGCATAGGTGGCGGAACCAGGGGGGCACCAGGGGCACGTGCCCCCCCCCGGTTGCTTGACAGTCCTTCAATACATTTCTATTGGGATAGACATGTGACACACCCACTGTGCCCCCCCCCCCCCCCCCCCCCCCCCCCCCCAGTCACAGCCGTCTTCCTCCGCCACTGGCTAGTACACTTCCCCCCAGTGTGTTACTGGTGTGGATTGTCTGAAGAAATACTTGTCAAGGATCAGGAGTTCACTGAGTTGGCAAGAAACTATCAGACTACACATGCACTCTGTATGTTTTGCAAGAGTGAGGGAAAGCAGCTGTTCACTCGGCATCCATTGAATGCACCGAAACGTAGAAAGACCTTGAAGACCTAACCTTTACTTTGTACTTTTTTTTGTCTTTTATACTATTTTTTACATGTTTGTGAACAGCTGTATGTACTCTGGTGTGTATTGTAGTACGAAGAAATTCTTTTTTAAGACAGGAAGTGAGGTCACTTAATTAGGTAATTATCATTTTTAAGCCGACCTACCGACCCTGTACTATAGTGGGGGAAGCCTGAGAAACATAATTATTATTAATTTGAAGTGGCCTTATCTGAAAATGTCAGTCAAATGAACACAATTCAATTTTGACCACACCCATCACTGTCATTGCCACAGTTGGCAAAGAAAGATGATTCGTGGGACTACTTTGAGTTAGATAAAGCTGCTTGTATTAAAGAGCCTTTTGAGAGCTAACTTATAACTGATGCTCAAGGGCATGACCTTTATAACAATATTCATGTCCGTGTGGACTTTCACAGTTACATTATTCAGGGATGGCCAAGGTGCCGAAGATCATGGGCCAACATCTCAATATTAAAACACACGTCGGGGCCATTTCAGTACATCACCAAATATTATACTAATTAGCTAGCTAGCAATGTGTGCGATCACCTAGCTGCATGACTGTAACTACATGAATGGGATTAAAGATATTAATCACTGATTGTATTTCAAGCTTGAGGTAGCTATACTTGAATCAAACCATAAGGCCAGCTATTTCGAAGGAACACATTTCAATATTAAATAATTAACGATTGAAGCTCCATTTCATACGCAGTATATAGCTACTAAGCAGTATGATCATTGATCATGATGTGCAGGCAACATCCATTTCAGGTAGGAGTAGCTAGAGTACAGTTATTTCATGCATAGTACAACTACTGTCAGGGGCCATAAAAAATTGGTCAGGGGCCACAAACGGCCCCCAGGGCCGCATTTGGCCATTCCTGTTATTCCCACCACATGTGGGAAGGACCAGCATGTGGGAAGTTCGTATCACAGTTTGCATTCCTTTAGATCATATTAAGGTATGGAATTCCATGTAATTATAAGTGAGCCTTTTTGAGAGCTAACTCTGTTGCTCAATTGTTGCTCAAGGGCATGACTTTTATAACAATATTCAACAGTATTCATGTCAGACTCTGTGGAATTTTACAGTTACATTATCCCACCACACATTTAGACCAGCGTGTGGGAAGAACCAGCATGGGGGAAGCTGTATGGCAGTTAGCATTCCTTTAGGGTATGAAATTTCACATAGCTATATGAATATTGTTGTAAAGGTCATTCATGCCCTTGAGAAAATAGCTACATGTATAGTAGTGGAGTAGGATACTCTTAGGCTTGTCCCAATAATGCTGGCATAATTTTAGAATAATAGGCACCTCTTTGGGTGAATTTAGCATAAGAATAATGCTAGAATAATAGGAAGGGCTTTGGCCCAATTAGGGGTGTGGCTTGCCATTTACTGTGTGAAAGCCTTCTTTCTTGCCTCCTCAATGGGAGAGTTATCCTGTTAGGGAACAAGTCAGGAAATAGAACACCGTTACGTTCAGTTTTTAGCTTGCTGAGAAATTTAATAGCTACAGAATTTTTGTGTCACGTGCATGAAGCAGAATACACGGTTTCACTGGAGATATGATGTCTAGCTCTGATCGTGTTGTTCCAGAATCAGACTCTTCCTATTCTTGCAGTAACTGGTGTGTTCTTGTATTTTTATGATAGTATTGAATTGATTAATGTTAGAATAATTGAGAATAATAGGCAGCTGTCAAGCCTGTTATTAGAATAACAGGCAGTATCTTGAGAATAATAGAATAGGCACAAATTTTAGCATAATTGGGACAAGCCTAGATACTCTCCCTCCCTCTTGATAGCTATAGCTAATTATGTATATATTCTTGCTGTAATATGAGACCAGCGCCATGTTTGATCAGTTAAAGTAAATTCCAATGACCATGCATGTACATGCAATTATTACCACATTACTTAAAGCCATGCATGGCCAGTATGCACCACACATGTAACAATCGGAGTATGTGTTACACAATGTAATACTTCAATAAGTTCTGACCTATAGCATGATATATTATGTGTATGGAATTATTATGGTTGTATCATTGGACACTCCTGGCTATTCCATATCAGTAGCAGATAGAAAACTTTGTATATAACTATAGCATGCAAATACAGATAAAATGGACAGTCAAGAACATGAATTTACAAATCTTGACAAAAGTACCCTCAAAAGCTGCAATAGCCTTCAGTATATTCAAAAAAATAAACAAGCACCAGTCCTTGCCGCCTTATAGTAATGGTAAAGTGCATATGATGTCATTCTGAGCCCACAAAAATCATCAGCCAGTGACACCGCAGTAATGTGGACAATGTTTGGCAAGGCCCAACAGACTGTGTATTACTATACTAATATATCTATACTCCATGGCATATTAGGAGGCATCTATACTATCATCATTGTGCCCCATTGACACCCCCCCCCCCCCCCCCCCCCCCCCCCCACCTTCCCTAATCCTGTCTGACATATCACAATGGTGTGTTGGGGTAAAAAAATGTCCGTATAGATGCAATATATAATATAGCTACAGGTAATCTAGTAAGCATTTGATACAGCTCAGCACATGATATACACAGTACAGTCTATAGTAGCAAAGAGTGTGTGATACACCTCTAGGAACCATCTGGAGAAACTACTGAATACAACTACACGCAACTACTCTAGCTACTAGGGCTACAAACCCACAGATTGAGTTATTTCACATACAGTTCCATGAGCTGTATTGGAGAATCTTCAATTCCAATTCCTTGATCCCCACAGATCCTGACCTCAATATCATTGGTTGTAGGAGAAGGCAGTTGTGCATTGAACCACGGTGGTGAGTTGAAGGTGCAGCAAGTGCTGCTAGCAGATCCACACCCCTGTCCATCCCACAGCGGATCACCATCCGGCCAGAAAACACCATTTCCTCCAGTGTTATTCCATAGAGTTAGGCCTGTCTCACAGAAATAGTTCTGACCAACATACGAAGGAATACTGAATGTATCACTGCTCCCAGTGACACAGAAGCATGTTGAAGAAGTTCTAATTCCTTCATCAAGACCAGTACTAAATGTCCAGATATGTTGGCGAGGGGAACCATGTGTCACACTAACTCCATCAACGTAGAAGGTGTCAATTGAAAACATACTACTGCTGGAACTAGTACGATAGAAGGAATCTGGAAGTCCAATCTGGTAGCCAATAATCCTCCCACACACTTGGTTATACTGTGCACTACCAGTGGAGTAAGTGAGCCCCTCACAGCTGCCAGTGGAGGATGTTCTCCCACACACCCTGTGTGGGGTTGTGATCTCCTGCCACACAGAGGGACACTGCTGGGAGGAGTCAGACATATTGAGGTAGGCTACACGTCTCCACCCAGTTGACCCACCGCAGGAGTACCCAGTGACTGTTGGAGGCTCAGTTGGGAGTTGGGTCTGCAGGAACTCTCGAAGCAGCCTCAGAATTGCATTGGCAGTTTCATTTCTCGCTTTCTCTCGTTGTAACTCAGAGGGGCAAGTCTGGCTACCATCTCCTTGCAAGTACTGGCCAGGGTGGATGAGGGGGAGGGTGGTGTTGGTTCCCTGGGTAGCAGCTGGCTGATCCAGGACAGCAAAGCTAGCTACAGCTATGCAGATAAGATTCACAATGATAGAATCTGAGAGTCTCATCACTACGTATACGTTGTGACTTGGAACAAATGGTTGGTTTAATAATAATTGAGCGTTGATAGAACCATAATACGCAAATGGTGATACTGTCACGTCATACTGAGTCAGGCACTTCCGATTCCGCAATTCAGTTGAGGATAGGAAGATCGAAGAGTATGCCCAGTCTGTTAGACAGCGTTCTTGCATGTTGACGTCACTAGAAGGAGTCCTACGATTAGTGGTGATGGTTTATGTACAAATGTAAACTATGGTCTATACACCGTATCCGGGCAAAATATAGCTACGCGTTAGTAAGCGCTTACATGCACTTAGTTAACCAACATATCTTCTTGAGCATATAGACACAGTTCATACAACATATACAACATCAGGACGTTTCGGCCCTTGGGCCTTCCTCAGCTAGATAGTCTAGCTGAGGAAGGCCCAAGGGCCGAAACGTCCTGATGTTGTATATGTTGTATGAACTGTGTCTATATGCTCAAGAAGATATGTTGGTTATTACTGACACAGTATGAGCCTCTATGATATTATGCACTTAGTTAATTGTACACGCCCTCGCGTTACACTCAATGCGCTAATTTTTGCATCGTCAACGCGTTACATAAGTGCGTCAATTACGCACTAGGGAGTGAAACGCATTGGCGCAGGGGCACGCACGCACAATATGCAGTTTAATCGCGCAATCGAGCAAAAATTATGTATATAGCTGAGGCGGCGATGAAGACGCGTAGTTCTGAAGCTTGTGTTACACGAACTGAAGCGAGTAAATTATGATAACTTCACGTCGAGTCGTTCACGATGTTGAGCACC
The DNA here is from genome assembly GCA_963930775.1 of Cliona cf. orientalis. Classification (NCBI taxonomy): domain Eukaryota; kingdom Metazoa; phylum Porifera; class Demospongiae; order Clionaida; family Clionaidae; genus Cliona; species Cliona cf. orientalis. The sequence goes on from OZ005690.1 coordinate 9,847,236, forward strand.
ACAGGAAGCAGGTATAGCTACGTATACCTGACCCTATAGCTATATCTAGTCTCGCGGAGCTAGGTGCGAGACTAGACCTTGTCATATTATAAATACGATAACAGAATCGATGGACTTGCCCCAGTGATTTTAATTTTTATTAGTTAGGCATAGTGAAATTTGTAGCTATGATCTACAGAAACACTCGATCAATCATCGTTGTGTTCCGGTAGCAACTAATAATAATTATTAGTGGGCGTGGTAATGATTTATACTAGGCCCTTAGACAACGTGAATACAATAGCCTCAATAATGCTATCGCAAGCTGAATCGAAATCAGTTGCTACCTCCATGCATATTATTGTAGTTCTCCAGTATAGTATGTACCACGGTGGCACCCTTTCTGCATGACATTAGCTACATACCATGAATAGAGAGACTAAATTTGTTGAGTAGCATATTAATGATTACAGCAACAATATTATTAACTTTATAGTAATTTTGTCTATACACAATGGTCAATTCCAGATGTTTAATATTATTATTATTGTTACTGCTTTTTCTTTGTAGATCTACGATAACGGATGTGCCCATTGAACTTCATACAAATATCATCCCATCTCTTGCTTTCCTCATCTGCTCCAAACTTTCCTATGTTGTACTTTCGGCTGACATGTACTGCAATAAAATTAATTATTTCTTCAAGTCAATTAGCCTGATTATAATAATATTATTATTAAATTTTTTATTAATAAGCCTCAATTCATAGTATACTATAAATTATACCAAGAGTGTATTAGGAAGAGTATGTAGCTCCTGTATGTTAGTATTGCGCTTATGCTGTGTGAGGGTTGCGTCACACTACGTAGTAGACGGAGGAAGATCGTGGCGTGGTGCACACTTCCCTCGAAATTGTTGTACATTTCTCAACACTGTGTCGGGATTCTCGTAGCTACATGACGTCGTATACGCACTCCCCCTCTACTTCGGCCGCGGGTTCTGTGATTTTGATGGCTCTCCGGTTCACATAGATTTCATGATCAGCGTAGGCAATATTTTTTGCTGATGCAATAGACTTATCCTTCAAATCGCCAGATTTTCTTCTTCTGTTGGGAAGATAAATTAAATATCGTGTCAAGACCAATAATGAAGGCCTCAGGACCAGAGTGGCCTAACCCACAAAATTAATGTTGAAAGCATGTTTAAAGCGCATTAATTTTAATGAGCAACAGAAAATTCACACTTTTTAAAATTTGAGTGATTTGGTAGAGTAAGGTGTTTGGTTTTTAGTCCATATTTGAGCTTTTTAGACAATTTCCCACAGTTAGGCTTCTCTGGTTCTCGATCCTTCAATTATTATAGCGCTAGCAGCCCCCATGCTGTCAATTAGTTTTAACATCCATAATAATTATCTCTAACCAAAATTTTATCGACACCACTTGGTCGAAATTATTATTTAGAAGACATAGCCAGGCCTCTGGGCTCAATAGAACCTTAATTCACTTGGCTCACGATTCTACAAAGAGCCCTTCGGTCTTCTAAATCCCATAGAGAATTATCTAACTATTATTAAATTTTAGAGTCATTCTCACCTCGTGATCAACCAGAAGATTACCACGATGATGGCTGTTACTATAGCAATGACTCCCTCTGCTAGGATGAGCATACCAACTGCCAGGCCAACTTCACCAGAACATGTGCACGATGCTTCCAGTCCAGGTGCCACTTGTTCAGTAGTTGCTGTATCTAACATAGTGACAAGATTTAGTAATCAATTCAATGTTAATAATATTAACTACTATATATAGGGGCTTGTCCAAAGTCCTTGTGGAAAAATTAGCGTCATTATGACGTTGGGGGGGGGGGGGGGGGTGGGGGAGGAGGTTTCAATTGGTCCATGAGATTAATTTTTACAATTGTATTGTCAGCGTAATATTATTTAGCTTGAGTTGTGACTATGCATTCTTGTGGTTGAACAAGTTTAGACATGCCTCCAGCAGTGTCAAAAGTTGCATTCAAGTTATTAAACCATAATATTATGTCTGCTACTGTTCCATGGAGCCCTTAGCTAGCTTGTCTACTTTCTTACGTGAAGAAGCTGGTTGACAGGTGACTCAGCATCCTCAGAGTGATCGCAGTAACTGTAGTAAATCCCAACTGGACGAAAATAGCAGTCAAGTAGCCTCAATTCACTGCCAGTACACATCACATCGTCTAGGAGTATCATTTTTCCATCATCTTGCCCAAAAGTGCCCCCAACCTGTGCCTGTGCACCTATAAAAGGATTGTTATGATATTTAGCTAGTGTGTTTAGCTACTAATTGCAAAAAAACATGCTCTTTAGTATACTAGTTGACACCAGTAGCCTTGAATACCAAATAGCTACAACAAATTCATGTGCACTGTAAACCCCTAGCTATACACCAACACAAAATAAATAGCTAGTATAATAATATACCTGCTGAAGAGAATCCCAGCTATCTGCAGACTAAACTGGCATCAATAGCTATATGTTGCTCCAAGAGTCGTCGCACACTGTACCCCACGTTCCATTGAAGCAGACTTCTACACGTCCTTCCAGCTCATTCATTCCATTGACAAGCCTGATATCTCCATCAATACAGCCTATTAATATTATTGTGATATACTAATGGTACTTAATTCCAATAATTTTATTGTTTTTTCACAGGATGAACATACCGGGTATCCATCGAAATATCCGAGGTCAAAACTTGCTAATTAAGCGGATTATTATAAAATTATTAGCACAGCTGGGACCATAGCTACACATAGTATTCTGATTAATGAAGGTGTCCTACTTTTGTATATTATGTCTCTATGTACGTAGCTATAAGCTGGAACCATGGGTGGCGTCCTGATTAGCTAAAGGAGATGTCCTCAATTCAGGGGTATCCTTATAGAGGGGTAGCTATCTCGAGGTCTATCTGCACACTATAGCAGCCTATAGTGGTATCGACAATCCGACAGACGATAGCTTTATAAGCCTTAGCTTGCATAGCTAGCTAATAGAAATTGATGAAACTAAGTGCCAAGCTGGCATAAAATGGGGGGGGGGGGGGGATAGTATCATGAGTATCGTATATAATACAATACCCCATGCAGGCCTGCCTATGATCCATAAACACAGGAACATGCATGAAAACACAATGTTTTGATACTTATACTCTGTAGCTACTGATCCAATTAGAAACCCAGCAATTATCACTGTGACAGTGATCAGACTGGTAGAGCTTCGGCTTGATATCATGGTCTGAACTTTAGCTCTGTAGCAGCCGATAGCTAACACAGCAGCTAATCCCAGGCCCTAGAATGAAGCTATGGGCTTTATTTAGTGACCTCAGTTCCTGTACACATGCAAAGTAAATTTTTATACGTATTTTCAAAAGAGAAACAAACCTAAGAGACATGCAATTTGCCACTGTTGAGTTAGTCATCAATTACTGTATCGTCTGTGTTGATTCATATCTAATCAGTGTCCACTCCTATAGTTCTCATAATTAAGCTAGGCGTCTACCTTTTTACTTATAGCTGGGATCGATGCCGCTGAGCAGGTAGGTTAAAAGGATTGGTATAGCTACTCCTTCTGAATTTAATAATATGCTAGTGCCTCACAGGTCTGGGGATGAGACTCTATAGGCCTCTTCACTCATGCAGCAGGGCATGCAAGGCTTGCAATTGAAGCTAAGTGTCAAGTATCATGACATTGTGACAGATTGTTTTGATAACATGCTTGATGCTTTTCTTAATTAATTTTGTCTGTTAATTCAAAGGAGAAGGCACTGCATAGTCCAGGAAAGGCTGTGCCTAGGACTATAATAATTATATTGACTCTAATAATATTATGTATTCTGAATGAGGCTATAATAATCATGTATAATTCACATTTATAGAATAATATTATTAAGTTTCTAGGAGGAATTTACTTTTCTGTGGTTTTGACAGCAAATTTACCCTATTATGTAATAATTCTATATATAAGGCAATTCAAACAAATTATATATAGGGCCTCTAAGTAGACTGTAACAAAATTAATTATAATTGGTGCATTCATATATTATATTACGTAGAATGTACTAAATTCATGCAAATATCCAGCAAAATTACATTGCAAGCAGGCTTTTAATTCGTCAAACAAGAGTGCACGGACTGAGGATTGGACAGAATAACGTAACATCCTCCCATTGTCTCTAAGACTTGTAGTAATAAGCAGATATTATAAGTAGTAGTAGTAGCATGGAGATCGAAAAACACTGTCATCACTTAATGCAAGTCTCTTGCTTATGGACATAGCTACATGTATTAAATTTTATCACAATTGGGAGATTATCAATTATTATTTCCTATTACACATCTACCAGCTACTATAGCTATACTAAAAATGAATGCCAAAAAAATACTAGTATAACAACTACAGTAATTATAGTCTCAGCAGTCCTTCATAATTATTCACCATTCCTTGCAATTGGCAATTTCAGTGTGCATGGCAACAACAAAAGTTAGGTCCACAGCCCTTGCCCATGTAATAGGTACTCGACCAGTATACCTTTAGTCCAAGCACTGGTGCGTGCATAGTCCCTTTTGAGCTAGAAGGCCTGTTTGTGTAGACGTGCAGAGCACCAATACAGTTCCATGTATGGTGAGCTGTTTGTGAATCCTGGCGGTGAAGGAATCTACTGCTGCATATTTGTTGGCAGGTTTCAGTGTTGGAGGCTGAGCATACTCGCTGGACAGCGTAGGTCCAGCCACCAATGTTTTTATCGATGGCGATGCTCGTGCACACAGATTGAGCTATTGTTTCATATTCGTTGTGGTTCACAGGGACGCTGCGTTTCTCGATCATATGGGTGGTTTGTTCCTGTGTGCATGCAGTGATAATAATAATATTATTATTATAATGGTGTTGAATTAACAGTATGTTCGGTCAACTAAATTTTGTGCTGCATGCATGCATGGCTGAATTCAATGCATGTCATATGTTATTGCTATAATATAGTATACCAAATCTACAATAAATTTTCTTTGAGCATTCATTCAATAATTTTTGCAAATTAAATTTTAATCTCATGCATATTATAGATATTATGCTGACAGCCTTATAATTATTATCACCTCTGAGTTATGGCTCTCAGCCTCCAATGCCGCAGGAACTGCGCTTGCTAGAAGGAATAGAGTTGCAATGAAAAGGATAGACAATGTTGCTTTTTCCATGGTTCCGATCCAATAATTTTACAAGAGCAACGAAGACCTCAATTCTGAATAACTGCAATAGTATAATAGCTATATGCCAGAGAACCGTGTGTTTAAAAATTTTAATACAATGTATTTTCTTTATATAGGTGCCGCAGCTAGTGCATTGCATTGAGGTTATTAATGGCAGGCATTGCATAATAGGATTTTAGGAACCTTAATAGCGCTTTTATGTTCCTTAGTACCGGTGCCTATGCAACCCTGCACTCGTTGAGGTTATTAATGGCAGGCATTGCATAATAGGATTTCAGGAACCTTAATAGCGCTTTTATGTTCCTTAGTACCGGTGCCTATGCAACCCTGCACTCATGCAGGTTTACTAAGTTCAATGGTGTATCACTAGAAAAAAAGTTGTATTTCCTTCAATCTGCGTTGAAGGAAATGTAAAGGAAATTGTTCAGTTTCAGAAAAGTCTACATGAAATTTTGCCCTACACTGCACATTTCCTAGTATTGGAAATCTGATTTTTAGTCCAGTGTATATAGAGAGACACTAAGAGTTGATATCAGAATTTCAGTACCGGTATAACTAATAAAACCCTTCATTCAGTTTACTGACTTCAACAGGTACTTTTATGGTTGTATCATGTAATGCAAAATTCAAAATTTAATTCATCGCTATTCTCACCATGGCCATCTTTTGCATGGCAAACTTAATAATATCAATAATATTATTTGCAATGTTGTACATTGTATAATGTCACGTATAGCTATAATATACTTGCCTTATAATTATACTAATAATAATTAATTTTGTTTGTGAGAAAAATTATTCTTAATGTTGCAGTTTTTTCCAGGTTTTAGTTAGGAATCGTGGTCCAATGTCATATTAATGTTATATTAATAATGATAGTTAATGCCATTCAATTTTATTATTAATTGCTGCAATCATGCATGCATAATACAGGTACAGTAATAACTAGTCTAGTGCATGGTGAAGAAATTTAATAATATGCTGCAGTATCAGGTATTTTTGTGTCTTTCCAACTACGGCCGAGTTCATCTGCTGTGGCGTACGTACTAGCTGCCCCATCAGTAGCAGGCGCACCTGTGCTACTACTACTTTCAGCTGCACTGGTCCGCTCCGCTGTGTCAACAGGCAGTTCATAGGGAGATGGAGAATGAGCCCCAGGTTGGGCTGCTGGAGCTTGGCCAGGTGCATATCTTCCTCGAAATCGTCGTCCATTTCTCGCTAGTTTGTCGGGATCCTCGTACTGCCCTTCTCCCTCTCCCTCTCCCTCTCCCTCTCTATCTCGTTCTTGTTCACTTTCTGCTGCTTTGATGGCCCCCAGGTTCACTTCAGTGTAGGCCATGTTTGCTGATACAGCAAAATCACCTTTGCCAGAGTTCCTTTTTCTGTTGAGAAGAGATAAATATTACGCAATTCACTGCATGTTTTTGGCTCCCTAGGTCCTGTCAGCATAAACTATCAGTTCCTTCCATAATAATACCTTCACATTATAACCTTAAGTTCTCACTTTATCTATATAGTCTCATGCCCATGGCATGCAGACCCTCCAATTTCTACTGCAATGCATGCTGGATACATGCATCGTGTACATCACCAGGACTAATAATAAAAGAATCAGTGGCATGCAAATTCTGAGCACAAAAAATTCCAAGACTTACCTCTTGATCAACCAAAAGACTCCCACAGTGGTAGCAGTTACTATAGCAACGACTCCCTCAATTAGGATGAGTATTCCAACAGCTAGACCAACTTCACTGGAACATGTGCACAATGCTTCAGATATCGATGACACTTGTTCGGTAGTTACTGTATCTATATTATTATAACATGAATCAGATAAAGAATTAACACAATGTCATAGCCTAATTTTATTACAGTAAATCTTGGATCCCCTCCCACATGGCAAAAGTAGATGATGTATATAGTCATGCATAGCTGGCCCATGGACTTGAAGACAGCGATAGATGTATTATTATAATATACAATGGCAGTTCAAGGCCAAAAGATGGTTCAAAGTTCATGCATGCTAAAGTTAGTACCATGGTCCTGGGCAGCTTTAAGTTAGTGACATTAACTTTTAAAGAATATTATTTTGAAAGTATCCCTTTATACTTACCCATAGCTGTGACAGTTGCACTGACCAATTCACTAGGAAGCTGCGTAGACTCGGAACGGACAGACACAGACTCTGCTCTTACACTCGAATCAACAAAGTTTAGCACCATGCTATTGATGTACGAAGGAATGAGCACACTTTGTCCCTGATTACCATAGAAGACCCTGTATCCAGTGATGCTAATAGCTCCGTTTGATGCCGGGGGAAGAGTCCAGCTGACTTGAATTGGATTGGAGGAGCTGGACTGGGTGGCTCGAACATTCGTGGGAGGAGCAGAAGCTGCATGGAGAGAGAGAGGCAGAGATTTCAAACAGAAAATAATTAAATGCTAAGTCACATTCCTAATCCTCAATAGACATGATTGTGGTGTAATAGATTCTAGACTGTGGAAATAATTGTTAGTTGCAGCTATAGTAATGATAATTTTTATGTGCTTGACTCTCCAAGTTTTGATGTTGCATCTGACCTACCTTGAACAATGAAGGTAGCTGAATTCAACAGTTGGTCAGCCGTTCCTCTGATTTCGCACATGTACGTTCCCGGTGTTCCACTACGTACCATAAGGACATTGGTATACAAAAATATGGAAGCATTCACAAGATCCAGTGAGCCATCACTGTCTAGTAAGACGTCGTCTTTAGTCCAAACGGCTCTATTGCCTGCTTCACCATACTGTGAGTTGCAGGAGAGGGAGAAATTAATGTCCGAGGGATCATCACTGGATGTAATCTCAAAGGCGACCTCAACCACTATCCCTGCATAAAAATTTCATTTCTGTGACGTAGCTATTATGCATGGTGCTGTAAATGATGTACCATAACAATGAACCTCTCTATTAATAAGGATGTAGCTATACTTAATAATATTATTATTAACCGTGGCACAGCTGATGATTAAAGAGGTACATGTATAACTAGCTATAGTTTATAATAATACATGTAATTTTCTCTAATACTATAGCTGATGCAGTATTATAGAATACCCTGTTTGTTTCAGATTCTGAAGTGGACGGAGTCCTAATTAATTAAAATTAATTTTGGGATGCTTAATAACCTTAATAACTTTAATACAAGTGATTCTACTATTATTGTTAATTTTCTTGGTATTAAACATACCAACAGTGATCCTGATGGTATTACTGAGAATTCCAACACCAGTGAGATAGGTTGCAGTCGACAGTGGTCTAACAGTGGCTGTACAGAGATAATTCCCGGAATCACTCCTCTCGAAAGAGTTCAGCTGCGTTGAGTAGGTGAAGGTAGTACCAGAGACGATTGGATTAGATAAACTCAGCGTAGGTTCATTAGGTGTGGACAGCTCTGCCTCCACTGTCACCAATGAGAGCTCAGATTCTAAAATTGCTGAATTATTTAGCTCCACCGTGCAAGTGACGGTGACAGTGGACATATCACTGACTGGACTGGGTGGATTGCTAGTGATAGATACCGATGCAGGAGGAGCAACTGAAGAAAGAAAACACATACCTTTTGATATACAGTGCATGGCATTTATCATTATCACTCCTGATATATTAATTGTATGGCAGGAAATCAAAGCCAGAATTGAAATCCACCATAAATTTTTTTTATTCACAATACTCAGAGCTGAATTGGTGTAGCTATCGTAATTAGTATCTAGCTATAATATTATAGTAACCTGATAATCGGATGTCTTTAGCCCCACTGAATACCATACCAACCAAAGAGGCCTGGCAAGTATAACGTCCAGCGTCAGTTAGTCTGAGAGGAGAGAAAGAAAGCGTCCGTTCTGCACTGACTACAGCGCCATCTCTCTTCCACTGATAAGTGAGTGTGAGAGAACCGTTGTTGACCCCAGACAGCTCACAGGTGAGAGAGTAGTCCTGTCCAGGAGTTGGAGGTACGCCATTATCAGTAAGCTGGACAGTGATGCTAGGAGCTGAAATTGTGTGTGTTATTAATTTTATTATTGTTATACTATTGCTAACCATGTGACGGTTAATTCAGTGATATAGACTTAATATTAGCTACGTCCCTATAGGCTCTACATACACACAGCAGTTGCTATCAAGACTCAAGACTAGATTCGCTGATACAGGTGGACCATACAGACACCAAAGCACCTTGTTTGACACAAATGATCCTCACAAGAGATTGGCTATGCCAGAAAATTATTAAAACCTAAAATTCAATGATGTAAACTGATTTTTTAAGGAGCAAAAATAGCTAGCTACAAATAATTTTTATTATTCTAATATTAGCAGTTCATTATTACAATAATATTGTATACCTAGCTACTTACGTGAAGCACATCGAAGACCAACATCTTGTGCGTGAACACAATTGTGCGTCCCAATTCCACCATTGGGGCAGGAGATTATAGTTCCCTCGTCTCCATTGCATCTCACGTTATCAAACATAATGGGTCCAGTAGCTACACCAAACCCAGCGGCAGTCGCATTGAAGATAACAGTAGGCGAATCTAAAATGTATAAAATTAGAAACACATAATTTTAGCAGCAGTATAAAGTCAGGGATGACACGTATTACTTTGAGCTACAAATTTTGTTAGCTACCATGATTGCTCAAAACTACGTACTGTGGCTGATAGATCACATATATAACATCACTAGTGGAAGGTTTGTTCCTCAAAACTCAATTGCACTTTACTTTACAGCTAGACAACTAAAAATGTAGCAAAATAATAATTACACATGGCTAACTACCGGGTATGCATAACATTTTAAGTGCAGCTAGCTATTGTTATAATGATTGTGTACTCACCAATATTAGTGAACCCCAGTTGACGGCAAGCTACAAGAGCATCTTCAGTACCCCACTGATCGCGACAAACAGTGCCCCACACACCACCGAAACAGAACTCCAAACGACCTTCAGCAGGGTATCCACCTTCAACCAGCCTAAGATTCCCATCACGGCATACTATAAAATTATAATAGGTAGTCAATCAAACAAGAGTTCATACTGTTGTAGGCAGTTGCTCTTAATTGGAATACAAAAGAAAATTCGAAATAATATCTGAGTAATGAGTATAATACATGGACATTCCGATCTAAATACTAGGTCAATAATTTTAATCAAAGTGTGTTGGGGTGGGATTCCCCCAGAACAGAATCCAATCTGGGTGCTTAATGATATTCATAAGCTTTAAATTAAGTTGTGACTTTAAACTCCCATCTCTTTGATGTTTATACAATTAGCCCAAAGTCAAACCAGGTGGCCCACCCTAATTCAGGTATGCTGGGGGAAACACTGCATAATTATTATGTTTATCTATGGTTCCATGCATGTATTGATAGTAGCCTAGCTCGTACCCAGGCTCGAAAAGGATACGAGGCTAGTATACTGATAGCTACTGTATTAGGTTTTTAATTCATCCACACTTAGGAGTAATCTCAATCAACTATATCATTTACCAGCAGAGCATGTGACACCGGCATCATCAAAGTGTCCGCAATTATGTTGTCCAATAGGATTTTGAGGACATTCCAACAAGTTGAGCTCACTTCCACTGCAGCGAACATTATCCAGCAGTATTGGCCCAGTTCCTTGCCCATATGCGGCTGCTCTTTGTCCAGTAGCTCCTAGCAAATTGAAATGTTACATTAAATTTAACTAGCACCTAGCAGCATTAAGAAGATAATATTATTATTATTGGCGAAATGTTACATTATAACATGTGTCATGGAAGTCTATATTGGTGTGTAGCATGCACTGTAATACTATAATATAATATTATACATGCATACACATGCATACATTCATCATAATAATATTATTATTATCTCCCTTCCAGCCCCTTGTAGTGAATAAATAATATTATTTTGTACCTTCAGTACTGTAACCGAGATGCCGGCAAACAATACTTGCGTCCAGACTGCTCCAGAAATCATTGCATACAGTGCCCCATGCATTGTTGATGCAAACTTCCACCCTTCCTTGAGATGAAGATGACCCAGTTCCAATGAGCCTTAGTGATCCATTAACACAATCTATTGTATATGAACCCTTGACCATCTCCCCAGTAGCTGCACAGTGTAATGGTGCATGTGGTAAAAGGTCGTCAATAGAATGCGTACACATCAATCGATGCTGGCCCCAGAAATCATGGAGATGGCGTCTAAGATCGACTCTCAACCTTGATAGCGACAAGTTTCGATGCTTCAATCACAGAGACGAACTCAACAACACAGTATTCCTTCCGAAATTCAGGTTGGTCACGCTGCATGCAGTCACGCTCGGGCCAGCCCCTTGTGGCAGTGATGCGTGCTATATATAGCGCAAGGCTTGCTTTATTTATCCATGGCATTACGTAAGCCAAGAAAACACGTGAAGTTCAACCAACAGTACTTCTCAGAGAAAGTAGCGCTCAGCTTGTAATCTATTCGCTGGATACACGCGTAAGATACTCTACATATTTACTGATTTTCAAGTCTCAGAAAGGCTCCAGCGAGGCCCTGAATTTTCTCATAATTACCTCATAGATTACCTAAGAGATTACACCATAGGTTTCATCATAATTACACTATAATTACCTCATAACCACAGAAAAGTAAATTGCTACTGGGGAGATAATAATTATACAACAGTAAATTAAATATGTAGCTGTGATCATTAACACCTCTGAGTAGAAATTTAGTATTTCAATGAGTTTTATCAATCCATTAATGTAGCTAATACAACAAAAGATAGCTGTAAATGTTAATATTATTTCATCCCTAGGAGACTCACATGTTGTCAATGTTACATGTATGGGAGTGGCCTGGTGACGAGCTAGTGAACATTAATATCTCAAAATTAATAGAATGTTCTTACCTGCACCCGTAGCAGTACACCTGAGTGTCACGTCGTCATCATGAATACAACCATGTGTGATATTGAATAAACAGTCCATCAACTGAACTTCAGTGCCACTGCACGCAACATTGGCAACGATTGGACCGTCTCCCACTCCAAAACTTGTGCTAGCAGTAAGGGAAGTAGGACCTGCAAAAATATTAAATTATTAGTAAATATAGCTTGTTATACTGTAGTATCCTGGCTAAGTATATGCGATTTTGGCCTGCATGGGTAGCTAATAGCATTCATGCATAATAATTATAATATTATCATCATGTACTTCCTGCAAAGCCGAGCTGTCTGCAAGCCACTTGAGCGACCTGCATCTGAGCCATGTCACTGTGACAGATGGTGCCCCACTGGTTGTAGTAGCAGACTTCAAGTCGCCCCTCCAGTGGATTGGTTCCTCCCACTAACCTAACATCTCCAGTGACGCAGACCATAGCTGTAAATAAATTCAAGTAATAGTTCATGACTCTAGTGAGTGTGCTCCAATAAAATTTTTCAGTGCGTCAGTCCTTTCAATAAAAATGAAGGAGCAGTAAACTAAGGCTAGGCATCTAACCATCAGATTCTGCAAGGTAGCTATAATATTTAATATAGAATTTGCTATGCTAGCTAATAGTATAGAGCAAGCATAGCGATGGCTTTCCTGAACTATAGAATTGAACATAATTATACATAGGACCTGCATGGTAGCTATTAGTAGTCACCGTCATTATTATAATTCATCTAACCTGGTCCAGGTGTATAGGGTGGCACACAAATAACCCCAGCATCCGATCTGTGATCACAGTTGAAAGTTCCTTCATTAGAGGAGCACTCTGTCAGTCGATTTTCAGTAGCGAGACATGCAACATCGTCCAGCACAATGGGACTACTTCCTTGACCATAGCCAGCTCGATCAACAGCAATTGCACCTGTACAATAACAGTTACATAATAATGTTATATTGAAAATCACAGTGCAGGCTGGATATTTTTTATTAATGGGTTTTTCAGCAGAATTAAGAGGAATAAAGCATGTGTATACCACGAGTAATCCATCACTTCAGACGGAGAGCTATTACGATAAATATTATGTGATTTGTGTGCAGCTAGCCAAATGCACTGCATAATACTATCCACTATAATTGGCTAAATCTGATTCTGTTGGTGTCAATATCATACATACCCCACGGAGAGAATCCTAACTGCCTGCAAGCCACTCCTGCATCATTTTCATCCCAGCCATCATCACAGACAGTACCCCATTGACCACTGTCACACACTTCAACCCTTCCGTCATAAGGTGTAGTACCATTGGCCAATCTGATGTTACCTTGCTCCGCAGATGTACAAGCTGTAACGAAATGAGATTATATCATTATGACTTGTATCATGGTATGTATCATGCATGAGAATCATGACGTATAATACAAAATAATAGTAAGTAGTCTTTATGCAATTTTAATAGCTAGACAAAAATGAAACGTGGATATTGTGGGGATACAAACTGCATTGACCATCATGCAAAGAATGTAATAACTCTAGCTGATAGTGCTTATTTCAAGATTTTCCTCACAAAATTTAATGCCTAGTGCCAAAATTCTAAGTAAGGGTGGGCAAAGCTCCCTTCCGGATCCCTCCACTAACTCACACTTGTACTCCATGAAATAATCCTTACATTATACAATATATTCAAGTTTGTGAATTATGTTTAGGACAACTAGAGGTTTAGCTTAATTACCAGTCGCCAAGCCCTGACAGCGCACAGAAGCATCATCAGCATGTGTGCATGATGTGGAGCTCTCGACTGAACCAATCGGAGTGATCGAAGAACAGTCAAACAGAGAGAGTTCAGTGGTTCCACAAGCGAGACCACTCATCCAGATACGGCCAGTCCCCTCACCAAATGCAGCATTAGATAAGACTGCTGAGGCTATGAAAAGTGTGGCAACAAGTTTATTACAGTGATACCGTATAGCTAGCAGGAAAATTTCGAGGGAGAAAACTTTCGCGGATTGGTAGGAAGGGAGCATTTCGCGGAGAAAATTTTCACGGAATGTTAAACTGATCGCATAATGGGTGTGGCATGCCTAAAACTTTCGTGGAGAAAACTTTCGCGGGTGGCCTTAAAATCGCGAAATTCATGAATATTTTTTCCCTCGAAAATTTCCCGCTAGCTATACGGTATGTTGAGGACAACTATTGATCTACATTACAGTGTACTGATCAACATAGGTTATGCAGCTGATCTACTTTCAGTCCACATATATTATGATAAGGATATCGATAGTATGGACAGCAATTTTGCTCAGAAACAGTCATGCATAGCCATTAGGATATTGACGTTACCTGAGCCAAATCCAGCTTGACGACACACTACGTTGGCATCACTCATATCCCAACTGACGTCACACACAGAGCCCCACTGGTTTTGGTTACAGACTTCCACTCGGCCCTCCCTATCATCAGTACCGCCTATCAGCCGGATGTCACCCTGATTACAAGCTGTAAAGCACAAAAAAATATTTGCTACATACACATGTTAATACCATAATAGGAAGCACCGAAATAGAGCATTATTTTAAGAGGTTCTTATGGTATTGGACAGCAAATTCTAATCTTAATATTCTCCCTATTCAAAAATTCTGATGTAACTAGCTAAAGTGTGATGCATTCTTCCTTAAGAATATCTGAGGTACCTATATTATTAGCTATAGTCAGTGAATTGGGTGAAAGCATCTAAATAATTTTTTGTTATGTAGTGTTCCAGAGTGGACTGAAGCTTCTATGATATTGATTGTATATCTGAATATCCTAGTTACTGCTACTATTGCATCATAATATTATAGCTCAACTCTCAGTCTACTTCCTTACGTGAAGAGGCTGGTTGGCAAGTCACCCCAGCATCATCGGAGTGATCGCAGTTGTGATCCCCAAGTGGACGAGAAGCGCAGTCAAGTAGCCTCAAATCATTGCTAGTACATATCACATCATCTAGGAATATCATTTTTCCATCACCTCGCCCAAAAGTGGCACCAAGCTGTACTCGTGCGCCTATAAAAGGATAATAATAATTATTATTATGTATAATACTCAAGCATCAATGTCATAGCTAGCCTGAGGAATCTGTTATGTTGGTCACGTTTTTATACTATGCTAGGGACTGTATATTTTCATTCACGGTAGAGCAACCGCCCTGCCAATTCAGTGGAACCTGCCTATAGTGATATGGTCAGCCATGCACGGGGCTGAAAATCAGTGGCTGTAATAGAGAGGTAACTGCTTTATATTAGAGCAGTGCATACCAATCTTTACAAGATTAACTTCCTTCTGAGCTTATGTGAACAGTGGTAAGCCTAGTATTAATTCCTAAATCTTGGCTGTATACAAAATTAAGTATCAACCCCCACTTCAGCCACACCAATATTCATGGGCTAGCTATGCCCCTGTATTTAAAAGAGGTTTGGTGTTTTGCCACTTAGGTGGGTGCTATGCACAATGACCACTATACACACTGTCAGCTAGGTTCATCTATTTAAACAGATATTATTATAGCTAGTAGTCACACTAAGTGCACCTGTTGAAGAGAATCCCAGCTGTCTGCAAACTACAATGGCATCACTGCTGGTCCAAAAGTCGTCGCATACTGTACCCCATGTTCCATTGAAGCAGACTTCCACACGTCCTTCCAGCTCATTGGTTCCGTTAACAAGCCTGACATCTCCATCAATACAGTTTGCTATGATTAAGAATATAGCCTTGAAATTTAACAGTTACTATGAGATTGTCTTTTCTCATCTGTAGCTTCTTAGTATCATATAATATTATTAATAATTATACTCAGATCTTAATTCAGATATTGATTAACGCACCAAATTTATGGGAATATCTGCGGTCAAACCTAAGCTTAGTCTAGCACTATAAACGTCGTAGCTATAGCTATGCATTAATAATAATATTATCGTTAGTATACCTTTATACTTACATAAATTCGGTATGCATCGGACGCCAGCATCTTCAGCATGACCACAATTGTTTACACCAAATGAATTGTGTCCACAATCTACCAGCCTTGCTTCAGTTCCAGTACAAGCGAGGTTATCTAGCCAGATCTGTCCAATTCCCTCACCAAAGTAAGCCTCGATCAATGCACTGGATCCTATTATAGCATTATATTAGCTAGTTTACTGACACAGCACAAACGAATAATGTTAGCTAACGAAATTGCAATATTTAAGTGGATGTACGTTTAGGTATATTGGGTGGGACAGATGGGGAGGGCCTGGGGATGATGAAGTGACCTTCATTCGTGTAGGAGGTGAGCCTTACCTCTTATCATCATCCAGAGATTTACAGGAGATCTTAGTGGCTGTGAGAACTATATTAGCTAACTTAGTCTCACCCGGGTAGGAAATCCATGCCCCGCCTCTAGCTTATACTGTAGCTAGTAGCTATTCACATTTATCAAATGAATGAATCATGGCAGATTACTAGCCACCCCACCGGTTCCCATGCCATATTATTATTATAGCTACCATTTCCATTTTTGCATAGGCATAGGAACTAGCTATCCATGGGGTTCCGGGGGCCTATAGCTGTTATTTTCTGAAACTTACGATTACACTAGATCTGATCCGTGGTATAGAGCCCTCCTTTATTAAAATTAATCATGTTGTATAGTTATTACCGGTATAGCTAAACGTACACATACCAGCAGAGGGAAATCCAAGCTGCCTACAAATCACTGCACTCTCTCGTCTATCGAAGCCATCATCACACACAGTGCCCCACACATTCTGGTTACAGACTTCAACTCGACCTTCATACTGGTCCACTCCATTGACCAGCCGAATATCTCCTTGTGTACAGCCTTGGCCTGCAAATATACAATAGATAGCTAATGGTGGCATCTCCTAAATAATAGCTAGCTAATTGTGACATAGTAAGACTTAGCTATTAGGGCTGAGACAGGAGGGGAGAAGGGGTCGACGCAAGCTGTGGTATAATAATTAAGATACCAGGGTGCTATAAATCATATTCTAACTCTAGTTGATAGAATCTTATCCAGCCCCCCTCCCCCCTCATGCACCTAGGGGGCAGTAGCTAGCTACACTAGTGCCAAGCTGGCACAATGTAGGTTAGTGGGGGAAGGGTCTAGCTAATAGCTATATAAAAATATCAGACTATCTAATAGTGTCAGTAGCTAGTTAGATTCTAAACACTGGATCATGTAACCACAATGTCATGCATATCATGTTTGTTGATACTTACTCTGTACTGATCCAAGAATACCAATTGTTATCAGAGTGACAAAACTGGAAAAGGTTTGGCTGGATGTCATTGCTTCTGCATGTAGCCGCCCATAATACGTACGACTCGTAGCTAATCCCAGAATTGAGACAAGCTTAAGTATATTCATTGACACAAGGTGACTGCACACAAACGTTTAATCATGAATCTACTTTAACAATCGTATAGCTTCTTGGGTGGTGCTGCAATACACATTATTCATAGCAAAATGCTAGCTACATCCCCACATGTAGACATGCATAAATTAAATTATTTATAGAATTTGATCTGCTGGAGGCTAGGGAGGATGCTTGTATACTACTACACATGATTATTGAGATGACTGGCAATGCAAACTAATTGGCAATTATGTGGGCATATGTGTGCATGTATGACACTGTGTAATATTGACATTGTATGTGTGCAATTCATATATTGTTTGTTGGTAGTTGCCTAGCAACCAAAGTTTTTATAGGCAATTTACCGGCTATGGGAAGGGGGTGGGTCATGATAAAATAGGTCAATGATGAACAGAGGTCAACTACCAACAAAATAGTTATCTGACAGTAATTGGGGTACATCAGATACATCGAATGCACCATAATTACCGTTCAGAAAACTATTATTATGCATCTCATGCACCTCAATTACTGTCAGATAACTATTATTATTATTATGTGTGTATGTAAGGACTTGGCCATCATGTGTATCGTGGATGTGTGTGTATGCATGTATGTGTATGTATGTGTGTAGTCTGGCCAGCTAGACCCACTCCCACTCAATCTCCTATTTGCTTTGCTGAGGTTGATAATCTGAAGAGGGGACAAGGGTCAGACTAGTATGTGTGTAATGACAATAATTATATACTATGTATGTGTGTATGTATGGATGTAAAATCAGTGGTTTTTTATTTCAAGATATTAACCTCTGAACCCATTAAATTTGTAGGTACAAAAATTAGCATTTGCCATCACTAGTAATTATGTACCCATTAACCTCTATCTTCAATTTCCTGCTTTCTTCACAAAAGAAAACAGATGATCACACATTGTCAATACTATGTGATCAAAGTTCAATTATTCATTATATATAGCAGGTTGACAAACATGTTGGTCACAAATTAATGTCAATCATACCCTATCTAGGTTCAATCTGATAAGTGGGACAGGACTAGGAATGTTAGTGTATACTGTAACACCAGACAGCCATGACCCTTTTAGTGTACCCTACAGTAAGTTAACTTGTTTGCATCATCACTTGTTTGTTCATGATCATCATGGTATGCCCCCCATCCCTACCAAGAGCCTGAGACAGACACTATAAAAGGAAGGATTGCACTTCACATTGATACACAACATTTCTTTATTCAAAGAGAAGATAACAACAATATTATAGGTATAATATCGCGAAATCATCTGATCACTCATGGAACGAATCTTCTTGATTGCAAGCCTGATTCTTCTGGCAAGTGCAGCTCCAGCACCAGAAGCTGATCCAGAAAATGCACAGGTATGTAAGTAGGTGGAGATCAGGAAAAAAAATTCACTGAATTTTTGCAACTTGCTTGCTGTGTGGCCATAATAATAATAATAATAAATTCTCTGTATACTGTACCAAAGCTCCACAATAATAATAGTATTACAACATCATAATAGTATTAGTCTTAACTACATTATAGGAAACTTCCACCCATAACATTGAAAAACGCAGCGTCTCTGTGAGCCATGATGAATATGAAACTATTGCTCAATCTGCTTGTTCAAGCATGGCCATCAGCAGAAACCTACATGGATGGACTTTCGCCGTTCAGAGGGTTTGCTCTAGCCAGACAGATAATTGTGTCCAAATATGCAACAGTGTGTTCCTTCGAGTGCAAGATCAGCAAACAGCCCACAGTCGGTGGAGCTGCATTGGTGCTCTGCACATCTATAAGGGGAGGCCTTCCAGTTCTCCAAGCACTTTAAATGAACCCTCGATTGGGCTGAAAGTCTACTGGAGTGATACCTACCATAACAGTGGATCTTGTGGTCCAAACTATTGCTGTTGCCGTGCATATTAACTAGCTAAGGATTGTCATAAGTAGCTATACATATCAAACACAAGACATTTCCACTCCTTTGTGAACAAATTTTGTATATTTTTTTGTCACTAATGATCATTGAAATAATCGATTCATTATAATACTAGTATTATGATATATGAAAGAGCTCGATCAAGGATCTACTATTATAATATAAAAATTTTGTTGATTACATCACAGAACCATGCAATTAAGGGGTCCCCAAAACTTCAATGCACTGTCATTACCATAATATATTCTGTCAGCAATTAAGAATGATAAAAAACACATTTCTCAATACAGGGAAATTAGACAGTCCAGCTGTCCTACTCCATAGGCCTAGGATTGCACTGTCCGCTGGGGTAAGCCAATGTCCAGCACTGGAAATCACCAGCAAGGCATATATATATAGACATGAATTTCCACAAAAAAAATGTTTCTCAACTGGCACTGACCAGGCACATGAAGAAGATGGGCATCTACATCAATCTTCACTCCATCACGGAGAACTGGCCTACTGCAGAACATTGCAACTAGCTATCAATTTGCATACCGACAACTCCTGTAGAGACTTTTGATGATATTCCAATGCTGTGCCAGTAGAGATTAAGATGGCTATTCCTGGTAAATCCCACAGTGAAGGAGAGCTTGGAATCCACGAAATCCACAATAATTCGAGGATATTTCTGGGTGTGGATTTGAATGATGAAAGGTTATTAGATGAGATCACTGAACTCAATCAACAGGTCAATTCTCTAGTTCTACCAAGGTATAGAATGCCCCTTTTGTTACGAAAGCAAGATAATTATATGGTAGCTATCTGCTCCATTTTATACCAAGGATGAAGGATATAGGATGAGGGCACTTGCTCACCCAATTGCAAAGGAGACAGCGACAATCTTAGAATGGTAGTGTGCCTTTGCGTTCTGCAGGGAAAGTACGATCAAATAGCTACTACTGTAACAGTGGTCACTCAACACAAGGTTTACGTTGACTCTTTATATGAATGAAACCAACTGGAAAACAGAAGAAGTAGCTAACCTTCCCCAGTGACAAAAGCAGTGATGACTCCTTCATTAACTCATTGACAACAAGAAATTTCTTTACAATCAAGGATGGATCGTGTGTAGAATATGAAATTAAGAAAGGGAATAATATTACTGCAACTTTATAGACATCGTAAAAAGATCAAGTTGGTGGGAATTCACTCTTCAAGTTATGGGGTTTTTCATACATTTTTCGGTTATTTTGTGGTATGCTATAGTCACATTGTCAACTTTGTTGGTACTTCGGTGCTTTAAATTTGCATTTGTGTCAGTGTATTTGGCAACCATGACAGTAAATAATATCACCAGCATGCATAAAGCTGTATAAAATTAGTCGATAAATTTGTGCAATTGGTTATCAGAATCTAATTTTGTGAAATGCTACCATTGCTGTATTATACATGTACCGAGAATAATATTATAACTATCCTATAAGAGACTGATCATTGTGTTTCCCGAGATAGAGTTAGTAGACTCCGGATAAACCTTAAGGGTAGCCACGGTAAATCTAGAATTCAATGATTGACTGGCATAGGAAGCATGGGTGCACCGGGTGTTGGTGCACCTATGAATTCAAAATTTATGAGTGGAAGATACACTTTGCTCTTTTATGTTATCGATTTATATTATTATTTAGTGTACACATAGCTAGGCATCAGAGCACCATCTTCCTATGCCAATCATATTGCATCCACAGCCTATTCAAGGCTGTTGAAAGATAGTTTCTTGATAGTTTTGTGTCAAGCTCAAAGCGATTGCAACTCCATCCTAATCAGCCGTGTGAACTGCAGTTGATAACCGAGGGCAGCTAGCCACCCAGATGAAGTCCAGCCCAGTAGCTATTGATCGATCGACGATCATGACACTCAATGCCTGAACATGTAGCTAATTTGGTTTTAAGTAATAGTAAAGCTTTTTGTGTAGTATAGTAGCTAGCTCACAGCAATAGATGCTATGTTAATTAAGACATCCCCAAATCATGATGTTGTCATGATTTAATCCATGTCTTTATACATGGTTATACACAAATACTATGCTCAGGCTTAAACGTATAGCTCAATGAATGAGACCGGTATTAGCTAGCTAATCTGGCTTCTATTCGAACATAATATGCACACAATAAAATTCTAATTGGATCAATGTCACCGAAATGCATACTTACATCAAGCATTTAGCTACAGAAGTACATGTATTTTGTAGGTAAGTATATAGCATGCATGCATGCAACATTGAAAAATTGGGAGTGACCTGCTGTAGAAGAGCTAGTGTAGCTTGTACCAGTCACACTGGTAATATACCTTGCAGTGACTATCACTAAAGGTGCTGTTTTGATATCAGTGTTTTGTTTTGATTTGTTATTGCATTGTTGTTTGCAATTGTAGGCACATTACAAAATGAATAATTCACTAATGATAAACTGGATCAATTAATTTTGCAACAAATCCAAATTTGGCTCTTACAATGATATATGAGTCAAACTATGCTATTGATAAGTATAATATTCATGCTGCATGCATTATTATTACTGTATAATGACATGTATCATGTACTGGAGGTATTTAATTGGCTCTCCTTATGAATTGCTCTTCCTCTTCATTCTCCAACAGTGGTTCAGTTAATTCCACGACTGTATGTGTGACTTGCGTTGGAGTGCATGTTTGTGGATCTTTATTTGTTACCTCTCTGTCGATATTCCTTTTGAATCGAAATCTGCTGAGCTTTTTTTTCAGTTTTGCTCCAAACTTGCTGAGAAAAATGCGCCTCTGAATGTGATATATAATGATTCCCATAAATGTGATAAAAGCTATTCCAGTTGACATGCATATCACAGTTTCAGAAGGACTTCCATAAAACAGAGTAGCACTAGATGTTAGTCCAAGGTTCAGAAGAAACACAAATTCTAAGCAGTTGTTGAGCAGACTCTCATAAATCCATCCTGTGAGGTAAACCCATGCTAGAAGGATAAATGAGAATACTGCTATGCAAATGAGGTTAACGTTTGAGCCACTGTCTTGATTCAGAGCAAAAATAACAAGTAGTATGATCCGAATTGTGAGAAGCAATCCAGTCCAGTAACGGTGGTTAGGTTTAAATGGTCCAGTATAAGCATCAAAAAGGGGCTTCATTTTATGAATCCAACACATGACTTGATAGTGGGATAACTTAGTAAGCCATTGAATACCAACCAAGGATAGTGTTTAGGGAACAGA
Source organism: Cliona cf. orientalis (assembly GCA_963930775.1). Taxonomy (NCBI): domain Eukaryota; kingdom Metazoa; phylum Porifera; class Demospongiae; order Clionaida; family Clionaidae; genus Cliona; species Cliona cf. orientalis. The sequence goes on from OZ005690.1 coordinate 9,869,998, forward strand.
AAGTATAATTATTAGTATGAGAGTGGCAACAAATAATGTGATGTGCTTGCCTTCTAGATAATCAATATTTCCATCGTAGAGCCACACTGCTTTTGTATGCCCATCTGAGTAGGTTATCCTAGTGTAGCAAGTGACACTGATGATCATCCGAAGAAGTTTAGAATATGAAAGCAGGTACAGTGTCGCTAACACTTGGACAGCATTTGTGCTACTCAGTCTCGAAATATGGACAGAATAATGACTGGAAACAATAATAACCACCATCAGTACGCCTATGTAAAGAGGAAACAGAAACTGGAGCCATACTTCAGTATATGAATCAAGGCCATTATACAAGCACATCTCAATACCTTGATCTAAGTTAAGCCAGGAAATGAAGTAACCCAGAAAAGAATTTGATATGTTCGAAGTAAAAAAGGCAGAACGCTGGGCTTGTATGGCGTTTGCATAAAATATAAGGCCATTGATTGTACCAACTGATACTGTAAGGTTTAGGACCATCAAAATGATAATCAAAAGCAAACCTGCCAACAGGTCAACAGGAATAATTACAGACAACATGAGATTTGAGCACTTTTTACATTTTGAAGAACCCAAAACTCTACTAAATGTAGTTTTACAGCCACCACACAGAATACCCACGCGATTGAATTCACACAATGCATCTTGATACTCCTGGTTGATCAGTACAATTTCGATACCCTGTCTGCAATAGTTATATGGACAATGTTTGTGAGCAACTATTGTTTCAGATCCGTTACCATCATAATAAATACCAATCCACTGTTGATTACTTCTAATGATCTTTAATTCATGAATATCACAGTGTAATCCAATTGAAACTAATAATGGAGGACATGTACAAGTGAAGTCTGAATTATTAACCTGAAAGAATGGTGGGCAATCACGGATTTTTCTAACAATTTTTAACTGTGAAAACAGCATCCCTAATCTTTTGGGATATTGTTGTAATATTTCTTGGGGAAATAGTGCTTGATTCCAATCATCATTCCTGCTCTTGTATACTGAAATGGAGAGGGTCTCTTTATTATTTAGTGATGAGATAGTATACTTCACTGTTGTGCAGATAGTTCCTATTCTTTGAATTGCTTGAACTTCGTCTAGGCTACCAGACCTATGTTGAACATGGTCATTGGAGTTCTGTAACTTAGCGACAGCTAATGCTTGAACAGTACCATAGTTTTGTCCAACTGCAACCACATCAATTTCAATAGTTTCTCCTGGAAAAACTGTCGATTGTACAGTTGTGATAGTGCAATCTGGATGGCCATTGGTACAAACACATATCCTAAGTGGATCAGAAGTTATTGCTGAAAGACTACTCTCTTTAAATTCTAACAATCTTGAGAATCGGTCGGTATGTATAATAGTTCCATTATTAAATTTTGATGACCAATCTATCCATCCTCCAAATATTTCATTCCCACCAATTTCTGCCTTATTTTTATCAAAGTTTATTTTGATATGTGTTGAATTTCCAACTACAACAATTCCTGGCTTCCTCTTCCAGTAGTCATGCTCATACAAGCTGTCATCCAAAAATATTGCTCCACCTCTTTGTGCTTTATTACGGGCAAAGAGTATTGTTACATTGTAAGATGAGATTTTCAGTAGTGATGCAGAATAAAGAGAGAGTGCTCCACCAGACATTCCATAATTATTTATGAAATTTGCAGTGGAATGTTCACTGAAGCTTATCAATGCTTCATTATTTGCTGTGAGTCCTCCACACAAGTTTCCATGATTGCTCTTAAAGGTAACATGACTTTTAATGAAGGAAAGTGTACTTTTGAAATCCACTGAAATAATTGAGTCATGTCGTTTGTTACCTTGAATATTGTTACTGCTAAACAATACAACAGCTTTAGAGAATATCACCTTGCTCTCAGCTGTGATAGCAACACCTCCTGTATTATGACTGACACCAAAGTAACCTCGCACATATAAGGAACTACTGGAGCAATTTAGTACATTTTGTGATCTAGTAGCATTGAATATTACATTACTAAGGGTGAAGTTTTTGATACCTTTAATTAACAAGGCCGTTGAACAGTATGTACATCCAACAAAAGTAACATTAACAACATTGTAATAGTTAGCTGAACTTCTACGTGACTGTACCCAAAGACAGCCAGTGAAAAAAGTGTGAGCAATATTAACTACCCGTGTAGGTGCAACTTTATAATATTATTTATTATCATGATGTACATTCACTGCAATATCACGAATAGAAAAGATGGAATTCCTGATATTGAAAACGTAGCTTCCTTTTTTGAATCTTGCAAATATCCCTTCACAGTGTTTGTTGCAAAATGCACTGTTAATGCTAGTTATCTTAGTATCGATGATCGTAACAGAAACATTACATTTCTGATGTGCTATGAAGAGAAAAGTTACGTAGTAATAATTAAAGAAGCCGCTGCAATTCTGGACATGAATTCCGGAAATGTCTACAGTCTCAATATTCCTCAAAATGAATGCAAATTTTTCTTGCAGAACACTGTTACATTTTTATCAATTCCTTGAAAAGTAATTCTTAATTTGCCATCATCAGAAGGAGGGATGTTCCATATTTCTGCCCTTGTTTCCTGCACGTAGTGCATCCCAGGAAGAAATAATATAAGGTCATATTTTTCAGATTCTGTAGACTCTGGATCCTGTGCATCAACTAGCTCATTTATAGTCATTTGTAATAATGGTGGTAATTCAGTTGACTACATGGTGAAGCATCTTGAGGTGAGAGCTTTGAGGGTGTGATGTAGCAAGCTATTTTCCGTCCCTGTACTTTTGCAGCAGTGATAATCAGCAATAGCAGGGATAGAGACTGTGCTATCCAAAGGACAAAATATGTCATTCTCAAATCTATTAGAATGAACTGTAGCAAAAAGTGTACCAATGTTGTGCTCTTAAAGAGTTAAAACTGAATATGTGGCTGCATCCAATGAAACTGCTATAAAATAAAGAAAAGAGGTAAATTTGGGACTTGTGTAAGGGAGTGATCAGGACTGTTTGTCCCTTGAGGTATGCCACTGCAATTGATGACAACATTCACATAATCAACATTACGCTGCATGTTCAGCATAGTATAATATTTTATTGCAGTACAACTGTTACAATACTTAATTTGCTCTATTTCTCTCCAGACGTACTGGCTCTATTCAGTTCTGAGTCCTTCATGAACAGGCTACATGTAGTGTATCCAGTTGAATGATTAAAAATAATATTATTGTTAAATATCACTCAATGCTCAATGGAGGAAAGGTTGCACTGTAATTACTATAATATGCCAGTAATTGAATTATTTCACTCAATGCTCTACTCATTAGATGAAGAGCAAACAATTCCAAACTGCCAATCACAGCTGATATCGATGCATATGATAGCCTTGGCTAGGGCTTAATCGGAGGGGGAGGTCTGCATGTGGGTATATAAAAAGGGAGAGGCATGGTCTTTGGCTGGCTTTAGGCCTTAGCAACTGGACTAGTGCTTGCAAGATCTAGAAGATTCTCCCTGGATCCCAAGCTGTTCCTGCTAGTCCATAATAATATAAATGAGATTATAATTAGTTACTACAGCACTAGTACTCGGCAACTACAATGTCATGATATTATAGCTACAGTGAATCAATCGATCTAGTATAAATTCAATATCTAATAGCGTTTAAGAATAGCAGTTTATGTTATACTTTAAATGGTAATGCTGTTAGGGACTTTTGTTGGCATCATATAGATGTAGGGAACATCAAGCTTCTCGTTCCTGGACTTTATTTCAGCTTCAATCTCAGCAAGCTTCTTTTCAAAATCAGCAATGTGTTTCAGTGCACGTTCTTCGGTGAATCTTTGTGATGGATAATTGCCCAGGAAAATCTATAAACAACATTAATAATTAAATTTTAATAACTGGATAGTGGTTCAGTGTCCCCAACAACTTAATATTCATGCGATATCTACCCCATACTTTGTGATGGATAATTGCCCAGGAAAATCTGTAAACAACATTAATAGCTAATTAAATTTTAAATATGGTATAAACTGGATAATGGTTCGATATCCCCAACAACCTAATATTTATGTAATATCTACAACATCAATCTTGAGTTAGACCCCCTAATCTTGAAAATACCATTATTATATAATAATGACATTGTGTTTCAGAAGCTAAATAATTATCATATAATTCTAGAATTTTGGACAATTAACTTTTAATTCTTGTGGTACTTGGATAAATAATTATTTATACTGACCTCGTCCTGACTGTACTGTGAGAGTAAGTGGGCTATAGCGATCTGAAGACTTGTATCGCCCATGTCTGGCAAGGTCTGAAGGAGAGTGCCATAGTCAGCTTTTTTCTTCTCATTCGGAGGGGGTTGACGAAGAGAGAGCGAAGCATTTGGAACAAACCCGTAGGTGAAGTACTGACCGAAATTGATGGAGGCATGCTGAGCCGAGCCGGTGAACATGATGAGCGTGCAGTACTCGGCAAGCATCTCCCTGCTGGTGATCTGCTGTGGGAAGCCACACCCGTCGCTAGAACTAGGGAAGGCATTTGCGTAAAAGTCTTCTGACCAACTCTTAAGCTCTTCATCTTTCTGCACGTCCTCATCCGTTTGGTAGAATTCGTAGATTATATTCGTGGCAAACTCCTTAATGGCTTCCCAAATCTGGATCCCATCGTCACGATAGTAGTAAGGAAGATCCTTATTGTCAACCTTACGCTTCTGGACACTGCGTTCGATGTTTGTCAGGTGAACGCTGTAGACACTAGAGAAGCGTCTGAAAAGCTCTTCCTTTCCCTCGCTACCAAGAGAAGTAACTTTATCGATGATCCCTCCAGTGTTGATGAGGGAGGCTCGGGCAGCAGCATTGATGGCCATGGTGTAGCGAAAGTGTGGTCGAAGGAGCTTGTAGATTGGATGTGCGTTTGGCAGATTGCGGTTGGTTATCATCGAGTAAGCTTCCATCACAGCATGGCAGGAGAAAAAGTGCGTGCAAAGCTCATGGATCTGCAAATCAGAATAAGAATCAGTGGCTAATAGCTACGTATACCCAATATAGGACATCTAGCCAAGCATCATTGGTTAATGAAATTGTGTATAGCAGCTGGCAATGTAGGAAACAATACAAGGGTCACTCAAAATTAATTAAGGTTATCCATACTTTGAGGACTTTCTCAATTATGATAGACTGAACATATCAAATTCTCAATAGCTTACCTGAGCATGAGCAACCTGGTAGAAGGTCTTTGCCAGGAGCCAATCAATCCAGCGATCACTCGGTAGAAAGATAGGGTTGTCCTCACTAGGATCCTGTTTCAGCTGGATGGCAATAGGTACCAGCTGATCATTGCCGTTCAAATAGAGCAGACATATCGGGGCAGTACAGTAGCGGTCCTGCCTCGTTGCGATTCCTTTCAAGATCTTCAGATCACAAATATAGATGTGACCAGCCTAGAACACCATGTAGAAGGGAGTACTGATCAAATTGAAGTGATCAATATTATGGCATGGTATCTGGTATTTGCTATCAGATGCATGCACTCATGAAATTCAATCCACAATATTATGTCTATACAATAGTTATTATGTTATCGTGCACTTATTATATTATAGTATATAGCTAATTTGATTGCCAGAAACATTATCAAATCATTTCTATAGAATGTGATGTAGTACGTTGTGCCAACTGAGTGCCACAACATTCCAAGTTTGCAGCTATTGTTTGCATATATGGAATAGCATCCCCCACACAGCTCCAGCCCTGTCATTATTACTTCAGCATTAGCCACCCTCCTTCAATAGAAAATTCTCATGGGATAAGTAGCTAGTGTGTGCAAATATGCCTGTTTGTCATTCATAAACTGGCATGTTTGATATACAGTCAATTAGCTAGTTGTAATCAACTTGAATGTGAGATGTGCATGGCTATACCCATGCACTAATTAGTGTGTAAATTCTTATGGCATATCAGGATAGCCACCCCCTCAGTCACATTCCTTGTAAAATTTTTGGATAAGTACCTGCTTATATGTATCTAGTTAACTATAGCTCTTACCTCAATTTCTTGCTCAAGGGTCAAACCCCTGTTGAGGAGTCCTTTCACCATGTCGTTGGTAACAGGAAAATTTGGCGGTAGGGCAGTACGTTTTTCAATGATTACAGGATTCACACCATTCAACATCTGTCGTCCAAACTCCACATCAGTGACCCACCTCGCCGCTTCGTGAACTGGTATTTCCGGTCGACACAGTGTAGTTGCCATCTTCTCGTAGTCGTGCAGGTTATCGATCCCTTGAAAAACCATCTGGAATACGATCCTGCCACCATCTTTTACGCCAGTACCAGTGAAGTCGAGAAGCTTGGTGGTGTCGAATCTTTCATCGTAGGGGAGATTCAGTACCGAAGCATCGATGTGAGCTGGTAGGCCGTAAAACTCAGAAGGAGTCCATTTGTACTCCATCTTCCTCTTTATCAGCTGTTTCTCTCTTTGGATCCGAAGAATTTTGCTGTTTTTGCCGTCACCAATGCTTGGTAGAGTAGCTACAATAATAATATGATGCATAATTGAAAATCGACATCCATGAAAATGATCTATGGTATAAGGTATAAATGGAACCCCTCTATAATATAAGGACACCTCTAATTAAAAATGAGGACGTCTCCCTTTAATAATCAGGAAACCATGCAAGCATGGTCCTGGTTGTATACAGTTACCACTGTGGGGACACCTCCTTTAATTAGGACATGTTAAGCTGTCCAAACGGAATAGAGAGTTTCTACTATAGCCATAATAAGTAGCTATCTATGTTAGTAACCCTATGTGTGCAATAATTGCACCGTGATGCACTGTTGAAAATTAGCACTGCTGAAAATTATACTGATCATGCAGTAGCTATACAGAAAAATATGTAGCCATTATGATACTGTATTGGGTTTTGATAGTGCCACTTACTAGTATGAGCAGTGAAGCTAATGCTGTCTCCGCTACCGATCCAGTGATAGCAAGGGAAAGTGGACGTCTTGTTCGACTGGAAGCTGTGGACATAGACACAATCGACAAACCACGGATCAGGTATCAGACGACTCTTCTTGTCGATACCGAGAACAACCACTAGTACTTCGCCAAGATCATGATCAGCTTTGCTCTTTATGAGAATGAAATCCGTCGATCCCCTGCCAATATACTTCTTCATTATTGCTTTGGTGAGGGAACCATGGATGTAGACTTTGCCAGTGTGTCCACCACTGCCAATAAGGTTGATGTATACGCCAGTATCTGGTGTTCCAGCTAATATCTGCTTTCCAGTTTGAATCGCTATTCCATAGTAGAAGCTTCCATCTAATAATAATAGTTAGTCATAAATTCTGTACTCTACTCTATAATAATGCAATAGTTCAAAATTAGTTAATACTAAGTCTTGTACAATGTCATGCAGTGCATATAGGATAGGGTCTATTGCTAGCATGATAAGAATTGCTATTGCCCAAAAATTTTCTTGGTTTGTTACCTTTTGTCTTGTGCTGCAGGAATTGAGATTCAATAGCAACTTCATCAGATCCTTGATCAGTTTCTTCCTTAGCAATCTTCAGCTTGCTCACTTTACATGGAGGATGAAGACACGGAACTCCATAAGCAGCATATTCATCCGCCATTTTCACAGCCAAATCTCTTAGACTAGCAGGCCAAAATATGAATTAGCTAGATCCACTGTAGCTATGCACGACTCTTGCTAGTTTTATTTCCAAGTGATTCATTGTTTAGCTATCATGCATCATAATTATACGGTGATTCAGTGATGCCTCACAAAATCATGAGAGCATGACCACCATCCGGCTATTGATTACAATTACTGGCTACGATGAGTAGGCATGGAATCCACAATATGCCATATAAATTTTATACCCAGTATTGTAGCTAGATAATTCAGTTAGCTATTAGTGTAGGGTATCAGAAACTTGATACTTTCAAGTTGCCAAGATATTCTTTCAAAGCACCCTTGCATCAAAGACATATCAATCTCAACAATGTTCAAGAGGTGCAACATTGAAACGAGGAAATAAAAATAGGAAAACTATGGTATCTGAAGTTAGCTAGCTATAGCTATATCTCTCGAATCTCACAAACACGGCCAGACTAGCTGACTCCATTGGGGTAGCTATGTGGTGTTGCTGAGGTAGCTATTACATGTATGCATAATATGCACGGTTTTAACTAAATATAGGTTAGGCACTGAAGCCAAGGGTATAGCTACTCCAGACACTTGTAAACCCTCAGGCTTCACCTTCACGATTATATATTAGTGTCTTCAGTAATAAGTCTAAAATCATAGCGGTGAAATTAATTTGTGACGCATTTAATATAATATTATGGGCAAAAATATAATATACTGATTCAGTATTCTAAATCCTGTAGATCCTATTGGCTGAAGTGTCTAGTGCACCTATCAATGGTATGCCCTCCTGTGCGAAACCAAGGGGCACCATGCAAGGGAGTTTTACAGGAGAAGCTAGCTGGACCTAGGGTGGGGCATTAAATTTTGACTTTTCAGTCAGTATACATTGATGTAAACTAGGTGGTGTGGTTTGCGAGTCTATAGCTAATGATTGCCACGTCACAACAGAAGCAGCATGGAAAGTAATCAAATCCCCTATGTTCCCCTAGGATATACTATAGGTAGCTACTGAATAGGGGATTTGACTGCAAACGTTGTTTTGACCCTGGGGCAATTGAAATGATCACTGTATCAAGTCCCCTAGTATGCCCTGAGTGGGAGGGGGATACTGGGGCATATGCATAGCTACTGTTGCATAATAACTTGTTTAGACTCTAGCATATGTTTGCTTAGGCATTCTAAGTTGTAGGCTTTCTAAGTGACTTAGCTAGATATTTGGTTCCTACCGATGAAAATAATGACAGAATTTATTACAACTAGAGTCAAAATAGTGCCGTATAGACGCTGAAGCCAAGGTAAATTAGTCTAAATCCTGTAGCTAGATCTAATTAAATTAGTCTAAATCCTGTAGATCCCTTGGCTTCGAATTCAGTGTCTATACAATATTACTTCAGACGTTTATAAAACCCTCAGGATTTTTGTCCACTATGGCGCTTCACCTTCTGGATTTTATATTATATAAAATCCCAAATGTGAAGCCTGAGGTGTCTGAAGTATTCTAAACACTGTGGATCCCGTGCAAATAAAACCACCCTGAAGCTCTAATAGGTGATGTCTCTACTTGAATATTGTCATAGTCACCCTGAGGACTAAGAATTTTTTAATAGTGAGACTTGATCCTGCGGAGGACTGAGAACGTCTATTGAGATTTGACCCTGAGGACTGAAATTTGATTAGCTTTGGGGACTCTACTGCATCACTTCAAGTGTATACCACAACTGCACCAAAACTAAATTAATGCATCATGCCGAGTCCATCTCCCTCACCAGGAGTAGCTATAGATAAGGCCTCCTGCTCTCACCGAGTCTCTCTCTGTCTACATCTAGTCTGGGTGCCAGCCCCTTTTCACAATGAAAGGAGCTGGCACCCCGACTACACACACTTTCTCTCTCTCTCTCTCTGGGTGTGACGAACTTTACCTATGAATTGTGAACAGTCAACACGCATGCGCAGTAAATCCTGGGACAGTCTCGTTCCCAATCCCCAATCCCCGCGGCAAGGTCAGAAGGCATGGGCGGGGCGAGGGCGGGCCGGAGCTACGGAGTGGGCGTGGTCTCGTGATGGCGAGGTGACACGCTTCAAACAAACGCTATAAAAAGATAGCGTCTCTCAAGCTCAACAGAGTAAGACAACCACTCACCCACCGAGTCAACATGTCAGGTCTTCCTAAAGTGAACCCTCACCTCAGCTCCCTCGAGAAGGACTTTCTCTACCACATCGGCTATGACAGCCACCAGTGTAGGGAGAAGTTCAAAGATGTCAAGGTAGCTACATATCAGTGTGTATGATCAGGGCATGGTTGTAGGTTTTTCTGGAAATTCTGGTCTGCATTGTAGATCGTCTTACACTGAACGGCAACAGTAGTATATTCAATAATAATAATTATTTTGATTGTTTATGCCATATTAAAGCGACATAAAAGTTTTAAAGCTCAGCTGTTAATTGGATACCGTAACCTGAAGTGATGTTAGCATGTATGTAAATATAATTTCTGTGAATTGGTCAAAGCTGGTCTCTCGAAAAAAAATTTTCATGACTTTTATTTTTGTGTTTCGTATTAAATTTTGTGTATGGTATGACATAATAATTTTGCAATGCAAATTTAATATGTAGACAGTGCTGGACTTGCATAATTCACATAAATAAAAATTTACAAATAAAAGTGTCGCTTTAAGATACTAAAATGAATGCGTTATATTCAGTGCAATGTGCTAATGTTCTCTCTCCCTCTCTCTCTCTCTCTCTCTCTCTCTCCTTTCATTTTTTCTCTTTCTCCCTTTCTCCCTCTCTCTCTCTTCCTCTCTCCCTCCCTCTCTCTCTTTCATTCTTCTCTCCCTTTCTCCCTCCCACTCTCTCTCTCTCTCTCTCTCTCTCTCTCTCTCTCTCTCTCTCTCTCTCTCTCTCTCTCTCTCTCTCTCTCTCTCTCTCTCTCTCTCTCTCTCTCTCTCTCTCTCCAGTTTGTTGTAGCTGGAGGCAGTGTTAGTCGGATGAGCTCATTTGCAGAGCTAATTGCTAAAGAGTTGGGTCATCCACAAGTCACCAAAGAAGAGTTGTCCATTGCAAAAACAGACAGATATGCTTTCTATAAGATTGGACCAGTGTTATCAATCAGTGTAAGCCATACTGTACCATATTATGTAACCTAATATTATTTTGAGGTTGAAAATTTTTTTGGTTCATAAGTCAGAAAACAACCACAAAAAATCCAAATTCAGAGTATTTGGATTATTATAGCTGGAAGTTAGATGGTTCATTTTTGAGCAGAAATTGGCAAAATTGCAAACGTTTACTCCTCGAAATTTAGCATTGTACATGTAGGTGATCTACATGTATGGATATGTGCTGAGTGTGATGTATGTTATCATTGCATTCCTTATGGCTTGTGGTTTAGCTAGGAAGAGATGTACATTCATGTTGGATCGAGTAGGTAGTAAAGCTTCCTCTCTAGTCCATAAACTATAATATCAGCTTTTCCATGTTGTACAAGTATAAAAACTGAAGGATAGAATAGGGATGGCAGGATCAAAAAGTACACAAACAAGATTTGTAGAGATAATCACATCCACTATACATCCCTACGCTTGCTTTTCTCAATTATCATGCACCTGTTGATGGTGACCCATTGGTGCTATCCATATTCTGGGGGATGAGACTGGAATGTGTGTACCTATAGATCTATGAATAAAAAATGTGTTCCTATAAATATCATTTAAATGCTTTAAAAAAAGTTTGAATGCAATGTAGGGTTCTAGATAAGCTCTTTTTCCGATTTCGAGTAGTTAACACCTTTCGTGGCAATATGTATAGTTATGTTGCATTGAAAAAGAACAAGAAATTCAATGAGATATTACATTGTATAATATGTACCCTTTTTCTTAGCTGTGTATCAACCATCAATGCATCCTTTCAGCACGTCTATGATTTTTGTTTGAATTGAGTACATAGTCGCTTGCGCTGGCCTTAGTACTTTTTGCAACCGATAATTATGTGTACTCAAAAAAAAAATTTAACATCTCAGATATTACCGTAAATCGCGAATATTTCGTGTCTAAAATAATTCATGCGATAATTTTTCGCGTTAAATAATTTTCGGACAAACGACCCTGTACCGCATTGTCGTTAATATTGCACATGTATTTCGTGCGTTTAATTTTCGCCAGGAGTAGATTAGATAGGAGTGTTGAACTACAGTACAAACGTAGTAACAGCGTTCCGGTAGGATGACTTAGACAAATTGTAATCAAGGCTGCTATGCACTATCACATCTTGTACTTTAAGTGGGTGTTATGTAAACGCAGACTGCAGCTGTACAACTGTTTAGTGTAGCTGGTACTATGGTGGCCTGGGTGGGACACACCCGCTCTATTCACCTACACGACCTCAGATTCATTTACTCGCATACTATATACTTCATTCTCCCGGAACACGTTTGCATGTAATTCAACACTCCTATCTAATCTACTCCTGTTTTCGCACAAGCCATGCTGTCCGAAAATATTTTAACATCGAAATATTCGCGATTTATGGTATTATAAGTAGGTACAGGTACGTAGATGGTATCTATATACATGCCCACAATGTCATACCGTAATTTGAGTTACCGTAGAAACGCGCTGCTCACTGTTAAGCGCATACTTTTTATTAAGCGCATAGTTTTGTGCGAGCTTTACCGCTCTTTGTTAGGCGCATATGCCCAGCAAGCCAGCTAAATGACGAGCGATCGGTTACATGAGCCCAGAAAGAAAGCTAGAAGTAGGCTGGAGAATAAAACGTCGAGAATTATGCTCTCTGGTCGCTTCTTGGCCACCGTTGTAGGCCTTTCTACCCTCGACACGTTCTTTACGCACGCCCCACCTACCGTGTTTTAGCGCTTTTAATTAAGCGCATGCTTCCTGTTAAGTGCATACTTTTTGTTAAGCGCATATTTTCTTGCTGCCGCGTGTTATAAGCGCATGCGCTTAACACCCAGTTTCTACGGTAATTTCATTTGCAGAATTTTTGTGTTAGAAAAATAATATGTGTAATAATATTCTTGACAACTTCAAGCTCGTGCCATACATTCACCGTATAAATTACTTTAGGTAAACAATTTTGTGTAAAAAAAAATTTCAGCACTTTACGCAATACGAAAATTTTTTAAACAATGAAATTTTCGTGAATTAATTGCTATTGTAGTTAGGTACATGTAGTTACACGTTGGTATGTGGTATGTTTCTGGGTCTTAAAGCTCAGTCATGCAAACAGATATTCACAATGACTTGTTGCAGAATTCTTGGAGAAGCAGTTACTCATAATCCTATAGAGACTAGAAATGCAAGTGAGCAGCATGTGAGTTCTAGGAGAAAGCGATTCTAGAAGGTTACCTTGATACATTCATCGATACACCCGTAAGACAAATTCTTGGTGTGCACGGGTGGTATCTGTATGAATAAGGCTATCACTGATAATGAATAATAATTCCTGGGAGTGGCCATTCTAGAAAATACGAATAATATGAATTTTGAATATCATTTGAATTGTATCATTGACGTCAATGGCTATGATCATGAATTTAATTAACCTTCATGTGGTATGGGGTCATACATGTAGATCATTATTATTAAATTACGTTGCTATACAGTGTAGTCAGCATAAAGTGCATGGTCACTGTGTAAGGTAGTCACCTATTAATCATAGCTGCTTAGTTCAAGCTCCAAGTACCGTACATGTATAGTATGTGTAATTTGTGTTAATTTTGTTCATAAAATTTTATGTTACGTAGAAGTATTCGTGTAACAATATTTGTGTCAACTTCAAGCGCGTGCCATAATATTATATTTGCTGTATAAATTAGTACAGGTAAACTATTTTCGTGTAAAAAAAATTAATTTTCGTCACCTCGCGCAAATTACGGTAGCTATCAAGGACCCTTGACCGTCTCCTCATTATAAATGAATCGTTTTAGGGGTGGTTTTGTTTAACAAGGCTGCTGTGTGTACGCACATGCATGTCTTACTTAGTTGTCGTTAGAGTGGGAGACCCCTGTGTTATTGGTTGAGAATGTATCAAGTTTACGATGCGTGAATGGTGTTGTTTTTGTAAGTTTTTGGAGAAAAACACGAGCCTGGCTGTAAACATAATACAATGTCATTGCATGTACATGTATATGTAATAATTTATCAATAATATTAGTGTTTTGGAGTGTCACTATTGTCATGTGATGGTGATTATTCTAGTGTGTGTTATGATTGATTTGTCCTTTGTCGAGGTTGTATACACATGCAGTGTCACGTACATTGTTGTTTTTTAGAAAGGGAGGCCCCTGTGTGATTGCTGTGTTATTGGCTTATTGTTTTTAAGAAAGGGAGGCCCCTGTGTGATTGTTGTATTATTGGGTCATTGTTGTTTAAGAAAGGGAGGCCCCTGTGTGATTGCTGTGTTATTGGCTTATTGTTGTTTAAGAAAGGGAGGCCCCTGTGTGATTGCTGTGTTATTGGCTTATTGTTTTTAAGAAAGGGAGGCCCCTGTGTGATTGCTGTGTTGGGTTTGGGAGCGTGACAATCTATGTCCGAAAACCTACAAAAAACACGCTATTCATATGTACATTGTAAACATGGCACATTCTCAACCAATAATGCAGCAATTACACAGGGTTCTCCTACTCTAAAAACAACCATAGAGAACAGAAAGTACACGTACACAGGAACCAACCAGTAAACAACGGAAGCTAGCTGAACCATTGCAATTATGAAACTTTCTTCAAAAATCATACAATACCGTAGGACGGGTTTTAATTGCGTAGTTTTAATTAATGATTGCAAGTCAGGCCAAATTGTGAATCCAATAATTGTGATGGACGACCCCGTATCGTACTGTAGTATACAAGCATGTTTATATTTGCGAATCTATTAATTGCGAAATGTAAAAAAAAACTCGCAATTCGCAATTAATAGATACTCGCAATTAAAACCTGACCTATGGTATACGTACAATGTCATACGTATGTATTGTATGTATATTGTATACACAGGCTAAGCCTCATCCCCAGTAGTCCTAATCTTTTCAATGCTCGCGTGCATTGAAAAGATCGGGACTACTAGAGACGAGGTTATGTATACCATAATTATTGTATGCTCTCACTCCTTTTTCTCTCTCTCTTCTTCCATCCACCCTCCCTCTCTCTCTCTTTCTCCCTCCTCTCTCTCTCTCTCTCTCTCTCTCTCTCTCTCTCTCTCTCTCTCTCTCTCTCTCTCTCTCTCCCTCTCTCTCTCTCTCTTTCTCTCTCTCTCTTCCCTCCCCTCCCAGCATGGCATGGGTGTTCCATCCATCACCATTATGCTGCATGAGATCATCAAGCTTCTTCACTATGCTGGTGTCGAGGATGCCGTCATCATAAGGATTGGAACTTCAGGAGGGATCGGTAAGAGTATACTAATTTTTAGATAGGATTTTCATGATGGAAACATTTTCAGTATCATAATTATATGTTATAGTCGAAAATTTTCACAGGGAATTAAAATTTGGTGATCTGCCTTTGCAACTGCCAAAGACTACCATCCTTTCAAATTCAATTCCCTGCCAAATTTTTCCAGCTTAGGCTTATGATGTGTATAGTAGAAGATATGTCATTAACTCTATCACAAATTAACTTTCAGCTGTTGATCCTGGAACAGTTGTGGTGACTAACAAGGCCTTCAATGGCTTCCTCAAGGAAGAACATGAAGTGGTGAGTATTTGACACTGTAGTATCACTTTAAATAATTAATCTAGTCTGCATGTACAAATTTGTTTTGCCGAACCACGAAATATTTTGCCTCTCAATTTTTTGGGATATAATAAATTACCGTAGATCAGGATATTTTTGCCAGTAAAATATTTCACTTATAATTTTTTTTGCGTAGTCTAAATTTCGTCGCCAGGCTTTAGCGACTAAAATAATAATTATGTATAGGTCCACATACGTTACACAAATATTTAATTTTCATCGGAAAAGGTCATCGACAAAAATGTTTTAACGGCGAAAGTTTCGCGATCTACGGTACATGTAAATATTGAATAGTTAGTTAATTACACGCTGGCTACAGGTGATCTTCGGAGAGAGGAAGTCTCGTCCCACCAAGATGGACCAGAGGGTGGCCGAAGCCATTCTCTCTTGTCAGGATGATACCAGCTTCAAAACTGTTCTGGGTGGCACCATGTGTACAGACGACTTCTATGAAGGTATAATAATACATGTAGCTAGATTACTAACTGTCCAGGATTGCTGTAATGTATTTTATTCAATGAAAGATAATAATAATTATAATATGATTACTATTGCCTAATAATAACTAATAACTAATAACTAGGGGAAAACCTTCATTGTATAATTAATTACATGTATGCACATTCTGAAATAAACGAAGATTCTCTGCGGACAACGTAACTGTTTGGTAAAACTTACCGATGTTTCGACTAGATGCTCTAGTCATCCTCAGGCACATTCTAGTCCTAATAGCATTAATTTTATACATGTACACGTACAATGGACATAATAATTTTCTTTGACACTAGTGATAGTGGTAGAGGTTAATAGCAAATTACTGTAATACTTCTCAAGGCTAATCACATGAGATGGTATAGTCCATTGGGACAGTATTCACTTAAAATAAAAAAATTCATCATAAAAATTGAACCGTCATCATTCATTATTGTTTCTTCATACTGTAGGGCAAGGACGTGCTGACGGTGCAATTTGTGAGCACACCGAGCAACAGAAAATGGATCACCTCCACCAGCTCAAGGACAAGGGCATCGTCAACATCGAAATGGAGTGCACTGCAATGTCCTCCCTTTGCAATCAAACCAACGTCAAGTGTGCTGTGGTGTGTGTGACGCTTCTCGATCGGCTGAAGGGGGACCAGGTGACTGTTACTCCGGAGAATTACAAGGCGTGGTCGCTGAGGCCGCAGCAGCTCGTTGCCAGGTTCATCAAGAGTGAACTGGCCAAAGCAGGGAAAGACTGAGTCTTAATAATTACTGGTTTCTGCGTGGTATTGTTGTTTTGTTTTGTAATTTTTTGTGTGCTCAAAATTAGCCTTGATATAAATTATTTTGATTTTTTAACATGTCTATGTTGTGTAGTTTTGTGTGCTCAATATTAGCTTTTGATTAATATTAATTTTTTACAAGTCTTAGAGTTATTATTATTATTATTAGTGGGTGTACACCTATTACAAAGGTATAATAACGTAATACCATAAAGCATAGACTTTGCAAAATTAACAGTATTATTATTATAGTGCTATTGTGAATAATGTTAATATTATTATACATATTACTTATTTTTCCACGAAATTTACACAAGTAAGATTTCCTACAGTTTTGCCTAAGGAAATGTGTAGGATACACTACATTATAATAATAGGAAATCCTTAATTAAGTTAATTCCATGAAATCCAAGAGTCCAAAATTAATCATATTAAATCGACCGGGGTAAATCTCTGCGGTATAAAAAATTTATTCAATGTGGAGGTGGATGGTGGTGGTGTCCATGGCAACCATGATGTCGATGGTGCCGATGATGATGATGATGATGGGGATGTCCCCCTCGTCTCGGACCAGGGGGAGGGTGACCATGTGGTGGTGGTGGTGGGTGATGATGTGGGGGGCCAGGGGGACCATGGTGGGGGGGAGGGGGTGGATGATGATGAAAGTGTGGTGGTGGTGGTCTATGATGATGATGGTGATGGTGGTGATGTCCACGCATACCCCTCACGTGATAACGATGGGGGCATCCTCTCGCTGCTCGTCGCGGACCAATCAACGGCACAATCGGTTGCCCTAGTCCACTACCAACTTGACTGTGAACAATCATGAACTGTTCTGGCGATGATGGCTGACCACCAGCCACGGAAGCTGGGTGCTCCCGTTCTCTTGGGAACGAGCTACCAGCTGGCTGAAGTTGCGACCGGGCTTGGGGAGGTGGTAGTACTGATGCATGAGATTGTGGACCAGTAGAAGAACCGGTACGAGTATTATATGTAGGTTTCATATTGGATATTGGTCTCGTGACTGACGATCCACACACATTTCCAGTACTTTGTCCATTTCCACCAGTTGTTTCTTGATCATCACTAGGACTGGCGCTAGACACATGTAAATTGAAGTCTTGATTCAGTGCAGAAAATCCTACTTCCTCTTGCAATGGCTCTCTTGAGGAGGTGGTGAGTGTTTGAGGCTCTCTTGAAAATCGTACAGTCTCTCCCCGCTCTGAAGTTGGCTCTGAACTGCCACGTGCATGTATATGTACAGCACCACTAGGTGGGACAGAAGGACCAAGGTCGTTCACTATATTATCGTTACTAGGAGAGGTGGTAGAGTGAGAGACATTGAATGGCTGAGGATTAGGCCAGAGGTAGCGAACTGTCACGCCACCTTGCGTTCGAACACCGTGATAAGTAACGTTTCGTGGGTGCCGAAATATATGGACATTAGAATGATGATGATGGTGATGGTGATGTTGATGAGTATGGTGAGCATGTGCTGCGCATGTTCCAGGGTGTGCTACATGTACATGTACATGTGCGTCATCATCGTTATCGTGCTTTATCTGCCGGAGAGCGTCTGCCCCGTGTACCTCAGAAACGTGGCTCTCAACCTTTCCCAGTTCGCCAGTCCATGCACAAGCACTTGTGGCAGCTGCATCGCCGTCTTTTGCACGATTGACACTTTCTTTCGATATGTTAGCTCCCTCAGTAGCTTGGTTTTCACCAAGTTTGTTCAATTTGCAATGTTTTGTGGAAACGTCGTTATCGCATAGTTTTAGTTCGTCAAAATTTTCTGATAAAATGGTCACTTCTGAACTTTCACTCGTATTAGAAAACCCACCTTGGTTTTCTATAAAATATTCTTCCGTTGGTTTAAAATCTTTTTCTTCACTTAGAGTAGCAGCTTTGTCGCCTGAATCACTATTACTCGATACCATACCGTCTTGGCGGCCACGCCCACTATTAAGAACACCTCGATATTGAACTAGCGAAAGCGGGCACCGAACGCGTATCTGCTTGATTTCTCTCTGTCGCTCCTTGTTGGGAAAGATCACGAGAGGAGACTCCTTACACATCGGACAAGGTTTGCGCTCGTTGCTAATTCTGGCGATACAGGAGCGGCAGAAGTGTCGTCCGCAGCACCCCGTCAAGTGCGCCTCGCGCTGAACGGGGCACAGACAGATCGGGCAGGAGAGTTTCAAGAGCGAACTGGCCAAAGCAGGGAAAAACTGAGTCTTATATATAGTAGTATAATATTGGTTTCTGCGTGGTATTGTTATTATGTTTCATAGTTTTTTGTGTGCTCAAAATTAGCCTTGATATAATATAATATTTTGATTTTTTTAACATGTCTATGTTGTGTAGTTTTGTGTGCTCAGTATTAGCTTTTGATTAATATATATTTTTTACAAGTCTTAGAGTTATTATTATTAGTGGGTGTGCACCTATTACAAAGGTATAATAATACGTAATTATAATACCATAAAGCATAGACTTTGCAAAAATTAATTAGTAGTATTATGTAGTGTTATTGTGAATAATGTTAACATTACTATAATATTATTATTATAATTATTTTTTCCACAAAATTTACACAAGTAAGATTTCCAACACTTTTGTGCCTAAGGAAATGTGTAGGATACACTACATTATAATAATAGGAAATCCTTAATAAATAATATTATTAAGTTAATTCCATAAAATCCAAGACTCCAAAATTAATCATAAATCCACCAGGGGTAAATCTGAGGTATAAAAAAATTTATTCAATGTGGAGGTGGATGGTGGTGGTGTCCATGGCAACCATGATGCCGATGGTGATGATGACGATGATGGGGATGTCCCCCTCGTCCTGGACCAGGGGGAGGGTGACCGTGTGGTGGTGGTGGTGAGTGATGATGTGGGGGGCCGGGGGGAGGATGGTGAGGGGGGCCAGGGGGACCATAGTGGGGGCCATGGTGGGAAGGAGGAGGTGGATGATGATGAAAGTGTGGTGGTGGTCTATGATGATGATGGTGATGGTGGTGATGTCCACGCATACCCCTCACGTGATAACGATGGGGGCATCCTCTCGCCGCTCGTCGCGGACCAACCAACTGTACGATCGGTTGCCCTAGTCCACTATCAACTTGACTGTGAATAATCATGAGTTGTTCTGGCGATGACGGCTGACCACCGGCCACGGAAGCTGGGTGTTCCCGTTCTCTTGGAGATGAACTACCAGCTGGCTGAAGTTGCGACCGGGCTTGGGGAGGTGGTGGTACTGATGCGTGAGATTGTGGACCAGCAGTAGAAGTAGTACCGGTACGAGTATTACATGTTGGCTCCATATTGGATAATGGTCTTATCACTGACGATCCACACACGTTTCCGGTACTTTGTCCATTTCCACCAGTTGTTTCTTGATCATCATTAGCAGTACTAGGACTGGCACTAGACACATGTAAATTGAAGTCTTGATTCAACGCAGAAAATCCTATCTCCTCTTGCAATGGCTCTCTTGAGGAGGTGGTGAGTGTCTGAGGGTCTCTTGAAAATCGTACAGTCTCTCCCCGCTCTGAAGTTGGCCTTGACAATCTCGCAGCTTCTCCACGCTCTGAAGTTGGCTCTGAACTGCCACGTGCATGTACATGTACAGCACCACTAGATGGGACAGAAGGACCAAGGTCGTTCACTACATCGCTGCTAGGAGAGGTGGTAGAGTGTGAGACATTGAATGGCTGAGGATTAGGCCAGTGGTAGCGAACCGTCACGCCACCTTGCGTTCGAACACCGTGATAAGTAACGTTTCGTGGGTGCCGAAATATATGGACGTTAGGATGATGATGATGGTGGTGGTGATGTTGATGAGCATGGTGAGCATGTGCTGCACATGTGCCTGGCCGTGCTACATGTACATGTACATCATCGTCGTTATCGTGCTTTATCTGCCGGAGAGCGTCTGCCCCGTGTACCTCAGAAACGTGGCTCTCAACTTTTCCCAGTTCGCCAGTCCATGCACAAGCACTAGTGGCAGCTGCATCGCCGTTTTTTGCATGATCGACACTTTCTTTCGATATATTAGCACCTTCAGTAGCTTGGGTTTCATCAAGTTTGCTCAATTTGCAATGTTTTGTGGAAACGTCATTATCGCTTAGTTTTAGTTCATCAAAATTTTCTGATAAAATGGTCACTTCTGAACTTTCACTCGTATTAGAAAATCCACCCTGATTTTCTATAAAACATTCTTTCGTAGGTTTAAAATCTCTTCCTTCACTCAGAGGAGCAGCTTTATCGCTTGAATCACTGTTACTCGGTACAGTACCCTCTTGGCGGCCACGCCCACTATTTAGAATATCTCGATATTGAGCTAGCGAAAGCGGGCATCGAACGCGTATCTGCTTGATCTCTCTCTGTCGCTCCTTGTTGGGAAAGATCGCGAGAGGAGACTCCTTACACATCGGACAAGGTTTTCGCTCGTTGCTGATTCTGCCGATACAGGAGCGGCAGAAGTGTCGTCCGCAGCACCCCGTCAAGTGCGCCTCGCGCTGAACGGGGCACAGACAGATCGGGCAGGAGAGTTTCTCATCTGGTCGCTCGATGTAGAGATCGTCTTGGTAGTAGTAATCGACATCTTGGTCGTCAGAATTTCCAGCCATCTCTAGCTCTTGGTAGGTACAAGGTGCAGCAGCAGCTTCAAAAGGGTTAACAGGTAAGGGGTCGCTTATACAAGTGGTACCGACCCCTTACCATACACAGAGTGAGAACACCCCCTCCCAAACTACCCCAGAATTACTTGAGGGATCTTTAGGTAATTTTATAGCCAATCCTTTAAGGAAAAGAGTAGATCTGATAGCAACAAAGTGTGCATGGATGATTATTGAGATGTGAGGGGCAGAATCAACAACAACAGAGCTACAATACTATACAATGTCATGTAGTTATGTTGCTTTGAGAATTGTTGCTCTGATAATGTCATTATTAATCTTCAGTTTGTTCTGTAGTGGTAAGACATTCTGGGGAGGGGCTTCCATCTCAACCAACATGTATCTGTGAGAGAGAGAGAGAGAGAGAGAGAGAGAGAGAGAGAGAGAGAGAGAGAGAGAGAGAGAGAGAGAGAGAGAGAGAGAGAGAGAGAGAGAGAGAGAGAGAGAGAGAGAGAGAGAGAGAGAGAGAGAGAGAGAGAGAGAGAGAGAGAGAGAGAGAGAGAGAGAGAGAGAGAGAGAGAGAGAGACAGGTAAAGTGTACAAGATGAGAGAGGAGATTGATATTCAAGTCTATAATTTATCGCCTGGGAACAAGATACAATGTCATGCATTTAATAATAGGAGACAATAATAATATTATTATCTCCTTCATCATTAATTTTAGATATACGTTGAAATCTCAATGGTCTAGTGACATCAATACATGACATGTACCTTCCATCCTTGTAAAACTAGTACTTTTAGTCTAGGCACAAAATAAAGTTGGTGACACCAGGGACTATACATTATCTTTCAGATGGACTGGAAAAGCTACATTATTACGCTCGCGAAAATTCTACCATCCTCGTTACGCCTGGAAGTGTACCTGGAAATGTCTGACAGTACTGCTACTATATTGGACTAGGGTGCCAAGACAGTCAATATGGTCGTCTAGTACTTCTATGAAGGCTTGCAGGAAACTCTTACATAATGTTTAGCGCACCAAATGTTGTTGACCCAGTGAAGCAATGGGTAAACATACTTTTGGCATTTGAATAATGTTCATGTCTGTTTTAGTTTGTGAGATTACCTAGCGCAAAGAGTGTCTATCTCCCTCTTATAGGGAGTCTTGTGCTCCTAGAGTACCTTCCAGCTCAAAAGAATACTGCTTACCCAGTAAAGCAAGATTGGAGCTTAGTAGTCATGCTGTGTAGAACCTCGTGAGAGCTTCACTTTCTGAGGTAATCCAGCACTAAGAGTTGGCAGGACATGAAACACAGCTACACTGAGCGTTTTCACTCATAGAGTGCACTCAGAAGCACACACACCACAAAAATGGCTTTCAGCACATTGTACTACGACTATGGCTTACTGTAGAGGCCCTCACAGACACTGACTCCGTTGTCAGGTCGACCACCGTTGGTGTTTCCAAGCAGCCTTTGTAGCTTCTTACCACTCGCGATATTTTTTACCTGTAACGAGGATGGTAGAAACGGAAATGTGTACTTCGTAATGGGGCGGCGCGCGTGTTTCCAGTCCATCTGAAAGATAATGTATAGTCCCTGGTGACACCCTTGAAGCCTGGCCCCACCATCAACCGGCCGGCCTAGCCAAGCTCTCCAAAAAAAAAACAAAAAAAAACTACCCACAAAATTTTCTTCACTAAACTTACGTATGCTCACCCACTAAATGAAAGATTTAACATAATTTCTGTGAAATATTCACTTCCGAAAGTTTCTCGCTTGAATATTTCCCACTATAATGTACAAGACGATCGTACCTCCCATGTGTAAATCTTCCTTTACGAGAGTTTATCCTATAAGGCAGCTCCTTCTCTCCGAGATTTTCCAACTTTCTCAAGATGACTCCATTTTGCATCAAAGTGGTGCACACACCTTTTAAGATGGAAGAGAGCTCCTGCTTTCCAACTGCACGAAGAATTAAAGCCACCTCATAGTGCACCATGGCAGCCTGCAACGTGATGAAAGTGGAATTAATAATTATGAGGAGGAAGGGAGCACAGAGAGAGAGGGAGGGACGGAGGGAGGAAGGGGGAAGAGAGAGTACCATACCTAGCTCTGTACTCTACAAACGGCTTCCTTTTCCATGTGCAAGCATTAATGACGTAGCAATGGGGTTAAATAAAATTTCATTGACCTTTGACCCTCCAGTTGTTTGGCAAAAGATCGCCGCTACTCTTTGGAGAAGAGCCGTTTTCTTCCGCTCCCCGACCCAGTGGGCGAGTCTCAGTCGTTCTATCAATGTGACGGTGCAATTTGTGAGCACACCGAGCAACAGAAAATGGATCACCTCCACCAGCTCAAGGACAAGGGCATCGTCAACATCGAAATCAAGGGGTGGTCACATATATACCTGCTGTACTGACACCCGCAACCGGGATCAAAATTTGATCGGGGCCATTTTTGGACCTTGATCGCTTGATCGCACCGCTAAAACAGCCTTGACCCTTGATTGCCAACCGGAGGTGGGCGGGGTGTGGGTGGAGTCAAAGGACAGGACCCATCTTGACCTTGATTTGAGCAGTGCAAACGGACGTCTTGATCGCTTGATCGGCCCCAATTTTACAGCTTGATCGCTTGATCTCACTTTGATCCCGGTCGCGGGTGTCAGTACAGCAGGTATATACGTGACCACCCCTTGGAAATGGAGGGCTGCATACAATCGGTGGACTGGACTGGTCACGGACTGGACTAGTGGACTGGACTACTGGACTGATAGATTTTCATTTAAAAATGCATGGAGATGCTCCATAATGTTGTCCAAAGTACCATTGTAGTTGATTAACATGAATGTTGGGTGGCACAATCTTCGAAGCTTCTATAGCCTACACTGCTAGAGTGCCGACTGTTAATAAGTGTGACGACCTTTACCATGTCACGCTCGGGGGTCCAAAGTGTATATGGACCAGCAGCGGAAGTACAAAAATGGGGGGAGGGGGTCGTTACGATAGGCTACAGTACTACTTGTATCAGTGTATATAGAGCGGATACACCTAGCTACAGTACATTACTCCATATACACCAATAAGCTACATACTACAATCTACTATGAGAAAAGGGATAGTATGAAACAAAGTCAACTTGTATCGTGGCAATGTCCACTGACTTGCTTTCTACAAATGTGACAGTAGATAGTGAGTATACTTGTATCAGTATAATATTATACTACACTACAATACATTGTATACAAGTTACATAGTGAAAGTATTAAACAGGCAGCTGGTGGCTCTCGGGTGCTTAATTCAGTTAATTAAGGTATGACATTGTCAGTTTATAATATTATTATATAGGTGCCTTTCCCCTATAGCTACTTCTAGATCACTGATCTGAGAGAACAGTACCATGCTATCAGAACCCTTTGTATTTCAAGTCTCAAAAAGGCTCCACTGCATGAGGCCTTGAATTTTCTCATAATTATCTCATGGATTATACCTGAGATATTACACTATTGGTTTTAACATAATGTTCCATAAATTATGCTCTAAAGCAGTGTGAATAACGCATACTACATTTCAGGGTACTCTCAGTGCTCAAGCTGCACATGGAATTTTATAAGAAATGCACACATTTTAGTTCATGAAGCACAGCTGACATATAATCGAGATAAGCATGAGGCTTTGTGAGCATTGGGCTCTTAATTCCATTTATAGCCATACAATTAAAAGTGGGTAATAACCCCCAGACACAATAATTATTTATTCCACCTCAAAACCAGATCATGATCTGATATCAAAGTATTGGTAGGTGACGTTGTCTCATGGATCAAGATAAATTAATTTTTGTTTTGGTAAACACAAGAGGTTAAGTGTAGCTACGCATCCTGGCTCTGGTGCATACTCCACATCACTATTATGCCTCAGCCTGAACGTATTTCATACTACCAGGAGTACATTACTAGGAGTGTGCAACGCACACATGAGTAGTGCAAACATCTCTTTCCAGATTTGACATCACAGAATATCATTAATATGCAACCACTAAAACCATGAAGCCATGAAGGTTATGTCTAGCCTCGTCCCCAGGCGCCCCGATCTTTTCAACTGCACGCGAGAAAAGAGGGGGAGCCTGGTAAAACTTATCACGTGCGTGACGTCAGGTGGAACCAACTTCCATATATGGCACAACAGCAAGTTGGCCAAGATCCGAGTTCTACTATCAGTACGTTACAATCGGCTATGAATCAGCAAGAGGAGACGCTTCAGCATCTTCGCTATGTGTAAAAAACTGCGATTTGCATGGTAACTCAATCGTGTCCACGCTCAGGTGGAACCGACTTGGACGTTGGCACGATCGAGTTTACCATGCAAATCGCGGCTTTTGACACCCAGCGAAGGGACTGAAGGGCCCTGGCTTGCTGATTCATAGCCGTTCAGATCGAAAAGCTCGAACTTTGGTGAGAAATTCTGTGCCTCAAGCCGGCCAACTTGCTGTTGTGCCATATATGGAAGTTGGTTCCACCTGACGTCACGCACGTGATAAGTTTTACCAGGCTCCCCCTCTTTTCTCGCGTGCAGTTGAAAAGATCGGGGCGCCTGGGGACGAGGCTAGGTTATGTCTGCACTGTCCTATCAGTAACTAGCTGCAGCTGCAGCTATACAGACTGTAACTCAGTGGTTGCAACTTAAGTACCTTCAGGCCCATGTACAAGGGTGGTTATGATGTCAAATCTGGAAAGAGATGTTTGCACTACTATTGTGTGCGTTGCACACTCCTAGTAATGTACTCCTGATACTACGTAGCCTGTAGATTTTCTGACCTATCTCTTTGGGGGTCTGTCTAACCTTGACATTTGCTCCAAGCTGTAATTTGTCTTTGGATACACCAGCAAAGTCTCGGATCCCAAGGTAGAGGGGACATCCTTAAGCTTGACCCCTAGAAATTTCCTTAGATTTTCAAAATGCAGAACCTGGCAAACTGGATGTTGCATAGTTACAAATTATTCTGAGTGAGATACAGTACAGAAATTGCCAGGTTCTGTATCTGTCAATTATAATTTTGCATAGGCGTAGGAAGATGTTGAAAGTTGGGGGGGAGGGGGGGCTGAAGATGTGATTGCACGCGAAGCGCGCGCAAAAGTTTTATGACCACACCTACTTTGTGCCAGACCACGCCCATTTTTGTACGATTGATGCTGCTATCACAGTATAACCAAGAGTTTTTCGATGAAAAAGCGAACTGTAAGTCAAGTGGAATAGATTTGGCAGCTATTGAGCCACATTTTACTCCTAATCAGGCCTGGAAAATGCTTAAAAATGTGTATTGTAACAATATTGGGCTGGAGAACAAAAGGGGGCAGAGCCCTCCTTCCTAGAATATTGGGGGGGCTACAGCCCCCCCCCCCAGCCCCCCGGTTCCTACGCCTATGTTTTGAATGTGCAGCTCAGTACGTGTAGCTACAACTGCATGACTAATTAGCATTGATTTTAATTGTCTACGATCCTACACCCTCTCGCTAGTAGCTAAAGGGTTCTGGTGAAACTCAGTAATTTTTAATTGACCAAACATTGAAATAATTACCATGGTTGCATATAGTTACAAATTATTATGAATGAGATACCTGAGAACCTGGCAAATTGTTACATAGTTACAAATTATTCTGAGTGAGAAGCATAAATTTCCAGGTTCTGTATCTGTCAATTATAATAATTATTTTGAATGTGCAGCTTAGTGTAGCGACAACTGCATGCATGACTAATTAGCATTGATTTTAATTGTCTACGATCCTACATGCACCCTCTCGCTAGCAAAGGGTTCTGGTGAAACTCAGTAATTTTTAATTGACCAAACATTGAAATAATTACCATGGTTGCATATAGTTACAAATTATTATGAATGAGATATAGCTACCTGAGAACCTGGCAAATTATTGCATAGTTACAAATTATTCTGAGTGAGATACAGAAAGGTTCTGTATCTGTCAATTATAATTTTGAATGTGCAGCTTAGTGTAGCGACAACTGCATGCATGACTAATTAGCATTGATTTTAATTGACTACGATCCTACATGCACCCTCTCGCTAGCAAAGGGTTCTGGTGAAACTCAGTAATTTTTAATTGACCGAACATTGAAATAATTACCATGGTTGCATATTTAGTTACAAAATTATTCTGAGTGAGATACAGAACCTGGCAAACTATTGCATAGTTACAGATTATTCTGAGTGAGGTACAGAAATTGCCAGGTTCTGTATCTATCAATTAGCTACAACTGCATGACTAATTAGCATTGATTTTAATTCTCTACGTCCTACACTCTCTCGCTAGTAAAGGACTCTGGAGAAACTCAGTAATTTTTTCGATAACACAAACCAATCTGGTCCAGCTCTATATTATAAATCCAATTGAATAGTAATGTGCATACTGGCATTAATATAATCAAGCAGTTATTGACCCAACACACCAATAATATATATATACTGAGTGCATGGTATTGCAATAATAATCTGGGAATGGGATTTCTTGAAGCAGTTGACTCATACATGTAGCTGTGTCTCTAGAGATAGGTAGCTAACTACATTAAGTTTAGTTGGAATTATTGCTTTGAAAATTATTATTATTATTAATAATGCCTTCAGATGGTTAATCAGCAACACAATTCAGAGTGGCCTACTTTTCTCTTGATCAAAAAATTTAATAGTAATATTGGTTTGTGTGGTTTACCACAGTGACCAGGTTGTTGTGAATGGGATGCCACAAACTGTACTGCATGTGGAGTTCAAGTTAGTTGACCAGTTGCACTAGAGTTATGGACTGTGAGTTTCTAGTTTTACTCTTAGCTGATCCGAACCAACATGCAATTCAGTGTAGCTGGTAAAATTATCTCTGTATGGTATCTGCATGTAGCTAGTCAGCGAAATCTGCTTTAGTTGACTAGTATCTTAGTATACCTAGGTATCTCAACAGGCTGAGCTCACTCACTAAGCCAACTAATTTTGCTGCCCTACCCATCAAGAGTATGCTACCATGTATCTATAGCAAGGTATAGCTATAATATCAAGTTCCATAATTATGTACATGACTTTCTTGCTCCCTTCATGTCAATTGTACATAATATCATTAGGTGGGGATGAGCATTAATTGATGTTCAATTTTGCCAAGACCTGAAAGGGTGGTTTTGATCCATGATCATTATAGTGGAATCAGTGTTCCTGGTAAATTTCTTCTTATAGATACTCACAAGCATAACCAATGACTCGGACTAATACTATGTAACTTTGTGTAATTCTAATACATCCACTAGAAGTACTGTAATATGTACATTTAGCTAGATTCGCTTTGTACAGATACCCCGTGTACATTAAATTATTAGTGTGCACCCCCCCCCGACATAAATAGATTTCACAAAGTTAACATACATGCCCTTCTTTCCTAATTACTATGTATCCATACCGTCGATATCCCTTCTGATATAAATCAATATTTGACCAACACACCCTCCTTCCCTTCATTATCCATCATCCATAGGGGGTGTATGCTTATTAAATGGAATAGCCCATATTCACCTGAAAGAGCTACTCAAGAAGAGGCAGACAATTGCAAGAGTCTTACTTGGTAACCTGAAGTGTTCTCTACGAAGTGCAATCCACCTCCGGCCCAGTGAAGGCAGTACTAGCTTTCATCGAGAGCTGTTTCTGAGAGTTTCAAGTTGAGAAGTTCTAGCCAACAATTTCTAGGAAAAGCCTTGATTCTGTTCTTGAACAGCTAGCTGTACTGGTTCTAGCGTGGCCTAGGCTAGTCCATTGTCTAGATGTGGTTTTGTTCGTTAGGCGGGGCTACATGGATTCCAGGAAGCAGGAAACATTTGTGGCTTGTTACACTCTTGTAGTATAGCTATAGCAGTCGCCGGGATAAACCATGGACTTAGAATGCTCTGTCTGCGCAGGTGGAGCATTCTAGGTGATTTATCCCGGCAACTGCGTGTAATCATATCATGTATCCCACCATGCAGCTACACGTATATTGCTGGTACTTTGGGTACTGTACACTATAGGGAAGAAAAAGATATAGTGGTAGCATTGCTATAGAAGTTACAATAATATTCAAATAATATTATACTAAAATTAATATACTATATACCAGATATCAATAATTCTATGCCTGTTTTGTGTTTACGTTGGTGGCTATAGATGTTGGTATTCTACTGTGTGATAACTCTTATCTTATTGTAATACTATAGAATGTATTGTTAACCTGAACACTTCTTTAGTTGTGTGAATACCCTTCTGGTTTATATCAATGCCTACTTTGTTCTTTTTGTGTTAGTACTTTTTCCTACCCTAGTTTTCCTATATAAGCACACATTTTTATTCCATATGTTGTCTTCCACTTTTGTTGATATTCAACTCTAAAACTCCAATTCTTCGTGTTACGGTGCTTGCCTATTCGATAGACTCGCAGAATCCCTTCACATGTAGGAGTTAGCTAAGTTGATTAAGTATTGAGGGTAGTATTCAAGTTTTAATCATTGCATCATAGGGGTCCTCTCAGTTAATTAAGTATTGAGGATACAACTACTCAAACTGCTCCTCCATATAAATATAGGTAGGTACTCTTATTAACTGGAATACCGGAATCATGCAGCAGTGCATGGTGCATGAGGGTTCCATGCAGATCTGCACTGCTGCAGTGCATTTATGTTAATTTTAGATTTCAATTGTTGCTTAAATGAAACATAATATACTAACTCTATACAACTCTAATTTCAGTCAGCTCACAGTACACTAATAAAATGCTATTATGACTATACTAGCTATAGCTACTAGCTAGATTTAATGTTAGCTACTAATTAGCTTTGTTGTTTGAATTAATTGCTGCTTTCTTATTGAAATTTTGCTTTATCCATGTCCACCATTACTAGCTAACACAACTTATACACAGGGCGCCCATGAAGAGGTTGAGTGTAGCGAAAATTGTAATTGATACGAGCTCCATATTTGTCAGTAACCATCTTCAGATCAGCCAGATAATCTTCGGGCACATCAATTTCATACTTGAAAATGAACCACTGTACTGTCTCACTGCATGGTGGAGTAGTGAGTGAGCCTTCGTAGTAGTAGTAGTATCGGTTATTTGGCATAAATGACCGCAAGAGAATACCGGACACGTCCACCGGATCAGAATAACATGATCTGATCTTTGATACATCCAATTGTTTGTAGATTTTGGGGTTATATATACTGCGTGATTTTGGCCAAGCGGAGCGCCCACGAGTGCTCAACACAGCAAGGGGATTGGCATTTTTTTCATTTAAGCCCACTTTTTTATGCACAAAGTGAATTTCAAGGTCTGAAGCTCTACCATCAATCAAATGCTCACTTTCATCCCAGTGCATATGAAACTGCAATAGTTTGTATTGCCCCTTTGGTGTATACATAATCGCATTTACGTTGGGATTTGGGGTAAACTCCACTGTATGGCCATCTTTGTTTTCCCAAGTTCCAGACATTGGTTGAAAGTAGTCCTTGTTAAATCGCAAGTCTGGAACCTTTGCACAGTAAAGGTTCCTGGTATTGATATCGATCGGTGATTGTCTGTACACATCATCATACGTACAGATTCCAGGCCACAAATCTGGACGATCATAGCTCCAAGTCGACTTACAAGTTTTTGATTGAGCAAGAGTGAAGATTGCTGCAATGGTGAGGACACCAATGAATCCTTTCATTCTGTCAGATATGATCGATATGCTCGGTTGTGGTGCAAAAAGATACTGATATTATTGCAAGACTAGGTTTTATATAGGCTTGCAAAGAACTGTCATGACAGTATGCATACAGTGGAACCCCACCACTTAACGGCCACCCTGGCCTATCTATGTTGAAGGGCCACTCACCTTGGTCCCGATTGCATCGCCATATAAAATAGTACTTAAGAAACCCTGGTTTGCAGCTATGCAGCCACGTACCCCTCTATACTCCGTACAACGGCCGCGTATTGTGGCCCCAAAAGTGATGCTCACCAATACATAATAATTGACCTCGCACTACGGCCAGCTCCACCCACTTAATCTAGGTAAAGGTCGTCAACGATCAGTTCCGCCAACTTTAATCAAGGTAAAGGTCGTCAATGGGCGCGGTTATCGCTCCAGCTCTCCTCTCTCTCTCGCGAGCTTAATGGCCAGATATTAGGCCAAGCTTTGTAGATTCCTTGTTTCCTGTCACCCGCCCGCATCCTTTCTAGGCTACCGCATCTACAATTATTATTGAATTTTCAGGCTTATGAATCTCATTAGCAGGTGGCCCTTAATGATATTCATGGAGGAAGCAGTCGTATAATAATTCTGCAGTATTGTGGCCTATGAATAATAATTTTTTAGGCAATTATAGATAGCTAATAACCGCCCGCCCGCATACTCTTGGCATCTTGATGGTGACGGGAAACAAGGATATTATTACTACTGGCCTTAGCATGGAATCTCATGACAGGCCTGACCTCCCTTCACTGTGCAAGTCTAAATTCTGCTAGGCAGAGAACTCTCAAAGTATGTCACCCTGCTTAAGGTTCGCAAAAAGTGGCCGGAACAGTGTTGGAAAACGGGAAATAACATTTTGGAAGGCGTATCTTATTGCGGTTGTATCGCCTAATTAATTAACTATTTGCGGTTTATTATTATTTTTTTTTTTTTTATATTTCTGAAGTAGTAGAGTTATTTTCCATTTCATTATCATGGTGACTGATAGCAGCACTGAGTCCTGGACAAGACAAGCAGGAGAAGCATCTTTCTCGAGAACACAGTGAACCTCTTGAACACCATCACGGACAATTGGAGTTTGCGCATGCGCTGTAGGTCACACGTACGTTTCCCAAAGTGTACGTCAGAAAAATCGCCACTCGGAATTGCCGGAAATGAACAATCAATCTGAAAGTACGGTAGTACAGCTAGATTTAGACAGTCCTTAATTTAGCCTAACTGAGAAGTAGACTGCATTGTATGTAGCTAACTCGTGCAGTCATGACTTCATTCAACAGTACTGACCGATATGTTGTTAATAATCCGGAGGGCATTGTCGTTTCTGGAAAGAAAGACTCAGAATCTACAGCTATGAAGGAGAATAATTGTGCACTTGACATGGATTTCGACGATGAAGACCCAATGGTGAACACTCGTCAGAGAAATTTCTTATGGGGGCTTTGGATGTTGATTCTCTTCATCATCATTGCTGCTTTATCTACTGTACTAAGTGTAACATGGGCTATCTTGGCTTTCAACTCTGAAGTTTACAAGCAAGCAGCTTTGAGTTCAGTTATCATCAATGTAACTCTATTGGGATTGGGATACTTTCTTTTTGCTTTTGTTGTTATACCATTGTTTACAAGACTTTACAAGAGGCGAGAAGCTCCAAGCTGTTGGACACGTTCTTTCTATGTGGTCACCCTTTTGCTTACCTCAATTGTTCACATTGGAACATTTGTTGCAGGCTATATCCAAGCGTTTGGCTTTGTGGACCCATATCCTGATCGCGAAAATAATGCAACTGATACAAATTCTAACTTGTTACTCATCTTTCGACCTGTAGCTGCATCACTGAATTTCTTCTCTGCCTTCTGCGCCTACATATTGATCTTGTTTGTATATTGCATTATCAATCAAAATCCATGGAGAAGGTGCGGGAGTAATGGACACTGTGTGATTTCATGTACACTCTTCAATCTTCTATTTGTGGCCGTCTCTGTATTTTTCTTGTTGACTTTACAAGCTCGTGATTACGTGATTGGATCACTATCGACTGGAGTGATATTTGGTGGAGTATTTCTTGGACTTCTTATTTTATTTGGTTTAGTAGGTGGACTGTGTATGATCAAATATACAGCCTTACAGCATGTCAATTTCATACGACTGGTGTGGTTTGCTACCGGTGGTGCTGGTTGTATTGCATTGGCTGTGTTCCTGTCACAACCAGGTGGTTTCACCATTGCATTTATGGCTGGATTTATTGGAGCCGTGTCAATCTTGGCTTCATGCTGCACAGGTTGTTTCTGCTACTTTCATCTTAACCATGGAGGACGTTACTATTATGTTACTCGGTACACCTTCGCTTGCTTCAGAACCGGTGAGTTACATAATATTATGCATGCACCCATAGCTTCACAACCCATGCAATACATCATACATAACATTTTATGCTGCTCTTTTTTTTACTTTAACATTAATTATCCTATATATAGGAAGTATCAGACCAGCAACCACTGAAGAATTTAATATAGTGTCACGGAAATTTACTGAAAGTTGGGTAAAAGGAACTTGTCCCAGAGTTGACTTCGTGTTTGTTATTAGAAATCGTGATCTAAAGCATAAATGGCTCATGTACAAGCGTAAACTACAAGATAAAGAAGTTGAAGTTTACTTTCATGGATCACAGCTAGGTTGTCACATCACGTGCACGAAGAAACTTTGTAGAACTAATCATCTTTGTGGTATCTGTAACATCTCCTCGGTTGGTATGGAACGTCAATACAACAAAAAGAACATAAAGTTCCAGAGGTTTGGTCCAGGTGTTTATTTAGCACCAAATTCTTCTAAATGTCATGACTACACGCTTGGTGCCCATGACTACAGAGCCATGCTCTTCTGTTACGTGTGCCCAGGAAAGAAGTATATGCTAACTAAAACTGATCAAAACCTAGTAGGTCCACCTCATGGATATGATAGTATATACGGTGAAACTGAACATGGAGGGGACTTGAATTATCCTGAAATTGTTCTGCCTGATCCAGATGCTGTTTTGCCTCGCTACATTATTGTGTACAAAAAGGATGGAGTTGGAAATCCTCGTAATCGCTAAATTGATAACACATTAGCACTTCTCCTTAACCCATATAACTTGCATTGTTGTGAAAGTTAACCAGTTCTTCCATACACCTACTATTGTACCTATAGGATTCCACTATATCTGGACATTGATTGTACTGTTTTCATACTGTGGGCTTTGAAGGAAGCCATCGAGAATAAGCTATATGGACATTACCCTTTCTACTATCTAACAGTATCTATTTAAGGTCCGGAATATTTTTTCCAGATTCCAGAAAATTTTACACTATTATAAGCCTTAATTGGCTTAGGATCTAAGCCACCCCCTGCTAGGATATATAAGCCAATCTCGACTTAGCCACACTTCAGCCTCATCCGTATATAAAGTAATACTCTTTTATTCACTTGCATAAGATCTGCGTATACCAAAAAGTAATTGTGATATTTCATATTATACACCTATTTTGGTGAAATTTAATAATCCCATCCTAAATTAGTCAGTTATATGAAGACAGTAATACATGGGAACAATATGAAACTGCAGCTGAATGTATGTGGCTTCTGTGTGTGTGAGGGTGCATGAGCATTTTGTGCATACTCAGCACAGTAACTGTACATAATATCTTGTAGCTTTGGTGGTCTCATTTATACACCCCAAACTTTCTGGGTACCAAAACCAGATCTGTGCCTTTGTTTTTATGTCTATATTCATAATCTTGAGTGGTGTAAACAGGTGGCATAGAGTTGGTGACTTCTGTGTGTATAAGGATGAGCACTGTAGCTATATTATGTACTCAATGTAAGTCGGTACTGTACATAATATCTTGTAGCTTTTTTTGGCCTTGTTTATGCACCGTGGTCCCAACACTTTCAATTCATTTTTAAAAAAAAGTGAAATTGTTATTTAATGCAAGTTTATCTTTATGTATACCTCAATTGTAAATTAGGGCGTTGTCATCACTCGTGTGGTCCAAACAAGACACATTATGATCAATCATCCATGAATGTTTATGATAATATTATATTATCACCATTAATATTTACTTCATGTCCTGGTGATATTCCATCCACCACTTTCATTATTCATGATACATGAATAACGAGGATGCATCCAGGTGGCATTCCATGGCCAGAAGACCGAATATAAATATGTGGCATATAGAAAAAGGGGTGGATGACATAGTATCCATCAATAAACAACTATCAGTCTACGCTAAGACCTCGGTACTATGGAATGTTATCATCAATCAACCGCGGTAGACGTATACGCGCGCCACAGTCAGGAAGGGTGGTCTATGAATATAATTATTTGCGCATGCCTCGCGTACACTCGCTTGAACTTCGCCGAAACAGAGCGATGACTGGAGATGGCCATGAAGATCGGTTCATAAATAACAAACAGTTGTAGGTAGGGAGTCGAAACCTGTTATAGAGACTAGTAGTAAGGTAGATCTATTAGCCTCAGTTCAGTTTAGTTAGTACTACGGTATTGTACATGAAGCTATTTATGTGAGAATTGTTGAATTATTTCTGATATTTGAGCTGGTGTTTCTGGAGGTAACGACAACGATATGTCTCCAGTATTTGTCAAGATACTTACCTGAAAGTTAGCTCCCAGATTTGTAACTATGAACTGCTGGAGGCTATTTGCTGCATGTTGAACACTCGACTGAAGTTGGAGGCGGCCAGACTCGTCTAAGGACCGTTTGGCCTTGTTCTGCTCGAATGACCGGCCAGAATCTATGATTTTATACTCCCAGGTGTTCTATAATCCCTTTGCACTATGTGTTTTAAGTGTGTAGCTTACATCTCTTATATCTAGGTAGCTACGAAAATTTTAGTACATGCATTATTCCACCATGCGGTCGCCCATATACTACTGTACAGCTGCTCAAACCACATTCCAGAGCCAATTAAGGCGGTCTTAGCGTAGACTGTATCAGCATACTTTGCTTGGACCACACAATAAGTGGTGGCGGTTCACCTTGAAAAGATATTTGCAACTGAGCTAACAAAGACCTTGTATTAAAATAACAATTCACTTTTCCCAGTGTGCATACTCAATGTAAATCATGCAAATATGAATATGTGGAAAAAAATTTAGTAGCTAAATCCAATGGGCAAGTGGATTTAGCGGAAACGGACGAAAACGGAAACGAAAACGAACGCGGAAACGAAAACGAAAAAGGAAATGGTCGTCAAGAAGGTTCCAAATGTGGTATAGGTCGACGATCTTGTAAGCCTACTTTATTATGCAAGATAGATGCTAGCTACATAAATTATATCGTGGGCCAACATATGCTGAAAGTTTGCCTGTCTGGAGTCTGGCAGGACCTAGCCTCGTTCCCAGGCCTTTCAAGAAGGGCCTGGGTACGAGGCTAGGCAGGACCTTTCTGGTCTTTGCATTTGGTAGCTATCTGACAGTGAATTGAATGTCTATATAATTTGTCAGATGTTTAATAATCATATTAATTGATAAGCCAGGGGTGGGTAAGTACTATAGTAACATGCTGGTAGTGAACTCATGTAAGTTGTATCTTGAAACTGAAAATTTAATGCAAATTATTGTAATTAGGGTTGTTACTGGTAGTTCATAAATATGGAAAGTCAGCATTTACACACATAAAATTATGTAGTTAATAATATATAGCTATTGTTGTTGGTTCCTTAGGTGCCCTTGATGTCTCTGGTGTCATTGGTGCCCTTGGTGTCTCTGGTGCCATTCGGTGCCCCTGGTGCTCCTGGTGTCGTTGGTGCCTCTGGTGTCATTGGCCACTACCTAGCTTTAAGCTGAGCCTATATAGGGCCTGGGGATGAGGCTCAGGCTGGCATTGATGACCTACAGTCATCAGGGCCAGGGCCAGAGTTTGTAGATACCTTCAACTAAATACATGTAGCATAGATCAGTAGAGAACTACCAGATAGGTCAAATATAATATTATATCTTATGTATCGGGTCAAGGTTCTGTAATATTATATAGCTGATCATGAATGATGACAGTACTACATGTGCTGTTTAGCAAATAGGGGTGATAATGGAATGCGAGACTAGGGTGAAAAGTGTACTGATTGGCAAACGTGCATGTGAGACTCCAAGTGCTCCACATCACACGGCCCCGTTTTAGGATAGCTGCATAGCCAAGTCATACTTTTTCAGCCCAATATTGGAAAGCATTTACATAAGCTAGCTACCTGTGGCTAAATGCAAAGATCAGAAAGGTCCTGCCAGACTCCAGACAGGCAAATTTTCAGCGTATGTTAGCCCACGATATTATATAGCTCGAATGAGCAGCCTGTGACAAGTCTCTGGACTAATAAAGCTGACAAGGTCGTCGACCTATACCACATTTGTAACCTTCTTGACGACCATTTCCTTTTTCGTTTTCGTTTCCGTGTTCGTTTTCGCGTTCGTTTTCGTTTCCGTTTTCGTCCGTTTCCGCTAAATCCACTTACCCAAATCCAATGGAAGTTTGATATCACCAATATAACTAGAACACCTGTTATAAAAAGGAAATTTGGTAGGATCATGACTGCATGGATAGCAGATTTACTATCATACTGTACTGATACTGTGTTTGAAACATCAAAGCAAATACCTCACCAGTCAGACAGGGTACTGATTACTTTTAACAACTACTTGCTGAGTGATCCTTTTTGCTTTCTCAAGAGATATTATAGCGCAGTATTATGCCCCTATATCTGAAAGTGGAGTGATGTATAGGTTGTGGTTAACTGGTTCTGGATGCTTGCATGGTACATCATAACAATGTCATACACACCTTGGCAATTAATGATCAAAAGTATATCCTGCCTCCATGGATGCAATAGATCAACCATGCTATGCTAATGGGTTGGTTCATGGCTGGACACAAAATTTACAAACAAGAGCACTTACCAGAGTCACGGGTTATGATTGTGGTAAACATGCACATGTGCACAGGACAACATAGGGTTTTCCCTGGGACTTTTCCTGGCTTCTGAGTCTGGTCTTTTGGGAGTCCGCCCACTAAATGATCGTTAAAACTGTGGAGTGGCTTTACTACATAATATTATGTGGTAAGATTCATGGTTTGTTTTTATTATCTGATCTGATCTGATAAGATTAAGGATTTTACATCTTTCTTCCATGATACACACACACAAAAGTGTCATTTAGACAGTCCTGCATGAAATAATAATAATTGTCCCATAATCTCTCATTAGTTTTGTTATCTCAAAGTATAACCTGAGCTACAAGTACAATGCTTATATACAAGCAGCTTACACTTAAAGGGCATGCAGTATCTTTATGGAAGCAGACTGCCATGTAACACTGTGGCCACTAAATTCTTTTACAGGGACACTCATGATTAGTGTGGCATCTGTAACATACCCCTGCAGCATTTGTTTGACAGTCAGTATTCAAAAGATCTATTAACACTGACTACAAGTGTGTCGGTCCTGGACTTTACTTAGCTACACTCTCTTCAAAGACCAATGACTATAGCTACACTTGGTACATACGTCTACTGACCATATTTCTCTGTGATGTTTCAAGGTCCAGAAAAAGAGTTGAGGCACCCACCTGGGCTTAAATTTAAATATTGATCTAATCATTTTGTGAACACCTATTACTCAAATTCATTGTGCTGTTAACAACCACATGCACACTAGAATGTATATAGGCGCCAAGCACACACTCTCTGTCGATCATTACCATGGCAACCATTTACACAAATTAGTGTACACGACTTACTATCCATAATTGTGGCCCCTAATCAGATTTCTGAGAGAAACTGTGGATTCTTAAGAAGATATAATACACCCAGTGAATTGGGGATACTGCAAAACCTGGACTCTGGACTCTGGACTGGACCATGGACTGGACTATGGACTGGACTGGTAACGACCATTACCAGTTTTCTGAGGCAGAGAATATAGTGTTTTGAAGGTTGGATGACTCACAGATCACTCGTACACTGCCAAGTATGACAAGAGTTCAAATTTGTACTTGTGCTACCATCCAATGGCCACACAGTTGACCATGTGAAAATTCAGTAGGTCAAATATATACCACTACTGCATGATCCTCCTAAAGTGATCCCGTAATTTGTCTGCTCAGTGAGCCTGGGTTCAAGGCTCAGCGAATGGTAGAGCCAATCTTTATGTGCTTAGCCAGGGCAGTGGGTCAATAATGCTGTTTTATTCCATGGAAACTCATCTACACCAGCTGGCCCAGACCGTGACAGTAAATAGTCCCAGGCCACTGTTCACTAATTGCTTATCTCTGACATACACTAAACAATAACTCCGTATTGTTCCGGCAATAACTGATGGCTAGCTATGTTTCGAATAAGGGACTGTGATCTGTATAAACCAATCAATAGTGAATATCTTTGTCACAGTTGTCAAATCAGGCTCTCAGAGCCTTGAGATAGCTAGTAGACATTTGGATTACTGGCTGAATAGGTTACATTCTCATTACATAATAATAACCTTTTTGCATTTCTACAAGCAGTGGGGTTTATATCCAATGTGCTGATACCAGTTTTAACATACACTAAAAGATTATAGTGTATACCGGAGGTATATACTGGTAGCATAAGTACAGATTTGAACTCTGATGATATATTCGAGTCTACAATAAAAATACAGAGTGACTTCACTCCTCTGTGAGTCATCAGGTTTCAAAGCACACTACCTTTCAGTCTCGGAAAGCTGGTAATGGTCGTCACCAGTCCAGTCCATAGTCCAGTCCACGGTCCAGTCCAGAGTCCAGAGTCCAGGTTTTGCAGTTACCCAGTGAATTGTGTACCTACACAGTAAAAATAAGGGTGCTGCATTATACCCATCTCGTCAAATTTTGGGGTGTTCTCATACACCAGAGTAGCTACTCCAAAACACCCCTTGAGTGTTTATGGGTGTTTGTAAACACCAATAGGTGTAGCTATCTATACATGTATCTATATATACACATGACATTGTATGTTCTAACAGGGTGTAATCACGTTTTATATTATTCAGGATACAAATTTAAAACTTATAATGTCCTCCTGATAGAGGATCAATTTGGCCCAATTAATGTCTCCATATATAGCGGCAATGTGTGTGAATACATTGCAACTATATCAATCATCAATTGACGTCATTCTCACACATATACAGAACACACCTCAGCCAAGTCGCCAGCCAACCAAACTTTAGAATATCATTAGTAGCTATAGCATGAAGACAAGCATGCTGCACAAGTTTGAAGCTTCAAAGACCAAGGGTATAGAAATAAGAGCCAAGGGTGTCTAAGTATGTAGCTACAGTTTTACCTGAACATA
This sequence comes from Cliona cf. orientalis, assembly GCA_963930775.1. Taxonomy (NCBI): domain Eukaryota; kingdom Metazoa; phylum Porifera; class Demospongiae; order Clionaida; family Clionaidae; genus Cliona; species Cliona cf. orientalis. Next base: position 9,910,436 of record OZ005690.1, read on the forward strand.
TGAAAATCTAGGTATACATCTACCTCATTCTCATACATACACAATATACCTCAGCCAGGAAATGTGTAGGATACACTACATTATAATAATAGGAAATCCTTAATTAAATTAATTCCATGAAATCCAAAAGTCCAAAATAATTATTAATCATAAATCGACCGGGGTAAATCTCTGAGGTATAATACTCAATGTGGAGGTGGATGGTGGTGGTGTCCATGGCAACCATGATGTCGATGGTGCCGATGATGATGATGATGATGGGGATGTCCCCCTCGTCTCGGACCAGGGGGAGGGTGACCATGTGGTGGTGGTGGTGGGTGATGATGTGGGGGGCCAGGGGGAGGATGGTGAGGGGGGCCAGGGGGACCATGGTGGGGGGGAGGGGGTGGATGATGATGAAAGTGTGGTGGTGGTGGTCTATGATGATGATGGTGATGTCCACGCATACCCCTCACGTGATAACGATGGGGGCATCCTCTCGCTGCTCGTCGCGGACCAATCAACGGCACAATCGGTTGCCCTAGTCCACTACCAACTTGACTATGAACGATCATGAACTGTTCTGGCGATGACGGCTGATCACCAGCCACAGAAGCTGGGTGCTCCCGTTCTCTTGGGGACAAGCTACCAGCTGGCTGAAGTTGCGACCGGGCTTGGGGAGGTGGTGGACCAGTAGAAGAACCGGTACGAGTATTATATGTAGGCTCCATATTGGATATTGGTCTCGTGACTGACGATCCACACACATTTCCAGTATTTTGTTCATTTCTACCAGTTGTTTCTTGATCATCACTAGTAGTGCTACGACTGGAGCTAGACACGTGTAAATTGAAGTCTTGATTCAATGCAGAAAATCCTATTTCCTCTTGCAATGGCTCTCTTGAGGAGGTGGTGAGTGTTTGAGGCTCTCTTGAAAATCTTACAGCCTCTCCCCGCTCTGAAGTTGGCCTTGATAATCTCTCAGCTTCTCCCCGCTCAGAAGTTGGCTCTGAACTGCCACGTGCATGTACATGTACAGCACCACTAGGTGGGACTGAAGGACCAAGGTCGTTCACTATATCGTTGCTAGGAGAGGTGATAGAATGTGAGACACTAAATGGCTGAGGATTAGGCCAGTGGTAGCGAACCGTCACCCCACCTTGCGTTCGAACACATTGATAAGTAACGTTTCGTGGGTGCCGAAATATATGGACATTAGAATGATGGTGATGGTGATGTTGATGAGCATGTGCTGCGCATGTTCCAGGGTGTGCTACATGTACATGTACATGTGCGTCATCATCGTTATCGTGCTTTATCTGCCGGAGAGCGTCTGCCCCGTGTACCTCAGAAACGTGGCTCTCAACTTTTCCCAGTTCGCCAGTCCATGCACACGCACTAGTGGTGGCTGCATCGCCGCCTTTTGCATGATTGACACTTTCTTTCGATATATTAGCTCCCTCAGCAGCTTGGTTTTCACCAAGTTTGTTCAATTTGCAATGTTTTGTGGAAAGGTCGTTATCGCTTACTTTTAGTTCGTCAAAATTTTCTGATAAAATGGTCACTTCTGAACTTTCACTCGTATTAGAAAACCCACCTTGGTTTTCTATAAAACATTCTTCCGTTGGTTTAAAATCTTTTTCTTCACTTAGAATAGTGTCGCCTGAATCAGATACCGTACCCTCTTGGCAGCCACGCCCACTATTCAGAACACCTCGATACTGAGCTAGCGAAAGCGGGCATCGAACGCGTATCTGCTTGATCTCTCTCTGTCGCTCCTTGTTGGGAAAGATCGCGAGAGGAGACTCCTTACACATCGGACAAGGTTTGCGCTCGTTGCTGATTCTGCCGATACAGGAGCGGCAGAAGTGTCGTCCGCAACACCCCGTCAAATGCGCCTCGCGCTGAACGGGGCACAGACAGATCGGGCAGGAGAGTTTCTCGTCTGGCCGCTCGATGTAGAGATCGTCTTGGTAGTAGTAATCGACATCTTGATCGTCAGAATTTCCAGCCATCTCTTAGGCTTTAGGTACTAGGTGCAGCAGCGGCTTCAAAAGGGTTAATGGGTAAGCGGTCGCTTTAATATACAAACTTGTACCTACCCCTTACCATACACAGAGTGCAATGCAATGATGAAGAGAGAACCCCCTCCCAAAATTAATCGTTATTCATTGAGGCATATTAAACTGTTTGGCAGTAATTTATAGCTAATCCTTTGTGGGAACAAAAGTAGATCTGATGGCAATAAAGCGTGCATGGATGATTTGAGACGTGAAGAGCAGAACCAACAACAACAGAGCTACACTATAATACTATACATGCAGTTATGTTGCTTTGAGAATTGTTGCTCTGATAATGTCATTATTAATCTTCAGTTTGTTCTGTAGTGGTAAGACATTTTGCGGAGGGGCTTCCATCTCAACCAACATGTATCTGAGAGAGAGAGAGAGAATAGTAAATTATACAAGATGAGAGTGGAGATTTACATTCATCACTACAATTTATCGCCCTGTATAGGAGACAATAATTATTATTTCCTTCATAGTAACATCAACCCTCAATTCCCCTCCTCTTAGAACTATCAATTTTAGTTTTGGCGAAATGTAGGTGACACCCCTGAAACATAGCCAATTTTTAAGCTCTCAAAAAAATCACCCACAAAATTTTCTTCACAAAACTTAGGCATGCCCACCCACTTATAATTAAGTGACTGATTTAACATAATTTCTGTGAATCCTCGCTTTCGAAAGTTTCTCCCTCAAATATTTCCCATCTTATAGTATAAGATGATCTAGCCTCGTACCCAGGCCCTTTGAGGAGGAGGAGAAAGGGCCTGGTACACACTGTACGCGCATGCGCAAAGTTTACTGAGCATTTTCTAGTATAATTCGCCGGATACTGGCGTTACCACGTGGTCGGACGTGTACGGATAACGTATACTAAGCAACCCATGGAATCCGAAGTCGGTGAAGCCTACAGACTGGATATTTCTAAAGAATATCGTACGGAAGACCTTCTTTGCTCTCATTTGACTTTAAACAAACCTTCTTGAGTTTCAGAGATCTGACAAAGTCCCTTTGCTGCCGTTGGACAACTGCCTCGGTGTCGATACTTCCATTTTTTTCATAAAAGGTCGACTAAACGTGAGTCGATGTCCTTCTCATAGCTTCTTTACTATTCTTCTGTCGATATTGCTCGCTTGTGATAGCTAAATTGGTCACAGTAGGCATCTTGAGCCCGAAACGCTGCCAGCAAAAAGGATTTTTAGGCATATACCTGAGGTCAAGGTTCACGTTTACGGACAGATAAGCGGACAAAAATACGAATTCCCAGCTTTTACTGGGAAAATAACGCATGCGCACACAGTGTGTACCAGTCCTCCTCCTCCAAGGGCCTGGGTACGAGGCTAAAGATGATCATACCTCCCATGTGTAAATCTTCCTTTACGAGAGTTTATCCTGTAAGGCAGCTCCTTCTCTCCGAGATTTTCCAACTTTCTCAAGATGGCTCCATTTTGCATCAAAGTGGTACACACACCTTTTAAGATGGAAGAGAGCTCCTGCTTTCCAACTGCACGAAGAATTAAAGCCACCTCATAGTGCACCATGGCAGCCTGCAACGTGATGAAAGTGGGAATTATGAGGAGGCAGGGAGGACAGAGAGAGAGAAAGTGAGGGAGAGAGAGAGGGAGAGAGGGAGGAAGGGGGAAGAGAGAGTACCATACCTAGCTCTGTATTCTACAAACGGCTTCCTTTTCCATGTGCAAGCATTAATAAAGTAGCAATGGGGTTAAATTAAATTTCATTGACCTTTGACCCTCCAGTTGTTTGGCAAAGATGGCCGCTACTCTTTGGAGAAGAGCCGTTTTCTTCCGCTCCCCGACCCAGTGGGCGAATCTCAGTCGTTCTATCAGTGTGAGTTCCTCCCTTCAGGCGAAGAACCAGGCCGCTGTGGACGACCATGTCAAGAAAGTCTTTATAGACAAGTTGAAGGTGCGCACTAAATAGAAACAACCACTGTACATATAATGGGCCAGTACAGTTAATAAGAATACACCCCTGTTGAGGAACACTTTTCCAGTTCCCCTGAAGACAAGTAATCAGATAAATTTCCCCCAGAAGACTTAATTTAAATGGAGGCAGTGACCCCCAAGACATCGTTAAAATGCACCATTTTACCCCCAGAACATCATTAAAATAGCCTCAACACCCCCCAAGACTTCATCAAGTCAAGCTACCCCCTCAGGATACAATTATCGTTCCTCAACAGGGGTGTATCTTTATTAACTGGAATAGCCCAATATACATGTAGCCATTTCGCCTCGTATATACTTAGACCCTTTGAAGAGGATATTAATGGTTACAGGGTAAGATAATAAAGGTTAGTGTATCTCTGTTCGATGGTGCTTGATTTTAAGTAGAAATTGGCATTTAGGACTGAGGGGAGTGGGGGGAGGGAATGTGACAATAAGCACATAAACTTCATCTCCCTAACATAATGTACTCCTGATTACTGTACCCCACCTCTCTCTCTTTTCCTTCTTTTCTATATAGGAGTTCCAGAAAGGCTCTAAAGGTGGCATGTCACTCAGCGCTACTCCCGAGTCAGAAAAAGAGCTACAGGACGAGCTGGCCAGACTCAAGAGAATCTACGGCGACAAAGACTTCTCCAAATTTCCAAAATTTGAGTTCACAGATAAGGAGGAAGCAGCTAAGTAGATATGGTAAGTTCTTCTCCCATCTTAGGGTGTGTTTCAGGTGCTAAGGGTATAGGAGAATAATAACATCATTATTAGTCTCGTTTCCCAGACCCCAGAGGGAAAGTAGTCTCGTGCCCAGACCCCACCCTACCAAAAGGAGGAAAGGGTCTGGTACACATTGAGCGCTTTTTGGATCTTGCTGACTTGGCATGTCTGAATTCTATAGCACCAATCATGTGGCTTACATGTGATAATCATGTGATACTGCACTATAGCCAGCAATTGCTGCTCATGAGAGCGGTTGATGCGTTGCTGTGCTAAAACGATGTGTTGTCATGGCAGTCACATGATGAGCTGCATCCTGTGCGCCCATGAATGCGCTCGATGTGTACCAGACCCTTTCCTCGCGTGCGTGGTGGGGTCTGGAAATGAGACTAGAGGGAAAGGGTCTGGGGACATCGAGGCATTTTCTTAGTCATGTACGCCATCACGTGAGACTGTGTTATAATAAATCTTTTATTGTGGTATGGTGTAGACGATTCACAATAAATAGTATTAAAGTTTACAATAATCTCATATTTCTACCTCTCATTGCTGCAGGTGGAGCAGTCTAGTAACAGTTGTCTCTAAGAAACTCATTAACACTGTGCTGTGTACATGTACGTCCAACTATAACTATAATAATTATTGTTGTAATGTACTATAATATATCTTGTACATTCTATTATACTGTGCAGTATTATTATAACTATTTATTATTTGTCTGAGCCAAGGGTATATATGTACATACACAGCTGGTATTTTAATAATATATTATTATACCGAGCTTGATGGTCACCCTTTCTATATAGTAAATTTGTAACAGTACAGTTGAATGAATCTCCAAACAAAGGATGCATTGGGAACAATAGATTCAGCTGTTTTGTCCCTTATAGAGAGGTGGTCCTCTTCTCAGAGGTTCTCAATGAATAGAAACTATAGGGAGTGATACGTAGCTTCTGGGACCCCAAACAGTGTCCCCTATAGAGAGGTTTACATAATTATACATTATTATTATAGTGTCCCTTTATTAGAGGTTCAACTGTACAATAATAATTGTGAATACATCAAGTAAAAAGGAAACTTTAGGCATAATAATATACCTGGAATGATTACAATATTATTTGACCAGCTGTGAGAAAAGGTACAATATTATAATAATGTAGCATAATGTACTATAACAGCTGCAGTATGCCTCTACATGTGTTTATGGCCTAAGTTACACTGGTCTGCTACAAGTACACTCACAATTGTATTATACCGTATAGCGGGAAATTTTCGAGGGTAGCAATTTTCGCGGATGTGGGATTTTGAACTATTTCGCGTTTTAATTTTCGAGGATCAGCCCTGAGACAAAGCCACACCCTCAAATTGGATGCAATAAAAACCACGCCCCTCTTCTTTCATACGTGCGTGGAAATCACAGCAGGTAGTTTTAAACACGAGCTAACTATGAAGCTGCGTTGTGGAGGCGATGATTCGTGGCTACCACGAGTATCAAAGCATTTGGGAGGCTGAAATTGGAGAAAACCTGACGTGTATCCGAGAGCCCGGCAACGTCCGTGACCCCTACGCTGTAGCTGTCACAAAACCCGAGTCTTCAACAATAGTTGGACTAGTCCCAAGAAAAATGTCAGCTATAAATGTTCGCTCTTTCTTCGAAAAGGAGGCAGTATCTTTCGAAAATGGCTTGCTAACGCTACAAATAGTGCATTTTCTGTTCAGCATGCCTTGTGGTTTATATCGACCACACCCATTCTACTGATATAATGTGCTGGTGGGACTGCGCATGCTCGAGCTAAGTCAGTGTAGGAACGGGTCGTCAAGTCATACCGTATAGCGGGAAATTTTTGAGGTATAAAATTTCGCGGATTCACCCTGATCCGCGAAAACAGCGAAAATTAATACCCTCGAAAATTTCCCGCTATACGGTAGTATGAATTTAAAGTAGTATGTATAATAGCTTCAAAATACCATGCAATGTACAGTGGACTCTTTATTAACGGACACTCCCAATAACGGACACTGCTATACCAACCGATATCTCCATATGTTTAATACAGTAGCAGCACCTGAATAGCGGACAACCTCCGAATTCCAGATAACGGACACAGCAGCTTGCACGAAGTAATACAGTACTATGCAAAAAACGTTCCGACTAACGGACGGCGGTGGGTGTGGCTAACCCCGCCCACGACGGTCTTACATACAGTTCATGGCATTATTAACAATCTGTACAAAAATAATAAGACGGCAATACATGTAGACACTAAAAAACGGTAGTACTTTGTCTAGCTATAGTAATGACAACAGCCACTGCTTTACTTGCTCAAATGGCAAGTAGCTAGCTAGCCATTCATCCACCTAGTCTCGCGCGTCACACCCGAGACTAGCTATCATCCACCATGACGCAATTGACACTCGTCTAGTCGATCACTTCCTTGAAACAGACTGAATAGTGCAATACATTGTCATGAAAACACTTGAGTATGTCATGAATTTCTTTATAATAATGAACTATTGGCTATAAAATTAATATTAGATGAAGTGGGGGGTGACTAAGGTAAAACACCCCAATAAAGGACATACCCCGAATAAAGGACAGAAGCCTATGTACCAAGGTGTCCGTTATTCGGAGAGTCCACTGTACTCTATGTGTAGTGGATTTACTCCGTGTTTGTGGTTGTAGCTACTCTGGTACAAGTATACTCACAACAATTTGTAGAAAGCATGCATTGCCAAGTTGGATATTGAGGTAATAAACAGAAATGGTCCTTTAACAATAATTGTTGATTTTCTCAAAATTGAAACTGTGCCTAAGTTTACTTTTTATTTGATACGTACATTCACACAATGTATTGTACAAGCACCAGGAAGGGTCAAAATTTAATAATTATTATTAACCCTTGCCGCAAAGCGTAGGCGGAGGGTTACTGCAATCGTTTGGCGATTTTTGTCCATCCGTCCGTCCGTATGATAAGGGTCGTCTGAAAGAAAGTACACATCTGAGGATTACCAGGCATTAAGGTATAGTAGTGTGCAGCGCTGTGGTTGCCATTCTGTGCCATGCTGGTCAGTTGTCAATGCAGTGACAGTGTAAACAGGCAGTGGCTCTCAAGTGCACAATTCAGTTAAGTAGTCACAGAGGCTTTCAGTTAATATAGTGACATAGGCAGGTGCCTTTCCCCCCATGCCTATATCATGCACAGATATTTGTTGTAAGTTACTAAGCAACCAAGTACAGTAGAGTAGTGTTCAAGAGTTTTATAAACTGGTTGTTGAGCAGTCACCCAGAGTACATGCCATACACTCTAGCCACAATCCAATTAGGTGTGCAGGATTACATAATCCTACATTACCAACAGTGCTAGATACAACAAAATAGTTATCCGTCAGTGAGTGAGCAATATGAGCCCTTATTGGCCATCACCTAGCAACCAAAGTTTTTATAGGCAAATTGCCGGCCACCAGAGGGGTGTGGGTGATCATAGGGTAGGCCAGTGATGAGAGGGGGTCATGGGCCAATAAGATAGTTACAAGACCTTAATTGGGGTGCATTCGACCATGCATCTCATGCACCCCAATTAAGGTCTTGTAACTATAACTTGCAGGGCTCATATTGCTCACTCACTGACAGATAACTGTTAAATATTACCTAGATAACTAATGACAGAATATTCTCCAATACAGAGGTACATCAATAATATCAAACAAGTTCATGTTAGTGTACACAGTGACACTGTGGGCAACATGCTCAATGTAAAGAATAGGTACTAATTAAATTCCTATGTCAACATCTAAGAAGTCAGTTATATGGCAGCCACTGTCTTGTATTGGCCCTTTGCATATATACTGAGATATGCTATAGATCTACATGTGCATGAGTCATGCATGTGTGTAGCGGTGAGGGTTCTGCACTCCTGTGCATGCATTCTTTATTATTATGGCTTGAGAGGCTGATCTATCATTGTATTTCATGCTAGTCCCAGCTTGTTGCCCGAAAGGGCCTGTGGGTGAGACCGTGCAAAATTCTTCGTGGAGAGTGGTTCATGTGAGCTAGCCTCGTATCCTAGGCCATGGGAGGAGGGCAAAAAAGTGTACAGTCGTTTGCGGCACCCCAGGTTTTCTTGGGAAAGTTGGCGCATGCGCATGCACTAGGTACCAGGCCCTCTATTCTCAGCATAAGTGTGACCTAATTATTATGACATGAGTACACATGGGTAGCTGTGAGTAATGAGGTTTGTAACCATTGTTATTTATTTGCATGCCGTGGGTAGCTATAATAATAATAAAGCCACTTCAACTTAATACTCTGTTTCTCGGGCCCGACCGACCCTACTTTCAGAGAAAACTTTTGTTAGTTTTGAGGTCGGAGGTCGGGTTTAATTGCGTTCTGAGCATGCGCAATAGACTTTTGGAGATAAAAACTCGATTATTGACCTAGGATACGCCCAGTTAATTGAATTTATTTTCATTTACAAGCCGGCCTACCGACCCTATCCTGAGGAGAGGCCAGCCCGAGAAACAGAATATTAAATTGAAGTGGCCTAATAATAGTAGTCTCACCCCACTCCCCCCAAATTTTTGCATATCATTAATAATATTATTATCAGATTCAGTGATACACAATGTCCATGGATTGCTACAACAATGTCATTGTCATACAAATGGAAGTCTAAAAAGTAGCCAGCTACTGCTAACAGAATAAATTTATGGACTTGAAGTGCCGATGAATGTTAAAAATGCTTCACCCTCACCAGCTAGTTGGTTGAAATCTTTCTCTGTGCATAGCTTCATAAAATGGCAAAACTTCTTGATAGACATCTTGTGCCTCCTTTGAAAGTTCCTCAAACATTACAGAATTGCTGCGGGGTTTCAAAAATCCAGAACTTGCCATCACAGTGCCAAAAAATTCCTTATAATACTTATACGATAACCAGTCTTGGATCTCACCAGGTTGCCAGGTCAGCATTTTCTCGTCAAATTCAAGTCCAGTCTCTCTGCAATAGTGCTCCATGATAGCTTTAGGGTGCTCCAAGAGATCATCAGCATCTATAACTAGGGGGTGTGGCTCTATGGTCTGCTGTACAACTTTGTAAAAGTTGTAGAGCTGTTTTATACCAATATCGTTGAGAGGAGAGGTGAGACCGCATCTTTCACTCGCCCGGACGAGCGATGGAATTGATTTGAGTGGGTGCCTGATCAGGAATGTGTGCTTGAAATGCGTAAACCCGCCCTCTATGTACTTATCGTATTTTCCTTCGATGTAGAAAGCGAGCTCCTTGGCGAAGACCGCCTCGTATCCGTCATATTCTCTGAGAAGTTCTGCAGCTGCTGCTTCGTATGTTGCACTGTCGTCGAGTTCCGATTGGTTGGGGTGATGCGTGCTTCCAGTCCGTCTGTCGGGACCGTAGTAGTAGGCGCGTAGGTGGGGCTCACTAAACACCTTGACGCTATCTAGTTCGCGAATGGATCGTTCGAATGCCGTGGAGAGGCTCCGTGGGGAAGACCAGAGCAGGACGCGTCGAGAGGGTTGCAACTGGTGATCCATCGATCATTCCAAGAGTCTGAGAGAAACGGCGGTTTAGGGGGACGCTAATTATAGGTCCCCATCGTGGGCGTTCACGGGGATAGCACGTGCGCATGCGCATGCGGTAACGACACACGGAAAAGGTCGTCAAAATGTTTAGGGGGCTTGTCCAAAGTCCTTGTGGAAAAATTAACGTCAGTATGACGTTAGGGGGGAGGGGGTCTTGGTCCAGGACGTTTTACAATTGCATTGCCAGCAAACTTTAGCTTTAGTTGTGATTATGCATTCTTGTGGTTGAACAAGTCTAGACACACCTCCAGCAGTATCAAAAATTGCACTTTAGTGACAGCTGTATCAAGTGCTACATAGCTAAAACTGTGCACCTAGCTGCAGGCAAGCAAGAAACTATTAAAGAACCACAGGTATGCAATTATTATCCATGCAGACATAGCTAGCACTGTAGAGAATGCAAAATGTGTAGGCTAAATGGAGCAGAATTAGAGTTTCAGTATTGAATCTAAGCTGAAATGCTGTGACGTTAAGAGAGGGGGGTAAATGTCATAATGACGTTAATTTTTCCACAAGGACTTTGGGCAAGGCCCCTTACGACATCTGAGGCCACTCTCATGAGATTTCAATGCCATGGAAGTGCAGGCCTGCATGCAGCCGGGGCTAGCCTTAAGCTTAGGGAGAGGGGGTATATTTGCTCAGTGTGGGTAAATTTCTATAGCTACTGATTTGATTAGTTAATGAGATTGTTTGCAGCAGAATTAGGTAAATGAATGATGAGAAGGTATTATAATCTACATAAAAGAGAGTGCACATTTTACATGATCAGAAAGTGTTTGAAGATCAGCATCTTCGAGTAATTCTATCAATCCATTTCAATCCTGGGAGTACCCTTGTGGCTTCTTGCTGATGAATTCTCAATGAATGTTTGTTTGAGGCACTCTTCTTCAGGATTACCACGGTATTGTTGTTCCAGCACACTATCTTAATTGTTAGGCCAATCAAACTACATTGTTAGTTTCTCGTCCACCCGTTTTTATATTTCTATGCGGGTAGGCGGCCATTATTCATTATTCATTGTTCAATATTATGGCATTTTGAGGGTGTGGTTTCCTGGAACCGCCCAAATAATTAGCAAAAAAGAGGTGTGGCTGGTGTTTCAAGGCAATAATGAAGGCAGAAGCGATAGGTTGAAACAGACGCGGGCGGTGACGAGAAACTAACAATCAAATTTGTGTGGCCTTACGTTAACATCACTACAAACTAAATTGGCAGCTAGCATTCGGTGCTTGGTATCATTCACTAGCTCTTCTCTTTTCCTTTTTCCTCATCCTCATGCATACTTGAGTATTAATTAATTTTAGCAACTGTATCAACTCTAGTAGCTAACTTATAATTATCTACAAAGTCATAATAATTATCACCAAAACAGTTACAGCATACAACTAGAGCTCTGTAGAGCACATACCCCGCGCGCACATTGCGCAATTTATAAATTTACTTTCGGTGCATGGGCCTAAAATTAATTGAGAGAAATAGTGGAAATGCTGCTTACTAAGTTGCTGGGGGTCCCGCCGGGTGACACTTGAAAAGCGCTCTCTGCACCCAGACATGTACTTTTACCTATATTAATTTTGTTGTAATATCAAATAGCTATCTTACATTATAATTGGTTCCATAGGGCCTTCAGATTTCGGGACAGTCACTATAAGAGACGTCACGAGCATTGTTTAGAACATCGACGATCTTTACCATGGCCACTTAGTTGTGCGCATGAGCAGAGAGCACAATGGCATGCATAATGCATTGATGGGCACTGTCGATAGGCGTGGCTACGGTGGCCAACAAAAAAAAACACTATTTGTGACGCTCGTGGACCGTATCCCTCGATTTGACGCACACTGAAGCCAGTTTTTCGCCAAATACGATTGATTCGTTGTACTTACGAGTCGCTTAGACGCCTACATCTCGAGATATGGCGATTTTTGTGCTAACGACAACAACAACGACGACAACGACACGACCGATTACTTTACCCCCTTGCGCATGCGCACGGGGTAAATATTATGTGGTATGTATATAATTATTATGACATTGTTTGAGAGTGTGTGTCACTTAATGTACATGCGTGTGCATAACAATAATAGCTAATAATTATTGTGCATGATATTTGTGTGTGTATGACATTGTGTGCATGTTGGTAGCTAATTACCAAAATTAATTTTGATTGCTTGTTAGATAACATTGTTATAGAGGCAGCAGCCACATGCACTATCGGATGAAAACTGCTGACAGTGTGCATGGTGCCTTTTCACTCCCTTGAGGTATTTGGCTTGATTTCAGAATCTGCATAATAATAATATTATTACGACATTGTGGCTATGAATTCATTAATGATAATAGCTACCACTCATTAGTGTAATCCAAATGTCACTCCAATTTAGCTCATTTATTCTAGCCTGCTCTCATCCAGGCTTAGCAGTGCACAACCATTAATTCTGGCATCTAAATAAGTTTCAGCGAAAGTAAAAATTGAATATTGTGTATACTGTATATCTATAGCAGGAAACTTTTAAAGGAGGAAACTTTTGTGGATATCAATCTAGGAAGGGAGCATTTTACGGAGAAAATTTTCGTTGATAAGTATGATAATAAGATAAGTATGTGTTCAAGTGTTACGAATGACATTGACTGCATGTGTGCCTTATAAAGGTAACTAAAGACGTTTAGTGTATTAATTCAGAACTGAGTGTGTACGTATTGCTTATCCACCATTCATCAATATCTTCGCTGCAACATTGTGAACTGAAGGATACGCTTGGCAGCGATTACAGTCTTATTCGTGGCATGCTGATTACTGAAAACTACATCTATAATAGCTCAATCGTTTTGCATAATATCTGCGCATTAATTTTATCCTAGCTAATTCAATAATGACCTCTGGATCATACTGAATAAAGTGCTAGGCCAATTGTTTATAATAGAGTAACATGTATGTCCTTGCAATCTTAGATAAAATAGCTCACCCTCACTTTGTTGACCTGTTGGTATAATATATTATAGTGCTTGTGGCTGTTATACAACATCTCTTGTAAATTTAAATCTGTTTACATCAACATTTACAGGTGATTAGTACCTAGCTAGTTGTACTCCACAATCTTAGGAAATTCATTTATAAAAGGCCCCTAGATCAATAAATCTGATCACAGAATCTGTGTTCCAATAAATTAATATGCCCTCAGTAGCAATTATTTACTTTTTTGCGGTAATTGTGGTGTAATTACCAGAAAATTCAGGGCCTCCACGGAGCCATCCTGATACTTGAAAATCGGTAAGCATGTATCTATAGCGACCTTATAAGCAGTGTGTTGCCTTATAGTAGCGATGTCCGAACTTTATGCGTTCTCTAGGCTGACATAATCCTGTAGATATAATATATTCTACTACATAGCCCTGCGCTATACATACACCAAGAGCAGCGTGCTGCTGGACCAATCTGAAGTTCGGAAGCTGTACTGCTCTGTTGAATTCTTTTCTCTATGATTGAAGCTTCGAAATTTAATATCACTATATAGTCTGAGGTTGAGAGCCACTCACAGACTCCCGGTGATCCGAGTCTAGTCTGCGATATGTGATGTAGACTGTGAACCCACTATAATGATGACCTTTACAATAATAATATACCATTATCACCATGCTGCTACTGAGGACACGGTCAAGTTTTCATACTTAGTACAAGGCATGATAATTATTATTATTGTGGAAGAGATCAGAGTTTCCCTCTGAGTTAAATAAATTTAGTATGCTCAGTACTTATAACTGCATGCAGGCCTGACTGAAACAGTAGCTAGTAATAAAATACAAACCTCTTATTATTGGTGCGTAGGATAGTGTGAGCTCATTGTATGGTGGTTTGATTCCATCCAGAGTTATTAAGTGCAAGAGATAAGGGAAATCTTCACATAGAGGCCGTGCTAGGAGCAAGCAGTTGGGTATCCCTCGGTCTGGTTTGAAGTTGTCAAGTTCTGTTTTAGTTAGCTACCTACGACACAAAATCGAAATAGCACTATGCCATGAACAATATAATTGCTGCAATGCCTACATTCACGGTATCTAATTACATGACATTGTATAATACTGTTGACTGCATGACCACTGCTTTTTGGGGATGAATCTCCCACTGGCCATCCATCAGTTTAGTCCACTTCCCCTGATCAAGGCCAACTCTGATTGTGTTTCCATCCAATTCAACAACCTGGTAGCAGTCAGCAATGAACCCCTGCTGCTCAGGGTACTTCTTGCTCACATACTACATTTATACATATATACATGTTAATTATTATTATAGCTATTATTATAATAATGAATAGCTTACATTTATGTGTGTGCCAGTATTCCAGGTGAACACTACATGAATTTCGACATTATGTCTCTGCTGACTTTGATTACTACAATAGATTAGCTGATTGTAGTACCGCCTCTCTGAATCTGGGTTCTCATCAATGACACCAACTCCAGAGAAACCTTTCATATCATCTATGGCTCCATAAAACACATCGGCATTAAAGCCACCCCCCAGTGGCTTGAATTTGTAGGGGAGGGACTTCTCATCACTAAATGCTCGTACTATTTTAAGCTTTGAGAGATTCCGTTTAGCACTTCAATGCTGGATCTCAACTATGATAGGCTTACTGAAGATACACTGAGGCTCGCAGCGTAGCCAAAAGATGGCACTGACTAGATTAGTGTTCTCAGGGATCTCATAGTCCCCAGCAAGAGAAACTTTGATGAAAATGGTACAATGCTGTAAGCCTTCTGGTAAGCTGCCTGCGTGGATATGAAGCTTCAAGCCATATTCCACTCGACAAGCTGACCTTGAGGAGAGTATACAACCACACTCGTTTCATCACACACTTCTACACCAGATAATTTCCACACATCTGATTATTATAATATAATATGGTAATTCAAAATTTCATTTATTGGGATGCAGAGCCTGAGCGAGCCCCACATAAACGGTACAGCTGTGTGCGAATTTTATGCTATAATTATGGTACATCGGTCACGCAAAATTATGTGCAAATCAACGCAATGACTGCGAAAATGTGCGGTCCTTTTCACCTCGGAATGGCTATAGCATTACGATTGTGTGTGGATTCCTGTGTGTATACAATGCACATCCTTCTTTATACTTCCACTCATGGAATAGGTGATCCTACTTAAGATATTGTCTTTCCTGTTTTTGTGAGGTGGCAGTAGAGATTATAGATAAGCAAACCAGACACAGGTGTGTGTTTCCCTGCTCCCAAATCACAGTGTAATGTTATATTGGGGCTCCACTCAGCTATATAATTATACACATCAGTGACATTATCCATCTCTCTCCACTCCATTTATTCATACCAGTTGAAGCTTCTCTCTCTCTTGGCGTCTCTTCAGTAGATGTCTGCTCACTGGTCCTATCAGGTATAGACACTGCTGCTCCATCTTCACTGCCTGCCTCTACAACAAAATCAATTCAGTACATTAAGTGATAGCTATCATAATATAGTATCCACGTAGGGAGCTCAGGAATAACAGTATAATTATTATGATCCAGGCTCAGTGAATGTTGAAACAAAAAACCCTATACCGTAAATCGTGAATATTTCGTGTCTAAAATATTTCATGCGATAAATTTTCGTGTTAAATAATTTTTGGACAAACGACCCTGTACCTCATTATCGTTAATATTGCGCATGTATTTTCGTGCGTTTAATTTTCGCACAAGCCAGGCTGTCCGAAAATATTTTAACATCGAAATATTCGCGATTTACGGTAATAGCTAACCAGAGGCTGAGATGATGGTCCATAAGTTATAACTGGAGCATACTAAATTAAATTATGGTATAATTACTATTAATAACATTAGTATAATTGCTTACTATACATAGCACTCAAAAAATCCAAATCAACTTTTGAAGGTTCCGTGACCACACTTCTATCTCGCTCATGAATGCCATACAAGGCTGCTTTCAGCTCTTTAGAGAAAAATTTGGACTGTTTGTCCAAAACTTCTTTACTAGAGTAGCCCTTTGTTAGCCAACTCTTGTTAAACCTGCAAAAATAAGAGGCAACATTAACTAGCCATAATACCATTGTGTCCCAGGTAAGTGTCCATGGCTGCTTAAACATAACTCATGATTAATTTTGGCAACATGGGCACTTACCTAGGATATCAATTATTGCATACATTTGTATAGAAGCTGCTACATCAACTCCTTGAAATGTGGTACATGGGTGCTTACCCAGGAGTGGGCGCTTATCTATGATACCGGTATAATATGCAGTAATTCCAGACAATCTTCCTAAGCTAAGGCTATGGAAGCAGCTGGTATTATTATAAAACTTACACAGGTAAAATTGGTAAAATTAGTAATTATTTTGTTGCTGGAGGCGACGGCAGTGACAAGGGTAATGTTGGTAAATTGGTAAAGTTAGTACCGGTAATTATTATTTTGGTGCTGGAGGCGACGTCAGTGAATAGGGTAATGTTGGTAAAGCTTGTAATATTGGTAAAATTAGTAATTATTTTGTTGCTGGAGGCGAAGGCAGTGAAAAGGGTAATGTTGGTAAAGCTGGTAAAATTGGTGAAGTTAGTAATTATTTTGGTGCTGGAGGTGACGGTAGTGAATAGGGTAATATTGGTAAAGCTGGTAAAATTGGTAAAGTTAGTAATTATTTTATTGCTGGAGGTGACGGCAGTGAAAAGGGTAATGTTGGTAAAATTGGTAAAGTTAGTAATTTTGGTGCTGGAGGCGACGGCAGCGATAAGGGTAATGTTGGTAAAGCTTGTATAGCTAATTGGCAAAGTTAGTGATTATTATGGTGCTAGAGGCGACGGCAGCGACAAGAGTAATGCTGGTAAAGCTGGTAAAATTGGTGAAGTTAGTAATTGTTTTGGTGCTGGAGGCGACGGCAGTGAATAGGGTAATGCTGGTATAAAGCTGGTAAAATTGGTAAAGTTAGTAATTCTTTTGTTGCTGGAGGCAACGGCAGTGAAAAGGGTAATGTTGGTAAAATTGGTAAAGTTAGAAGCTAATTTTGGTGCTGGAGGTGACGGCAGCAAAAAGGGTAATGTTGGTAAAGCTGATATAATTGGTAGAGTTAGTAATTTTGGTGCCATAGGTGACAGCAGCGATAAGGTAAAGTTGGTAATATTAGTGCTGTAGGCGACGGCAGTGAAAAGGGTAATGTTGGTAAAGCTGATAAAATTGGTGAAGTTAGTAATTATTTTGTTGCTGGAGGCGACGGCAGTGAAGAGGGTAATGTTGGTAAAGCTGGTAAAATTGGTCAAGTTAGTAATTATTTTGGTGCTGGAGGCGACGGCAGCGGCAAGGGTATAATGTTGGTAATTTACCAGCTTTAGTAAAGCTGGTAAAATTGGTAAAGTTAATTAGTAATTTTGGTGCTGGACTGCAGCAACAAGGGTAATATTGGTAATGTTTGTGCTCTCTTCTCTCTCTCTCCCCTTGGACTGACATACAAACAAGAAATAAAAGCAGCATGTCATGCAGCTACACGAGAGAATGTCCCCTGAATGTTGGAATCATAACAGTGAACAGACTAAGCATATCATAATATTATTATACGTCTTGAGACTTATAAGTGTTATTGTACTTCATGTAACGTCATTATTAGCAAAATTAGATGCCATTCAGATATGCTTAGCCTGTTAATGCATGTATACTATATTATTGTACGTAGCGGTTATATATTTACCAATAGTGCATAACACTGCCCGAGTCATAGAGTTTAGCACCACCATCCATTAGACCTTCTTTAGGCTGCCACTCAGCAAATCTGCATGTCTCCCAGGTCAAGACGCATCTTGCTCATGTCAATGTAGTCTTTGATCTCAGTCCAAAAGTCAGAACGCTGATGCTCATGTTCCAAGCCCAATACATGGCCAAACTGATGGACAATCAGGTGCTCTTGATACTTCTTGTCCTGATGGCTGAGGTCAAGGTACACCTGAGTTGATCCCTTACCTTCAATATAGCCAATGGTAGAATCACTTTGTCCTCTCTCTTTGCAATGACAAGGTTCCGTAAAGTTAATGCAATACGTACTTTTGAAAGCTTACCATTCAATTCTACAATGATATCTGAGTCTTCATCATCTATTTCAAATCGTGGAATGTGGTTGGATCCCTCACTAACACTACCATTGGACCATCTATTGGCACACTGCATCAACTTCGTCAGCTCAACGTTCCAACAACTAAGTAAATGTTGATTCTTTAGCTGTACTTTAAGCACCTTCTTCCTCCACAGTCTACGTTCATAGGGCAGGGTAGCTGGAGCAAAGCCTGTCTCAGCAGCTGAAGTGGCAGGCGGTGACTTCGTCTTTGGTGCAAACTCCACAGTACCAGACACATAATTTTCCTGCACAATTATTATTCTAATCAATAAACTATGACATTAATTGTACTATCATGATGATGTACGTCTGTTTTGTCATCCAGTTTCACTCTTTCCTCTGGATCTATCATGTTCATTCTTTTATTCCCCTTTCCCTATAGACAATAATATTATGTGTGATACGTATAATTATAATGTCTGCATGATCATGTTTAACTTAATAATAATAATAATCATGGAGCTGAAACGGTATACTATTATTTTCAGGGCGACATTTTTCTTATTATAGAGTCGGTAGACTCTATAAGTAGGGATGGCGTGGACATTCCATATAATTATTATAATTATAATACATTACAAACACTCAAATATCTCAAAACAGGTAGCTAGCTTATGAAATTTTTAATGTGTCAAAATCAGAATCTCCAGCAAATTATCTATCTAACAAGACCAAGATCATTTCATCACATGCCAGAACCAGATGTCCAAAAAATAGCCATTTGTCATTCTTTCTCAAAAGCTGGTTTGGGAGCACCTGATTGTTTCCATGGATGTTTCGGGTCTGCTAGATAGATGTTCAGGCATAGATTATGAAAGTTAAAAATCTTAAAGTTTAAGTTGCTCTGAGTTATTAATGTTTTTGTAATGATATTAGTCACTGGACTTGCGCTAAGCTGCTCGCTGAATAACAG
The DNA here is from genome assembly GCA_963930775.1 of Cliona cf. orientalis. Taxonomy (NCBI): domain Eukaryota; kingdom Metazoa; phylum Porifera; class Demospongiae; order Clionaida; family Clionaidae; genus Cliona; species Cliona cf. orientalis. The sequence continues at coordinate 9,929,786 of OZ005690.1, forward strand.
TAGGGTAACTTGTAGAAAAGGTTGATAGAATAGTAGGATGATGGCACAATATTATTATTATAGGAATGATTCCAATACACAAAACGCTAGTCTATTATAGAAACCGAACACATAGTAACACATTAACACAACAAACATAACAATGGCACATCCAGAAATAATAATATAGTTAGCACATGCATTAGCACACACAAGTGATAGCACAACCTAGCAACTGGATACTATACGTACATGTAGACACAAAGATCAACACATATGACTGTAGATACTATAATACTATTATGGTAAGTTGTTTAGGCCATGCCTATTTTGATATTATGTTGCACGAGCCTGACTGACTCTGATTTTCTGTTCCAAGGATTAAAAATGATAATTAGCATTTACGTAATATTTCATCATGCTTAGGCACGTGAGCAACAGCATGTGCTCAGCCCAGCAAAAATGGCTGCCAGCTTCGCTTGCCTGAATGTAGCTATAGCTAATATCGTAACAATCGAGCTAGTCGAATGTCAAGTGCAACTGGGAAGACTCTTTTGGAAACATCTACAAAAGCAAGTGAAAGGTCCATGGTTTCTATAGAAATCACTGGTCATATGACTATCATTGTTATTTTTAAACCTAGCTACCTAGCTACCGACCTGAATTGCAAGCCATTTCTGCCCGCGCAACAGAAGATCAAGTAGGTATGGCCTTACTAGCAAGTCACATGTAGGGAATTTGGAATACTATTCATTATTTACGACTATGGATTATATTATAGCACTAGCGCTATGATTCAACAAACAGTATAAAATTTAAGTGTTTAGCCGCAACATAATTTAACCCCCAATTGTGGGCATAGCTAGAGGTGACAGAAGGTCACTGCGGATAATATATAATTATGCTAATGGGCCAGCAGTGACCGCTACCATGCAAACATATCTAGTGTAGCGATGTACATATCCAATTCCAACCAGCCATGCATGAATACCTTTTTAAAACTCTAAAAGTATCTATGGACTAGCGGACTGGGTCTAAAAATTAAACTGTCCATGCTTTGTCTACATAATATGATATTATCATGTGCCTAGATCATTGTCATTCGGGCTACCGCAGTCATTTTATATTAGCTACCAAGGTAGCTATAATTTGCTAACCTTAGTTTGACTTCATAGAGAAAACTGGTGGCCCGAGGCTCCTGGCATCGTTTTGTCCACTGGGGGATTTATCATTACGCGAAGAAGGTTCCTGTCACGATCGTGCCCGCCCATGCACGGTCTAATGCACCTGTCAATGGTATGCCCCACCACCCCTACATGGGGCAAATATGGGGACAATGTAGGAGATATGCAAAATCAAGCCTGCCCTAGGGGTGGGGCATTGTCACGCCCAAAAATCAAGTGCTAATCAATAATCTTGAAGCTAACACAATGGGCGAAGGTCAAGAAGTAAGCCAGCTGGTGACAAAGAATAGAATATGTGGGGGCTTTGCATAGCTTGAAGTGCCCCAGGGGTGGGGACTTATTGAAATTCGAAAGGAACAATCCCCACCTTGCCCCACATTGGCCCCATGTAGGGGTAGTGGGGCATACCATTGACAGGTGCATAATTTACACACGCGCGCCATACGCATGCTTTGAGTTTCTGCTCATGCGCATAAGTTGAGTAACACTGATAGGTAAAGGTCGTCAAAAGCCAAAGGCGTAGTGCGTCGCTGCACATGCAGCTTTCGGGCTTAGCTCGCGTAGCTCTCCTCTTATCTCCAGCTGTGCACATACCGTTTCAGTTGCTCAGATAGGCGATCTTTGGCGCATGAGACGCGAACCCAGACCCCTCCCCTTTTCCGCAGCAGCCTGGGCACGTGCATGATGCAATACATCCAGCGCTGTTTTCAATTATAGTGGGGTGCCTATAGCTAAACTTCTACGATACCGTATACACAGGATCGCTATGCGGTTGCCCAGAGGAGAAAATGAGGGTGGTTTCACTACTTTAGAATTCTGGAGAAAATGGGTGACATTAGCTATTACAAGAGAAAACGCTTAGAATAGAATATCAATTGGGCTCTTCCATTTAATAGTCATACACCTCCCTCCCCCATTTAGGAGTGATAGCTAATTACATCCTGAGGGGTTTTTTTTGTGAGTTTCTTGAGGGCAATTTAATTGGTTCTTATGGGCTTCTTTTGGTGATTTTAGTTAATCTTGTGGGATATTTTCTATCAAACAGCAGATTCCGGAGGGATCAAGCAACCACTTATTAATTTCCAGAGGGTATTTCAGATAAATTTAATTGATCCTAGGAGGTTCAACTGTCCAAATTAATTATTCCTAGGGGGAAAAATGAGTTAATTAAGTTCCTGGGGGGTACTTTCACAGTTTGCTCCTCAACAGGGGGTGTTTGCTCAAGTTATAGCTCATTGCCTCCTTCTGGAAAGCACTTGTGAATAATATCGATTTCATCTGCTGCTAGTCACCTTATGTATGTATGCACTTCAATCTAAATTCTGTCCTGCTGTCCTTTTGGAACAGCTCACTTAGGGGCCATAGCACTAGCCAGCCGTGTGAATACAGTAGAACTTCCGCGTCCTTATCCTTTATATGGAGAAGCGGAGACAATCATGAATACAGAATAATATAATAATATTATAGTCTATACATTATGATAGCTAGTAGCTAGTTAGCGTTTGCAGAGGTAGTCGACTGGAGAAAGAATCAACAGGAAAGTAGAACATGAGCTGGATTTGAGTCTATACTTCAATTTAAGTACTGTGTGTATATATAATATAGACCACACTTGAAATGTACATGTATCATGCAATGAATTAATTGTCTCGCCCCAGACCTGGCCCCACCTACGAAGGGGGAAGGGCCTGGCCACGGCCAGCATGTGGCACCGGCATGGCCCGCTATGGCACCAGCTAGCAATTTACGCCACTGACTGCGAAAAGGGGTGTGGCTTCCTGGACATCCGCTATTTAGAAGTAAATAGTACTTTCACTGCGGCAATGCCAAGAGAAAACTTTTACAGCTTGGATCAATTGAAATTGCTTTCGGTCACTTCCACTCATAATAAACTCATTGACTGACAGGAAAATATTAATGACACTGTGGAATCTTAGCACAATAATGAAAATTAATATAAATAATAATGTAAAGGTATATTATTATTATCTCCCCAGTAGCAATTTACTTTTCTGTGGTTATGAGGTAATTATAGTGTAATTATGATGAAACCTATAGTGTAATCTATGAGGTAATTATGAGAAAATTCAGGGCCTCGCTGGAGCCTTTCTGAGACTTAAAAATCAGTAAATATGTAGAGTATCTTACGCGTGTATCCAGCGAATAGATTACAAGCTGAGCGCTACTTTCTCTGAGAAGTACTGTTGGTTGAACTTCACGTGTTTTTTTGGCTTACGTAATGCCATGGATAAATAAAGCTAGCCTTGCGCTATATATAGCACGCATCACTGCCACAAGGGGCTGGCCCGCGCGCGACTGCAGCAGCGTGACCAACCTGAACTTCGGAAGGAATACTGTGTTGTCGAGTTTGTCTCTGTGATTGAAGCATCGAAACTTGTCGCTATCAAGATTGGGAGTCGATCTTAGACGCCATCTCCATGATTTCTGGGGCCAGCATCGATCGATGTGCATTCTATTGACGACCTTTTACCACATGCACCATTACACTGTGCAGCTACTGGGGAGATGGTCAAGGGTTCATTATAAACCATAACATATTATGCAAAACATAATGTCAATAACACAATGGTAAGAAATTACCCACTAATGGAGCAGTAGTACCACTTCGCATATACATCCACACAGGGTAGAAAATAACGAGACTATGGGTACAAATGCTGTAGTAAGATTGCGAGAATAAAACAATAATCCTAACAAGAGTAGTAAAAAGATTAGCCTAAGGCACATGACCTTCAGAAAGATTTCAACAATTACTACAAGTTCAGTTTCCCCACTTACTTTATATACAGCGTATAGTACACTAATGATGACATAAAGCATGAAAGTGATTAGAATTCTTCTACTAAGATTCAACTTCAGTGACAGTGACAGAATCAATAAAGCTAGCGTGGAAAACATGTGGAAAGTATACACATGGCTATGATGGCAATTGTAGAGCATGATTCGCTCGATGTACTGTTGAATGTGCGCTGGCAGAAGCACCCAGATGGTTTCAGTATTATTGATAGCGAATACAGTTTCACATTGCCATGATGAATTAACAGATGATGTACAAGGGCAGTGTCTATTTCTTAAGTGTACCAAATATTGCGATAAGTTTCTGCAAGTGCATTCTGCATAGAAGTGTTGAATAATTTCTGAGTACAGTTTGCCGCACATATCAAGATCGGTATCTACGAATGTGCATACATCAGTCATACCTTTAATGAGGGCAGCAAAATGTGATTTCAATGAAGTTAGTGATACCAAATTCTCAGTAAATCCATAAGAAAGAATTGCAAGTTGCTTATGTGTCAAGTCACTTTCTTGTGAAATTAAAATGTCGAGATAGTACTGAATATTTTGTGTCTCGAGATTTAATGTGTATTCCTCAATTTCATTTAACTGATGCATGCCACCCTCTATGTACTGCAAAATGAACGATTCAAAGTAGATGCTAAATCTCTCTTTAAATAATTGTACTTCAGCTGGTGTGACTTTCTCCAACAAATACTCCTTAATCAATCGATGCATCCTGTATCGATAGAGATATCCATGAAGATATTCATCGAGCAAAGAATACTTCACAAAGGAGTTAAGACACGCTCCCTGATGGAGAAGAACAGAGTGTCCAGTTTCCCATGTGAATGTACTCGGAAAAAGGCTTATAGAATAATCACATTCATTGTCCATCACTTCACTGAATCTCAACATTGCTAGCTCCATAATAATCCGAAATTGATGCTCTCGGTGGTCTGCTTGATCAAGTACACCAATGGGATTATGTTTCAACTCTGCTTCTAGCATTTTTGTCAGAGTATCACCTCCATTCAGATGAAGTAAGCTTCCCACAACTTTCAGTGCCAGCGGACACCTTTCAACAAGGCTGGAGATTAGCTCTGCCTGACTGGACGGAACACCAGGAGCTAATTTTTGAAGCAGCTTTACAGAATTCTCTGTAGTCAGCTCTCTCACTGTCCACTGTGCAAAATTGTCTAGCAGTAGTAGTTTCGCTTGTGCTACGACTATGATATGGATGGAATTATTTGAGTTTTGGACCAAAAAGTTGATAAGGTCAACAAAATCTCCTCGAATGTTGCTGCTTAGAACGTCATCACAATTGTCTAAGATCAGCACAGTAAAACATTGGACTTCCTTACTCCATTGGATTAATTCTTCAACAGTATTACTGACCTTGACCACTCTAGATTTCACATAGGTATCTCTTTCATGATCAGTCACTGATCGTACAATTTCTAGTATGGCTGTCGAATTTTTATTGAAAAATCTACGACGATATTTACTAGAGTTATTCTGAGGATCATGATCATGCACTGACTCAATGAAGATTTGAGGCAGTTCTTGCTCGACATCCAAATATCTTACAGGTGTACCGTTCTGCACCAATTTGTACCCAGCATGAATAACTGCACTCGATTTGCCAAATCCCGGAGGGCCATTTACATTCACAATGTGTGTACTTTGAATCATCCTTGCTATCTCAGCAACATCTTTTTCTCTACCAATGAATATATTTGACTGAATATTTGGAAGGTTACTGTAACCAGTTGCACAGTGAGATGAATTTTGGTCATTTGGAGCTACACGTTTGTGAAGTAAATCATGGCAATCAAAACAGGTATTGTTATCGAGATAAGCATCCACTGGTATTGAGGTGTATTCAACAACCTGGAATACTGTGAAGAATAGCTTTACAAAGATAATGGAAAAGATTAACAATACCAATATTATTGGAATTACACACAGCAAAAATATACAAGGTGATGTGAATTTTAGCCTTTCAATGAATAAAATCGGTGCCTTCTTTGAGTAGACCAAAACCATTTCTGTAAGATCTCTTCTACCAATTTCATCAAGGCCATTTATCAATCTGCAGTATGTTGCTTCACTTCCATATAATTCCTTCCATCGAGTTAGCAAGGCTAAGGGAAGGTTTTCTGCATCGGATCGGTTAATGTCATGGATAATGTCATTGGCAACTCCAATACTTGTGGCCAAGCATTCCCAGTTGTGATCCAACTTTAGTGAAATCATTTTACACACTTCATCGTTGACTGGCATTTCCAATACTTGCTTGGTTAGCCCCATTCTATTCAACAGTTTGTCCAAGCTTGCCATTTATAACCTACAATAATTATTATTACTATAACAATTTTTACTTCAAGACTTCATGGTACTTAATCTAATACAACGCATGGAAAAGAAATAATTTTGAAAAACGTGCGTTTTTCTGGTAAAGGTCGTCAATCAATCTAGTCTCGTCCCCCAGAAATTATTCAGTCTTAAAGCTTTCTTGCGTTAAATTGGATCATACGTTGTACTCGGTAGTATATAGCCATGTTCCGTCTATCATCTACGGTCAACCACCCCTCACGTGGATATCATGCTAAACAGCATATTCAATCATGCACGACATAGAGCGGGTTCTGCTCCTCTTTGTTCCAGTTTCTACCCATCCAAAATATACCATATTATTTGTAGAATAACTTACAGTTAAATCATATTTAAATCTAAAGTACCTGTATTCTTTGAAATTTTTCTCTATGCCGCAGATATTCACAGATCTCACGTGGTTGTTCGTGGGTGGGGCTGAGGTTGGGGTGGAGTTATCGGATACTGTGGAGCGCCGTGACGTTTGCGCGACAAAATGGGTGGAGCTGGAATTACACAATGGTATGACATCGTATATAGCGTATAAGTTTGTACTCTCTATCTATGGGCCGTTAAAATAACAAAAAAAATCAGCTCAAGATGAAGCGGTTGTTCCTTTTCTCAGCCCTTCTTTGCCTGGGCTACTGCGCCCACATAGATCTCGACGCCTACCCCTTCTCGTCCGTCCTGAATGCCGCTGGCGATGGCTCCCCTCTCTACACTCTCTATTGGAACTTCGACACGGCCGAACAGACGATAACGTTTGCAGTGAAGGCCAGGACTAATGGATGGGTCGGTTTTGGTATCTCCCCCAACGGTGGCATGGTCAACTCGGACGTTGTCATTGGGTGGGTGAATGATGAAGGACAGGCATTCCTAGATGTAAGTTAATTTACATGTATTTAAAGAGCTCAATTACTGAGGTACTCGCGGTATTAATTAAAATTTATTGAGTATAAATTGGGAGTTTGTAGTAGCTAGTATTAGAGTAGGTAGCTCCTGGACCATTGAGCTATACAGTAACTGAGTAAGTAGTGCTACCAATGTCTTGAAGTAAAGCTTTCGACAAGAAATCCTAAGAATATCCAGCTGGCAAATGTGTTAATTTGCTTCATTTGCATGCATTGCTTTGAGTTCATAGCTATCATGATAGGGCAGAATATGGTTCAGTTACTTGCCTACATGTTAATCTATTATACCATACATACCATAGGATCGCTATGCGGTTGCCCAGTCCCTGCCGCCAATTGATCCTCAACAGGACTGGAATCTGATCAGAGGAGAGAATGAGGATGGTTTCACTACTTTAGAGTTCTGGAGAAAATGGGTGACATGTGATGATAACGACAGAGATATAGAAGTGAGTAAAGATCAAACATTAAATTTTATCGACATAGCTGAAGTGATAGAGAGTCGCAAAGGGAGAGAGGGAGAGAGGGAGAGGTAGGAAGAGAGCAGAGAGAGTGAGAGAGAGAGAGAGAGAGAAAGAGATCAATGATAATTACAATCTTCTTATTTTACTTCCCATGCAGGCAAACACAGCTCGTGTTGTATACAGTTGGAATGAGAATGACCCTGCTAATGATGATGCAGTGAATGGTCCCGCCTATCACACCAACCGTGGTTCGGCCAGTCTCAATCTGTTGGGAGGTCTTCTTAACATGCCACCAGACCCCCCAGCTGGCACGACTGGATCCTTTAATATTACTGTGGACAATGTGAGTATTGATTTACGGGACGAAAATTAATGACAAATTTCTCGCCTAAAGAAACACATGAAAACATGACCTTTATTTGCTAGAAACACGTTTTCATGCCATTCTTACTCATATTTCAGCTGCATTTAAAGATAATATCATTTCGTCCAGTGTACGTATAATATTATGTTTCTTTTGAAAATTCAACACCTCTAAGTGTTGTTTAACACCATTTAAAATGTTTACCAAACTATCTCCGATTTTTGGCGAGGGTCATCACATGCATGTATTATAAACAGAAATAAGCTAATACCGTATAGCCGGAAATATTGGCGGGGAATTAAATTTGGCGGTTTGGCGGTCTGCATCACAACCGCCAAATTAAAATTCGCCAAAATTTCCTCCTCGCATATACCGTATCCTCCCGAAAATAAGCCCCCGCTTTTTCAGCAGTAGACATGACCTAGACTGGGGAGGGGGCTTATTTTCGAATATGCAATTTCCCTCGAATATAAGCCCCCCCCCCCCCCCCCCTGTGAAAGCGACAATGATCACGCTCCATTTGTAGTCGCCGTGTGGAAGGACGACACCATCATTGGTCACGTACCGCGGGAAATATCCATAATTTTTTCTTCAAAAGAGCGGCAGCGAGATGACCTGTCAAGTAGACAGCAACAGACGACGATCGGCCGTGGGGAAAGGACTTGTTATTCCGTGTGTGTACGTCTTCAGAGGAAAGCAAAAGCATTTTGACCGGCTCATAAGTGTCCTCGCCAAGCTAGAAGTGCCATCATAACAGAATGACTTCAAAACAGGCTTTTCTAAAAGTCACCACCATACAAAAGATTCCTCTTTGTACTTGTAGTCAATTGAAGGGCAGGGTTACGTACATACGTACGCGCTCGCGCACGCGTGTACGTGTGCACTCTACTTGGTGGGAGGGGGGCTTATAATCGAGGCAAACATACCTGTGCAAGAACTTGAGGGTCAAAGAGGGGAGGGGGCTTATTTTCGAAGGGGGCTTATTTTCGGGAGGATACGGTATACGTATGGCGATCCCGTACCGAACTGCCAAATTTGAATCCGCCAATATTCTTGTAATAGCGATTTTGGGCTCAACCGCCAAATCTAATTCCCGCCAATATTTCTGGCTATACGGTACAAGTTTTGGCAAGACTTTACTTGGGCATGCATACATCCCAAAATTTAATAAATACGTCACAATCTACCAGCTACGATAATTACACATACCATATTATTTTAAAATTTGGCTCAGATAAACCATTGCTAATAATTAATACTTGAGCCTTGCCCAATTTTTAGAGGTAAACATTCCTTAACATTAATTTTCGCATTCTGTGATCACTTTTCACACATTTGCCTATGATCACCCATGCTCTCTCTCCATGGTTTATCTATTAAAACTTTGGTTGCTACTATGATATTGTATATGAAGTACTATTAAAATTACTTTTATACAAGTACATGTATTATTATTATGCTAGGTCAATGTTAGTTTTAGTGCATAGAATTTGGTAAACATCTCCACACAGTCCATGATAAATACTCGGATAGAAGAGAATCAGGCAAGTCACTAGAGCAAAATTAAAGAGTGGGTAAACATCAAAGATAATAGAATAATTATAGGGTGTTTGTGGTTTAAAAAAACCACATCAGTTGCAAAACGGCTTTTTAAGAGCAGTGCTGTGCCACTCTACCGCTCTTTAGTGACTTCCCTGAAAAGTACAATGAGTATCTAATGCTTGATGCCAGCTAGTGTATAGCTGATTTGCAAGTATTAACTGCTAATTGGGCTATTCCATTTAATATCCATACACCCCCTATGGATGACTAGTGAAGAAAATTTAACCCCTGGACATAATTAATTAGCAACCATCCCCCCTAGACAGTCGCTAATTAGGTCACTGTTCCCCCAAGACATAATTAAGAACATTACTACTCCCCCTGGATTATTAATCAAATCAAGTTTTGTTCCCCTGGACACAAATTAATGCGTTAATTTATGGAAGGGAAATCACCTAAAGGAGCAAAGTGCCCCCCTGGACACCACAATTAGTGATCGTTTCACCCCTAGACATAATTAAATTTGACCAAAATACCCCCCTTCCCTTCATTAAAATCAGTGTTTTACCCCCCTGGACAAGCCTCAAAATACCCCCCTGGACATTCATTAGCAGTCATCCATAGGGGGTGTATGCTCATTAAATGGAAGAGCCCATTGTTGGATTCCACTCAAACACCCACGTGTATTACTGTACAAACGAGAATGCTCGTGATCAATAATTATACTTAACAGCACATCCCATGGCATGCACATGATGATCACATAATAATAATTATTATTACTACTTCGTGTGGGGGTTACACCCCCGTACCATACTAATTAAATCCGGGCATGCAGCATTACTACAATATTATTATGTGATATGTACGTCATATCATTGCTTAATCTATATTATTATAGTATTTGTGTGAGGTAATCCGCATTTTGCGTCATAATAATTATGTGTAATAATAATATTATTATGTGTATGCCTGTCATAATTTGGAATGTAGTATGTGCTATATATGAGTACATAATATGGTTGGTGCATACACATGACCCAGCTGTATAGGATTCTCTCCACAAAAAAACCCTGCTACCTCAAAATTACCACTAATAGCTCAAATTTACAACCACTCACCTAATAGCTGTAATGCACTACAAATGGCTACATAAGCTCATGGCCTTTGCTTTGGACATGCCTCTAACCACCAATTTTGTAGTAACCACAGCAGTGACTATATAATAATATGTGACCATACTATCATCGATCATCTGCAAATGGTCCCTTTTCTTATAGCAGGTCACATAATATTATTATAGTAGTCAGGGCTTCATTTGGGGGGGGGGGGGGCACTCGCCGCCCCCCCCCCCCTTGATAAACTCTCGCCCCCCTTTGCCCCCCTTATAAAGCTGGTATTATCACACGCATAAAGTCAAGAAATCGCCTAACGTGAATAATAATCATGATATTAAGTATTCAAAATGTAGTGCCTGAGAGTGCACCAGAAGCAATCTCCGAGAGTCCAAAATGCAAAAATTTTCTGGCCCAGACCCCCCTAGAGATCGTGTGCATGGAAAATAGTCTTGCCCCCCTTGATCTCATACTAGCTCATTGTGCCCCCCCTTGGGAAAGTTTCTAAATGAAGGCCTGGTAGTGGATTTGTAAACCATGTACGTATAGCTAAAGCAGATCCTAGCTGTGCGGGGGTGCACACACAGTTACTGTAGTAATGTTGCTTTGACAGTGAAACAATGAATGTCATCAGAACTTAAAGATACAGTCATGTGTCTCATGCACACACCATAATGTTATGCTTAAAGGGATAATTATAATTCCATCTGGTAACACCCTGTCATATGCCCAGGGGCTGATCCGGGGGGGGGGGGGGGGGGGTGGATGGGGTGGCTAGCCACCCCCCTTCACCAGTTCTTTTATGCAACATAGTATATATAGGAGATGTCCACCATTATTAACCAGCCACCCCCTTGGCACCAGTATGGTTTACTATGGGTAGCCACCCTGTCAGCCACCTTCCATTCAAATTTTCTGGATCAGCGCCAGTATGCCATGAAGTAACAATTATTGTATGCACAGAATCCACCAAATTAGCCTCTTAAAAAATATGCTTGTTAATGTGTTGTAGCAAGTTTATTATTATGATGTGATGAAGATTGTGTGTATAAATTTTTTCCAGCACATAATGGTTTCACTTTGCTATTATTCCTTGTAGGTTTTGATTCCCAGTTCTGATACCACATACTGGTGCGCTGCTTTTGAGCTACCACAGGAGGTTCAGAGCCAAGAAAAATACATTATCAGGGTAAATCAATGCAATAATTATTAAAATTTTACTCTGTCTGATACACTACAATACAATCATGAGAAGAGCTTGGTTTGCCTAGATTAGAATTCACGATCAAAGGTGGGTATGAAAGAATTATAATGAGATTCATGGTCAGGTACCCATTGAGTACAATGTCATGTACAACTAATTTTGGTTCTCAATTCTCTTTGCTATCTCATTAAAATTCCTTCACTCTACGATCAAGTAAAGAGATAAGATTTTGGTAATTTGGCAAGTGAAAGCATTGAAATTTCAGAGCCTATCGTATGATTATAGGCTATCAGGTGACTGGAACTTAAACTGCTTAGTATGACCAAGATCAATTAGAACTATGGCCTAATAAGGACGTCAACCTCGTGCAGGCTCATACGTACTATAATATTATGATATATCATAATATCACGTTTCATCCTAAAACAAGGCAGAGAATTGACCGTAGCTACTGGTGGTATATATAAGTGTGAATGTCGGGATGTAAGGAATATCAGACCTTTGCTACATGTTAGCGACCCCTCCCCCCCCCCCCCCCCCCCCACACACACATATCCCACCACCCAAAGATTTTTTTGACTTGCACAGTAACCAAGACCACGAGATTATTACTAGGCATTACCAACTGATATCTGCACGTACTTAAAGCGCATGATTCTCATGATCAATTGAAACTACGTGTATAGATTCATATGCACACATGTCTAACATTTGACACAGTACAGGCAGGTCTAGCTAATAATATTATTATAATAGTAATGAAATTGATGCATGTGCATGTGCCATGTGATGTACCTCCCACCTCTGTATCGATTCTGGATCATGTGTTACAGTATAGCATTCTATTTTGAGCTACTTCAGCTTATTTGTGGAAAATTTTCACCATGTACTTTTGCCACATGCTTTCTCAAATTCTCACACTAATTTTGCCACCTGTTAATAGTTGCATAGAGGGTACATAATTATGGTGAATTTATCACATATTATTGGCATTCCACCAGAAGTTTCTGCAAAACAAAGGTAGCTGCAGGGGTTTAGCAAAGTTTTTATTTTCCACGCACATGGTACTACAGTATATTAATTTATTAAACATGCATGTAATAATAGTAATAATTAATAATTATTAAAAACTATTATCATGCTTCAGTATTCTCCGATCATCTCACCCAACGAGTTCCAATACGTGCATCACTTGCTCATTTACTTGTGTAACAACCTGGAGGCAACTGCTGTCGGAGCCAGTGCTCCGTGTGGAGAAGCCGTCAGTGCAACCGTGTCACAGTGCCTCTCTGGGGAACTCATAGCAGCATGGGCCGTCGGCGGAAATGTACGTAACACGGGTGTTTATACTTGTGAATTTATTTATAGTTTCAGCAAAGTTCCTGATGGGTGCTTTTCATAATACTGTTGATATTCACAAGAGTTTAGTACATGTACTTAACGATAATATTATTATACTAGTCTGAAACCTAAGGGCCAACCATCCCATTAGTACCTGCTCTAATCCCAGCAAAAGGCAGAGCCACTTATGTAGGCCCCTAGCCTTGAGTACTAGCTAGTCTAAGAGGTGGTAGGTTACGAATCTCGTGACAACGTCATTAGTAATTATTGTTGTAATATTGTAGGAATTAAATTTGGCCAATTATTGATGAATAATTTTAATACTTTGGAAAGGGATGGCAAGAGAGAGAGAGCTATAAAGCTAGCTATATAATACTATACATGTGTTGATCGTAGGTTATCATTGTGGTATTATCAATACTTTGATCATGTAATTATTATCGTAATCTCATTAACTTAATCATTCATTAATATGCAATGTATAGGATTTTGTCTATCCTCAAGATGTGGCGTACCCGATTGGAGGACCAAGTGGCCAACGGTACTTGGTCATGCAAGTTCACTACGACAATCCCATGATGCAATCCAGTAAGTAGCAATAACTATTATAATTATACCATAATATTATCAACACGAATTAAAATTAGTTTGGCTGATCGAAGAGTAAGCTTAGCAGTTGGTAAGGGGTCACCATAGTTACATGAAAACAAGACTTGATGTTAGTTTGCTGGTAGTTGCATAATCAGACTTGTACTATAATCATATTGTTATGTTCTTCCACCAATTTTCTGCTTCCCTGCACATGCATAAGATACTTAAAATAGACCGGTCCTCTCGACTAATTATTGCTGGACTTCATATAAATTATGATTTCATATTAAATGAACCCTTGACCACATCCCCAGTGGCTGATGGTGCATGTGGTAAAGGTTGTCAATACACACATCGATGCCAGGGCCTCAGTCGTAGAGATGGAGTCTAAGATCAACTTTCGACTTCGAGTTTCGATGCTTCTATCAAAGGAGATGAACTCGACAGCACAGTACAGCTTCCGAACTTCAGATCGGTCGTGGCATGACGCGTGCTATAAATAGCGCAAGGCTAGCTTTATTTATCCACAGGATTACGTCAGCCAAGAGAATGCGTGAAGTTCGGCCGGCATGACTTGTCGGAGAAAGTAGCACTCAGCTTTTAATGTATTCGCTGGATATGTATGTAAGTTAATAAATGATTCTGTGGATTTTCAGGTCTCAGAAGTGTTCTGTAAAGGCTCTGAATTTTAGCGCTATGACGACATAGGTTACATCATAATTACCTAATAACCGCAAAAAAGTAAGTTTATACTGGGGATGTAATTTTGTTTCTTCACCTGTGCAGATATCAGGGATAGCTCTGGAATTGAGTTCATCTACGAGAATGCCCCTCGACGCTACAATGCTGGTATCCTGTTGATGGGTCATCAGGTCAACCGACTTATGATAGTCCCTCCTCGCGCCACAAACTACGGTGTCACTGGAGTCTGCTCTTCAGAATGCACTTCAAGGGTAAGTGGATACCGTATATAGCCGGAAAATTTGGTAGGGAATTAAATTTGGTGGTTTGGCAGTCTATGTTATAACCGCCAAATTATAACTCGCCAAAATTTCCTACTCGCATAATATTATGTATATACGTATGGTGATCCTGTACCGAACTGCCAAATTTAAATCCGCTAATGTTCTTGCAATAGCAATTTTGAGCTCAACCGCCAAATTTAATAATAATATTATGACACTTTATAATTGCGACTATCCTTTATATGCGATTTTTTATTTATGTCAAAAATTCAACATTGTGTTTGCACTTGCAAAAGATATGTATACACGTGATCAATAATTATTCATGTTTGTAGTACCTTCCTCAAGGAGGCATCAACATCTTTGCAAATCTTCTTCACACTCACGTAGTCGGTAAGATACAAGTACCAATCTCCTATAATGTGTAGCTACAGGGACTTATAATCATTGCAATTGGGGAGGGGGCAAGGCCGGATCCTTTCTGTGAAATAATGCCATTCCATCCACAAGGCCGTGCCTAGCTATAGGGCAAGGGGGGCAGTTGCCCCCCCAGTGAGCCAGGCCATAGTGACAACTTATCCTCACTGTTTTGTTAGTCTGAGTCGAATGGTCTTCTGTCAGCTAGTATAGCAGTCAAATTATACATAAAACTGCAGCATCCAGCGCAGAAACGACCTCTGTGTGGATCGATCTCCTCGAAAATCCCTCCTTAGAAGCGATTTGGTGGGTGTGGTCAAGAAGTTTGTGGGCGTGGCAAAAATTAGCGTGCGCTATGCGCGCAATCATTTTATTTGCCCCCCTGCATGAAAAATACTATGTACGGCCTTGATTATCATGATAAGTGTGCATGCACACTAATTAAGAGGGGTCTAAAGAGTAGGAGGGTCAAGAAGGGGTATAATAGCAAACCCCCACTCTTGATCCTGAAACCCAACATTTTGTATATACTGCATGTACTTAATCTCGGATGGTGAAAAACGTGCGTTTTCCAGGTAAAGGTCGTCAATCACTCATATAATATGAGAATTCGTAAAATGCCGTTAAAATTTAATATTGGATAATGCAATATAACTGCGGTAATATTATGTATCGCTAGCAATTAAAACTCGAGACTAGCTTATATCATGTAATATTATCCAACTTGTATCCCCCACTTTTTCTGTTCCTCTCCATAGGTCGAGGTTTGACCCTGAAGATCCTTCATCGCACCCAGGAGTGCGGTGGTGGGCTGCAAGAACTGAAGCCAGTCGACCAAAACCTCCAGTATGACTTCAACTATCAGCAGTTCACCTATCTGCCAGAAGAGATTAAATTGTTACCAGTATGTGCTTACATAAAAAAAATTTTACTACATTTCATAAAAGAACTATAGTGAAGGAATTGAGTGAGTACCGTACTTAATCTAATGCAACGTATGATAATTAACCCTCGCCGCAAAGCGTAGGCGGAGGGTTACTGCAATTGTTTGGCGATTTTTGTCCGTCCGTCCGTTTGTCCGTCCGTATGGTAAGGGTCGTCTGAGAGAAAGTACGCATCTGAGGCAAGGAAGAGGGGTCACGTTAAGTCCTGCCCAGTGGTATAGTACTAGTACGGTGTGCAGCTGTGGTTGCCATTCTGTGCCTTGCTGGTCAGTTGTCAACGCAGCGACAGTGTAAACAGGCAGTGGCTCTCAAGTGCATAATTCAGTTTAAGTAGTCACAGAGGCTTTCAGTGACATAGGCAGGTGCCTTTCCTCTAGCCTATATCATACACTGACTCTGGAGTACCTCAGGTGCAGGGTACATAATATGTATAATATTATGTTCTAGTTCAATACTCCTGATATTGAATAGGCCGGCATACACACTGAGATATGCTAACTATAGATCTACATGTGCATGAGTCATGCATGCATGTAGCGGTGAGGGTTCTGCACTCCTGTGCATTCATTTCAATTTTGAAAAACGATTGTTTAATTCGTGGTAAAGGCCGTCAATTGCTCTAAACATTATGCAAATTGGATCATATGTTGTTTTTAATTAACTACGGTATGTCTATAAAGCTATGTGTAGAAATTTAAATCACTCATAAGCCCACTTTGAGTGGAAATATCCTTTGTAAGTTAACTCAATCATATACATTTTTATTTGTTTAGGGTGATATATTGCTGCTGGATTGTAACTACACAACCACGGATAGAAGTGGTGTCGTCCTGGTAAGTATTACAATAATAATCTGTATAAGGGAGACACCTCTTATTGCAGTCACTTAGGGAAAGTATTATTATCGTAGCGCAGGTAACTTTGGTGAGCATTTAAATTTGGTGAAATGGTTATTGACCTGGTATTGGCGAAATTTAAATTTGGAAATTTTGAATTCACCGAAATAATAAAAATCTCACAAACATTTCCCCGCTATTATCATAGTTACATGTAAACAACATTGACTTAGTTTTACCATGACATCATTAACCCTCGCCGCAAAGCGTAGGCGGAGGGTTACTGCAATCGTTTGGCGATTTTTGTCCGTCCGTCCGTCCGTCCGTCCGTCCGTTTGTCCGTCTGTCCGTCTGTCCGTCCGTTTGGTAAGGGTCGTCTGAGAGAAAGTACGCATCTGAGGATTACCAGGCATCAAGGAAGAGCGGTCACGTTAAGTCCTGCCCAGTGGTATAATAGTGTGCAGCTGTGGTTGCCATTCTGTGCCTTGCTGGTCAGTTGTCAATGCAGTGACAGTGTAAACAGGCAGTGCATGGCTCTCAAGTGCATAATTGAGTTTAAGTAGTCACAGAGGCTTTCAGTTATTATAGTGACATAGCTAGGCAGGTGCCTTCCCCCTAGCCTATATCATGCACTGACCCTGAAGAAAATTGGAGTACCTTAGGTGCAGGGTATGTATGTAGTATTGAACTAGATACATACTACCATATTATTATGGTAGTATGTATCTAGTTCAATGCTCCTTATATTGAGCAGGCATACACACTGAGATATGCTATCTACTATAGATCTACATGTGCATAAGTCATGCATGCGTGTAGCGGTGAGGGTTTTGCACTCCTGTGCATTCATTTT
Organism: Cliona cf. orientalis; assembly: GCA_963930775.1. Taxonomy (NCBI): domain Eukaryota; kingdom Metazoa; phylum Porifera; class Demospongiae; order Clionaida; family Clionaidae; genus Cliona; species Cliona cf. orientalis. The sequence continues at coordinate 9,947,668 of OZ005690.1, forward strand.
TTATTGTACCCCGGCCAGGGAGGTGAATCTACCCGTGAAGAGATGTGTTTCTCCTTCCCGGTCTACTACCCTCGAGCCAATCTCTCGACTTGCATCAGCAACCCTGTGATGGAATCTTTCGTTCCGTTTGCCCAGCAGTATATACCTGACGAGTAAGCTATTATTATGCTTAAGACAAACATACAGTGTCATGGGAACTTCGTATAGTTAGTCATAATGCATGTGTGCCTATTGTGCTGAAGTTAACCTTTCTCCATAATCAATAAATGTTTAATTAATTTGTAGAGCCGCCGTACAAGCTATCATTAGTGCCTTGCAGAGCAGCACAAGTGATTTTGAAAATGCACTGAATCAGTACATTAGTTGGACACCTGATGCTGCTACCGCCCTGGAAGACTCAATCAGAAGTGGTCCAATATTTACTGGCTGTTCAACAGATCAAGCAAGTCAATACCATAAAATGAGTACTGTATCATAAGCATTATCCAAATAGTATAGCTAGTACACACATCCCTATACAGTCGAGCCTCCGAACAAAGGACACTTTGGGAACAGGCCCTTGTCCTTTGCTCGGAGGTTGTCCCTATCTCGGAGGTTCATGATTTTTCAACCCATTTTGATCGTATTAGTTAGTAAATGCACTGAAATGCATGATAAGAGCAGTTGAGATGATAATCAAGTGGTTGGTATGTTCTGTTTTCAGTATCAACATAGCACAGGCTGAATTTTTTTTGTTTCTGAAGTAGCTACTGGCTACTCCAAAATCGTTATCTTAATTCAAGGCTAATATTATTATCGCACATGTGGCATACTATCGCGACTGCCTAGATTGCAGCAAAGGTGGGCGTGGCATCGTTAATTTAAGGGCGTGGTTTCCGGATGTCCGCTATTTAGAGCCAGTTTTGCATTGAAAAGTCACGTTGGGAGCTTGGATCTTGTCCGCTGTCCGAAATCGAGAAGCGTCCGCTTCTCGGAGGTTGCTAATGTACTATAACTATGCTAAATTCAATTGGTAACACAGCACTTGTCCGCTATAGAGAGGTTGTCCGCTTCTCTGAGGGTCCGTTATCAGAGGCTCGACTGTACATAAAATTGCATAACCTAAGTATGCCACTTACACACATAGAAACCCTTTACCGTATATGATATGACACTACAGTAGGGATGTGATAATCATTTCAAAATTATGTAAGGTCATGCTTTCCTTTTCCGTCATATTTGTAGCAGGCTGCTATTTACCCATCAAAATTAATCAGTTTACAGTACCATGCCTCATCTAGCTATATTTTCATTACGGGTATAATCTTATATTCTATGACAGCGTGGAGGGGGATTTGGTCAACAACAGCCCATCCCCGTGGCCCAGTGTCCCTACACTGCTCCTGACGTATGCTCACTAACAGACAAGGCCTTTGGACTTGCAGCAAGCGTCATGTGCTCTCTCGGGCTGATGGTGCTTGTGACTCTAATCCTGCTATGAAATTACATTAAAGTTTTTTTTAAACTTTTTATGAACCACTAACTGTACTATATATAATAATATAGCTAGCATTGCTTCCGTAAGCTTTTAAGACTATTTTGTCAGTTGTTAATTTTATTACTTAGTTAAGGAGCAGTGGATCATTTTACATCCTTAGTCTGTTGTTCTTACATCATTTATAAGTCTATGATACTTTTGTTGCTGACCACCTTTTCTCAACAGTGGCTGCATGAGCAATAATTATTATTGCTCTCATTCTGGTCATAATAAATTGCCGACAAATAATATTAAATTTCAAAGATTTGATGCAATACAGAAGTTGATCAGGCTTTTATGATCTATGCAATACAATGCAATTAAGATACCTTGATTTGCATCATGTGAACACCAGTCCAGGATGGAAGGATTGACTCCCCACAGATTACTAATTCTCCTGGCAAGATAATATTATATAGAATGACACCACTGTGACTATCATGGGCGGCAAAGGAGTCATTTTATCCCAGAGGAAATCACTTGATTTCTAGGATCGAGTGACTGGAGATCAGTTGCATGGGGGGGGGGGGGGGGGGGGGGGATTCTCCTCTTGTAGGTAGGGTGTAAAACTAGAGGGGTCCAGACTCCAGAGAATCATATTATTATTGTAATATTATTATGGTCTCCTATGACACAGAGCTTACTGAAAATGAAAAACATGTAGGTATAGCTAATTAATGGCTTAAAATGATAATAATATTATAGCTAATGGCTAGCTTTGAAGCCATTTAGTGGCAGCTGTTTATAATATTTAGAAGACACAATAATTAGCAAATTAAGTCTGTGTTTTCCATCAGTATTGGCCACACAATAAGATTTGGGTCACCACAACTTTGAGGAAATTATAATTAACTCGGTGTACCTAAATACCTTGCAAGTTCACCATTTTCATTTCTTAGGTATGTAGCTTAGCTTCACATCAGAAAATGGAAACCACTACTCTATTTATATTTCTGGTATTACTTGGAGGCTTTGTATGTGAAAGTGAGAGTGTGGTGTACCATGTTCTGCCTACAAAGCCAATCGATTCTTGTCCTGGAAATGGCAGCACCAGCTGTCCTCTGGATCAGCACTGTCTGAAAATGGATCAGTTATTGGAGCACAGCAGCAAGCTCTTTTTACCAGATCACGTACTAAATGTAACATTGGTGTTTATGTGTGGAGTCCACAATTATACGAAGGACTTGACTGTACAAAATCTTACCTCATTTGTCATGAAAGGAGCTGCAGAATCCAGAGAGAATGTCATCATTGACCATCAGTTTGGCACACAACCCAAATGTGCAATTATTCAGTTTTTTAATATCAGCTTCGTGAACGTTACAAATCTTACAATAAGATGTCCCGCTATAAAGGTTAAAGAAAGCCACATTTCAGTGAAGAGCTCCACTATCTTTGGTTATCCTAGCATAAAGGACAGCTTATCCTTTATCCATATCACAGGCAGAGGTTCGCTGGCTGTATTGGACAACTGTAAATTCAGTGAAAATTGCTTCATTGCAAGTAATTTGAGTGATGGGATAATTATGAGCAATAGCATATTTCGAGCCTACAGACATGAAAGTAAGTCAATTATCATGGCATATTCTAGTGAAGTGACATTAACTGGAAGTGTCAATTTCAGAGACAGTGTTAAAGGATTCCATTCTTCCAATCTTCAATCAGGGACAGCAATATTCCTTCGAACCACCCAACCTAAGCTCAAATCTTCACTCAATATCTCAACAGGTGCAACTGTGTACTTTGTCAACCTGACATGCAACAATTATGGTGCAGCAGTGTATGGGGAGAATGCAATAATATACATTGATGCTAAATCGAGAGTGGTATTCACACGTAACGGTGAGGGAGCGGTATGTTTGTACACTGGGGCTATTTTTGTTGGAGTTAATTCAATCGTGGAGTTTGCATACAACTTTGTGCATAAGTCTGACGGAGGAGGGATGTTCCTCCATAATGGAGTGATCCAAATTGACTCCAATGCAAGCTTGACATTCAGCCACAATTCTGCAGATTTAAATGGTGGAGCACTTCGACTCAGTAATGGAGAATTGATCGTTAAACCCAGTGCAAGCTTGAATTTTAATAACAATTCTGGAGCACTGGGAGGGGCTATCTTTCTAATGAATGCAACAATTCATGTGGACACAGATAATATCCACTTCTATGGCAACAGGGGTACACAGGGAGGAGCCTTGTATTTCATTTATGGAAAGATACTCGTATGTTCAGATAGGACTATAATGTTCATAGAGAATGCTGCACATACACAAGGTGGTGCAATTTATGTAGAATCTGTCATCCATTCCTCTATAGTAGTGGATAATTTCTCCAGATTACTCTTTTTGAATAATTTTGCATTCCAAGGTGGTGCTCTTTCTTTTGTCCCCTCATCGTTTACGGTTGAAGTTAGATATCACTCTAGTATTCAATTTATCAACAACACAGCTCATGATGTAGGCGGAGCAGTGTATGCTGACGTACAAGCAGCAGCACCGTGCTTATTCATGGTCACAGATTACTCAGCAGATATATCCTTCATTGGAAACCATGCAAATAGTGGTATCGGTCATCACATGTACGGAACAAGTGTCAGATCCGATAAATGTGACAAATGGCATATATCATTGGTCAATGCACAAGGACTACCGTACTGTAGACTTAGCAGGTTACCACTAATTACGTTATCTTGCATTTGCGGTGCTTCGCGCGCGCGCCGCGCCATATATTGTAGTGTATCGGCAACGCCCACACTTACTCTTCGTGACGTCACAAGGTCCTGAGGCCGGCCAGAAGCAAGAGAAAAATGGTCCTGGTCGACATTTTGCAAGTTCATATTCAACACGAGCAAGGGATTTAGCCAAGGATATTGCACTGGGCAACTCTCGAGGTCAAACTGTCCATGTGATCTTCATATGACTTGGCTCTGACCTTTCGCATCAAGTTGTCCAGGAAGCTGAAATCGAGCTAGCCACGAGTGTGGCGATTGATTGGTGAGCGATCGGCTCCATATCTCAACAACGAAGACAGTTGAAGAAATGAAACTTGTTTCATCCTTTAGTAGAGTTGTAAAACTAATCTCTATGTGAGTCAGCTAGTCTACAGAGCTGTTTATACTATGACAGTACGTTATTGAATGTATAAATTATTTTCATTTTTCATGATCTTATAATTCAACAAATACAGTAAATATTACTTAGTCAAGCAAATATACTATACTGCTAGTGGTACTCTCCTTCCAGCTGAAGTATGAAAGCCTCAGCAGTCTTCGCATCAGGTTGTCCAGAATGTTGAAAATGAGTCGGCCAAACATTTACGGCCGATATTCGGCCGTGTATAGCGAGGTAGCTACACTTTGGACACGAACTGGACGTGCCCATATGTTGTTTAGCTAGTCTTCTTACAGTCTGCTGTGTTTCAAAACCCAGGAATATACCAGTAGCCAGAAACTAAACTTTTTTGTCATGCATGTTGACCGCGATCGCGGCCTCCATATGTTCAATACAGCAACCGCAAACCGGAAGTGATCAGGCAAAAGCGAGGGCTTAGCGTATACTGTATATCATTGGTCAATGCACAAGGACTACCGTACTGTAGACTTAGCAGAGAAAAAGCAAAAAAATTAAAACACGTCAGTATGTACTTTGACCCAGGTCTAAACAAGACCCTATCAGCTGTATCTTCAGCTCCTCAGCGTGTGTGTCTCTGTGACTCCAACGGCCTACCACAGTGTGCAAAAATGTCACAAATTTTCACTAATATCTCAGTTTATCGCGGTGAAGCCTTTAGAGTATCTGCTTATGTAGTTGGCTACAACTTTGGGACTACCATTGGTATAGTCCATGCAGGATTCCTCGATAATTCAAGTTTGTCACAACTGGGACAATTGCAATACAATCAGCTTGTAAACAGCAGTGAAACTTGTACAAATTTAGAGTATACCGTATTTACAAAACGCGAGAGAGAAATGTTGCAGTTACAGACATCGGTCCTGCCATTGTCTGCTTACACCAATCAAGTAGCTAATGGCACTAAGCTTTCCCAATACAAGAAACTGATGAAAGATCAAATAATTGACTTCTTTTCACACGATAATGGTTGCCTTGCTGGAGAGCTTCTAACAACGGCAGTTTTTATCAACATCACATTGCTTCCAGGTTGTCCTCCGGGATTAACTCTAATCCATGACCACAGTACAATGTCGTGTAGCTGCTATTCTGTGTTGGCTGGCAATGATTTCAAGTGCTCGATAGAAAATAAAACTGGTCTACTGCAATGGAATAGCACTATGTGGGTGAATGCAACCTTTAATAGTGAGAGTCATGATAGCATTGTGGGTGTCATGTATAATAAATTTTGTCCACTGCTCTACTGCAAGTCTGGTAGCAAAATTGTCAACATTGGAGATGATCCCAGCAAGCAGTGTGCCTCCAACCGAAACGGTATCCTGTGTGGTGCTTGCATGGACAGCTTTAGCCTGTCAATTGGATCTTCTCGGTGTATTAAATGTCCCAGCAGTCATAATGTGGCACTCCTGCTTGCCTTTGCTGCTGCTGGTGTCCTCCTGGTGTTCTTTATCCTAGCTCTCAATCTCACTGTTACTCAAGGACTAATCAATGGAGTCATCTTTTACGCCAACATAGTATGGGCCTACAAAATAGTGCTCCTTCCCTTAGAAAGGCAAGTAAATCATTGGCTAGTATTTCTTCAAATATTCCTTGCCTGGCTTAACTTAGACTTTGGAATTGAATCTTGCTTCTTTGTTGGACTGAATGCTTATTGGAAGACGTGGTTACAGTTTCTATTCCCATTCTACATCTGGGGAATTGCTGGTATTATCATTATTGCTTGCCGCTACTCTTCTCGCCTCACTAACCTCACCGGTAGCAGAGCTGTTCCCCTTCTAGCCACACTCTTCCTTCTATCCTACATGAAGCTACTCCGTACTGTGATAGATGCCACCTCAGTTGCAGTGATAGCACGGTACCCACAAAACACCTCCTATGCTGTGTGGTACCTCGATGGAAACCTACGCTACTGCCAGCAACCTCATATTTACCTTTTCATAGCAGCCATTGCTACTCTTGTGTTCCTGTGGCTTCCCTACACACTCCTGCTTCTGTTCATTCAGCTCTTGAGGAGAGTGTCACATCTAAGGCCACTCAAGTGGATAAACAAGTTAGCTCCCATTTACGACGCTCACTTCGCTCCTTTGAAGGATAAGCACCACTACTGGTTTGGAGCAATGCTTCTTGTTCGAGGAGTACTTCTGGTACTATTGACAGTAACCTCGGTGGCCAATCCAGAATTGAATGTGTTTGTGCTATTCCTTTTCACAGCCTTCTTATTGTTTTTTACATCAGTCAAGAATGTCTACAAGCAAACTAATGTGAGATTTCTTGAGAGTACTACCTTACTAAACTTGCTTATTTTGAGTGCTGGAACACTGTACAAGTGGGAATTCTCAGACCAAAAAATAGTATTGCTACAAGTATCGATTGGAATCACTTTTGCACAATTTTGTGTCATTGTTTTATGCAGTTTGTTCCCACAATGTTTCAGAGCTGGTCTGAAGTATTGCAGGCATAGTAAAGCGTATCATGATAGCATCACTGAGAATATTGATGATAATATTGCCCACGAGCGGATTGAAGATCCTGAACTTGAATCGTTGATCAGTTATCGTATCCTACACTGAAGCAGCTTCAATCTACTGATCATGATGGTTTGTACCATAATTACTGCTTTGTATGAACACAATATAATATAATATTAACATTATAGATGTAAGTAGACAACATAATGTCGATTTTGGGTTGTCATACAATAGATTATGATCAATTATAATACAATTTCACATCATCAATGAAATTAGATTAAGAGCGAGGGGAGTGGAGAGAGATGATAGGGTGTATAATTATACAATAATATTATTATTATGGTAAAGGGTCACCATGTATGGATGACTCTCTGACTAAACTGTAACTTCAACTTCACTTGTACATGCAAACCTAGGATACTTTCGGACAGCACCACCCGCCACCATGATCTGACAACTATTTGGTACCACAATAGCAAAGCATTGATACCTTCGCTGTTCCATATGGCTAATGACTTCCCAAGTGTTTGTTTCCGGTATGTATCTATGGATGGCAGCAGTGGGATTGTACTGTTCATCCCTCCCACCTATTGCCAGCAGAGTGCCACGGAATGACACACAGGTGGAATCATAAACCGGGAGATCTGCGAGTGCATTATTCCAAACATCACAAGCTCTGACTCTATTCCCCCTGGGCCTACTAGAAGCACTCTCCACAAGACGTCTTAACAAGCAGGAGAGTACCCTCTGTGAACTCTCATTAACTGTTAGCCCCCCTAGGAGATAGATGTGTCCACCAAGGAGGGTTATTGAACAGCGAGTCAGTGGTAAAGGTAGGCTAGCAGCAGTCGACCACTGTCGATTTTCCTTACGCATCACTTCTACGGTTGTCAGTAGTCTATTTCCTTCTCCAATTCCTCCTGCTACCACAAGAGTCGTTTCTTCAGCACACAGTGCTGTAGTCAGGTATCGTCTCGTTAGCATAGGTGGGTACACAGTTACCCACTGTTGGCAGTGCCGCCTTCCTTGAAGAGTAGACAGCTGATTTGATAATGGATTCTTGTCACCAATGGCTGTTAGTTGGCCATCAATGATAGTGAGAGTGGGATGACCTAGCGGGCACCTCGGGAGTAGCTCCCAGCGCTGATCAGCTATGCTGTAGGAGTAGTTTTTGTGTAAGTTTCCATGACCAGCTTGCCTGAAATAGATCGTATTTTCTCCCACTACTGCATTGCACCACCTGAACATCTCACTTGGAGCAGAGCTCCCCCTATTCCAACGCAGCCTTATTGCCACCGAATTGAATGTGGCACCCACAGCTCCATGTACAGCTGGTATCGAAGGATTTGGAGACTCTCTCCGCAGACTTGCAGATTGACGAGTGTTTACATCCAGCCTTTCACCTCGCTCCTGCCCTCTTCTCCGTCTCAAATGATGTAGCTGTTGGTCTTGTCTACCAATCATTGGAGGATTTCGCTCAGTGACACTGTCAGTGTACTCTTGACCTTGCTTCAGTAGATTCATTCGTCTGCATAGCTCTTGGGCCGTGGGACGCTCAATTTCGTGATCTCGTAGACATGCAAGCGCAATGGGTAGAAGAGAGTGGTTGGGATCAATTAGACTTATGTGATTATTTCGCCGATCAATTTCTGGCACGATCTCCACAAGAGCACGTTGGCGGCGTGCATCTGTATTGCGGGCTTGTACTTGTACATGTCGATCACTTGGATTAGGAAACTGTCGAGTGAGAATCTGGACGATTAGAACTCCAAACGAGAAGCAGTCAATCTTATTGGTATAGACTGGATTATCTTGAACAGCTTCGGGAGGCATGTAGACAGTGGCACCAGGACATGCGGTGAGAGAGGAAGACCTAGAGCGATGACGGGTATCGTCTTCCATTCCAACGACTAGCCTTGCCATTCCAAAGTCAGTCACTTTAGCTCTGATATTGCCTGGCAGGCCACTTAGTAACACATTATTACTGGAGAGATCTCGATGAATAATGTCACTATTGTGAAGAAATACCAGTGCCAGAACTATGTCGTTACAAATGTTGACTTGCACGTGATAATACACATCTCCTTGCTGCTCTTCCAGATAGCGTGTCAGGCTCTCTTCCATCAGCTCCATTAGAAGCACCGGTAGGCCGGTGGCAGGGTCTTGGTGCGTACACAGATACTGGATGATGTTGGGATGCTGCAAGTTGCTCAAGATTTCACATTCTTGTCTAAATCTTTCAAAAGGTGTCCCTGGGCCTAAGTGGTGATGATCATGACTCCTCCGAGAAGCCCATTGCCTTTGTACTGCTGTTGCGGTCGGATCAAAGAGTGTCTCGTGAATGATCTTGGCAGCACAAGGGAGGTGGTCTCGCTCTGCTCTGCAAACCTTCCCATAGGAGCCCACACCCAAGACCTCGTCCCTGAACAGACGAACGGTGTTGGTTCTGCCCCCACGCGTACGTACACCGTTCGGGAAGCGTCCTGTAGGAAGATCTCGCTGTCCAGCCATGCCTTTATGTTGTACTAGCCTACGCTGAATCGAACTTTGAACCCAAATTCCAGAAAGTGCTTACAGCAGCTAAGGGGCGTGGCTCATTACACGCAGTGGTGTTATAAGAATACATGCATAATATAATCAAGAGAGCATGCACTCTTGATATAATTATATGCAATATATGTAGCTCCAAGTTACACTTTTTGCAAATAAATTCCTACATTCACAATAATAAATATACATTAGAATTATTATCATAATAAATTATCATCTTTGCTCAAGGCTCTATTATAAAAGTACAGATTGAAATTGATTCTATGAACTGTGCAAGAGATTTGTTTGATTTCTCCTCCTACTAACAGCCGCTTGATGAATCTTGGTCAAGAAATCAGGCATAGCTAAGGGGAGAGGGAAGGAGAGAGAGAGAGAGAGAGAGAGAGAGAGAGAGAGAGAGAGAGAGAGAGAGAGAGAGAGAGAGAAGTAGCAGTAAATACTATGATTACATAACAACAATAACAAAAATGAGTTCTTACGGGATACTTCATGATCCAATAGACGAGCTCACAGCCCGACGTGGGATCAGAGTCCACCGTATTCAAGGTAGTAGCATAGCTATCCCACTCTTTACGAAGCTCATGGTTAACCTACATGAATGAATGAATGTAAAGACATGTATGTACATGTATGATGCAGTATATACATGTACATGCATGTACATGTATGAAATATAACTCCATGCAAGTTCGGCTGCTATCAGCACAGATATGAATGGAAGACCTAGCATCTGTCGTGTTCTCTAGAGAACCGTTTGGCTACTATCAACACTGACATGAATGAATGTGAAGGCCTCCACATACATGTTATATACATGTAGTACATGTACATGGACAACATAGTATACCTGCACTTCAAGGTAGTCCCTTGCTGAAATGTCATGGTAACGACCTATGACCTTGTACTGATATAGACCTGTATCCTTGTAGAATCTGCGATAGACAGTGTCTGACTTCTCCTTAGCTAGCAGCTCCCAACCTTCAATGGAGAGAGAGAGAGAGAGAGAGAGAGAGAGAGAGAGAGAGAGAGAGAGAGAGAGAGAGAGAGAGAGAGGAAGGGGAGGAGAGGGAGAAAAAATGAAAGGAGAAAGAGAAACTGTTAAGGTACAATGCATGCATGGGCAACTGGATTAAACTAGTCACCTGACTGAGCGTGAGTATCACTTGCAGCCTCTTCACTTCTCTCTCTCTCCTCGACTGTACTTTGCACTGTCTCTCCAACTCTACTGACCTCTAAATCACGTACACGTGTGTCCACCTTCCCCTGTTGCCGCTCCTGTCTGACCTTTAACTTTGCCATTCTGAGCATGCCCAGTAGCTCCTGTCCGAGCTCGCCGGAGAGAGGCGGTCCATTCACTCCATCCCTGGGCACGTGGATGTCGTCAAAATGATGAAAAGAGTCAATCTCAAATCTAGAACTCCTGCATTTGTTAGAAAACCTCTCATTCTGCTGAGCTTGCTTGTGCACATGAAAGCAGTCATCCGATTGTGTATTTGAACGTTCACATGCCAAGTTTTCAATAGACGTATGTGAATATTCACTCACTGTACTCATATTATCTCGTTTGATTGTTGAGTCATGTGGATCGGTACATGTAGATGAGCTAATGCCGTGATGTCGGATAAAATCTGACAAAGAAATCGTTTCTCCCAGCTCTTGTAGTTCGTTCACCACCTCGCTAATCACTCCGGATATTATCTGCTTCCATCGTGTTTTCATACTGTGTGAAAAAGCGTCCAAATTTCTGTCCAAATGATAATCCGTGCCTAAGATGTGATCGTACGTGTGCGTGAGTCTTTCGATTGTTTGTAGGACGGTTGCTAGGGGAGAACCCTGTATTAATAAGGATAATCGATCAACAGCATTGGCCACTTTGTTGTGATCCTGTAGGCCGACGATTGGATAGAAGTGGTAGCTAAGTTCTGATTGGTTGCTTGAGAAAGAGTACAGATTCGGCTCAAACTCAGAGATTTTGTACTGAAACCAGTCGCCAACTTCATCCGCTTCGCCAACACATGTGTGGTCATGTGACGCCATCTCCAAACATGCCAAGTCAGCAATTCTCAATCCGCAACAGTCCGACTCCAAATCCTCTTGACCTTCGACCTCGAGCATGGACCCTCCTTCCATCACATGACTTAGTACACGTGATTTTATCTGTTTTATCCTGTTAGTTAGCTTGGCCCCAAATGTGACTCTGGATGGACCCCTTGTGCTAAGTCCTACCACAGGGAGCAGCGACTTGCACTCTTCCATATGCCTGTGTAAGTAATTGGACATTTCTTGCATGAATTCCAATCTCCTTTTCTCTTTTTGATCAACGACACGAACGTGTACTTCAGTGCTCTCAGAGGTTTCGTCAACACTTCTTGCCATAGTTGTTGATACGTGTTCGCAGTTATCTTCCTTAGAATTTTGCTGTGTGTTGCCAAACCAGCCAAAAGTGACCGTGGACCACAGACTGCCCAGGCCCCAGGACTCTGATGACGACAACAGGGATGATTGTTGGTGCTCTGCCATTGATTGCTGTGAATCGTGCGATAATTTTTGATCGGGGAAGTGGGGTTGGGAGTTGAAGACGCTCTGCAGTCGTACCCTCTCTTCGTACTGCTTTAGACACCTAAGGGTTTAATAAAAGGATGAAACAAAGGTTACTGTAGTACAAATTCATGAATAACTTCTACTCATATGGACAGAAATACATGCAGATGAAGTACGCACATACGTGACATTGCACATGTACATGTATACAGTCGAGCCTCCGATAACGGGCCCTCCGAGAAGCGGACAACCTCCCTACAGCGGACAAGTGCCGTGTTACCGATTGAATTTAGCATAGTTATAGTACATTAGCAACCTCCGAGAAGCGGACGCTTCTCGATTCCGGACAGCGGACAAGATCCAAGCTCCCAACGTGACTTTTCAATGCAAAACTGCCTCTAAATAGCGGACATCTGGAAACCACGCCCTTAAATTAAGGATGCCACGCCCACTTTTGCCGCAATCTAGGCGGTCGCGATATTATGCTGCATGCGCGATAATAATATTCTCCTTGAATCCAGAGTAGCCAGTACTTCAGAAACAAAAAAATTCAGCTTGTGCTATGTTGACACTAAAAACAGAACATACCAACCACTTGATTATCATCTCTACTGCTCTTATCAGTGCATTTACTAACTTGTTAAGGATAATATAATCAAAATTGATTGAAAAATCATGAACCTCCGAGATAGGGACAACCTCCGAACAAAGGACAAGGGGCCCGTTCCCAAAGTGTCCTTTGTTCGGAGGCTCGACTGTATGTATATGCACGAGGAGAGAGAGAGAGAGAGAGAGTGAGAGAGAGAGTAGACTCACCTCATAACTTCTTCATTTGATATTCTCTCTCTTTCCCAGAGAAAGCCAGCAACGCCAAACAGGAGGTACCAAGAGGGTGGTCTGGAGGTGGGTGTGGTCAGAGGGCGTGGCCTTAGAGTCCTCCTTGCACACCGCAAGAAAATCGGAAACAATCTAAATACATGTAGGGAAATATGCGACTATTAGATTTCGGTACCAGAGTGACTAGACAACATCAAAGGTTAGGTACAGTTGGTAGCCAGGGGATGAGACTGATTTCCAAATGTCAAGGGTCATGTTTACATTAGGGAATCCGATTCATTGTTGTATGTGAGGGCAGAGTGGAAGTATGTCATGCATACTTTCATACATGCAGGCATCAGAAGGCGTGATACATTCTGAGTTGACTACTGTGTGATACACAATATTTTATTTACGTGTACCTTTTCCATCGAAGAAAGGTGAGACCATACCCCTCACAAGGCCGGCCAAACCTAGAAGCAGCAGCTCTGGTAGCAATGACAGAGGTCAAAGGAGTTCTGGCCACCTGCAGGGTATGGCTCACTCGAAACACAGCACTCCAGTGAGAAGGAGAAGAGGAAAAACCTCTCCAGGCAGACATACTAAATCATTCTAGAGAGAGAGAGAGAGAGAGAGAGAGAGAGAGAGAGAGAGAGAGAGAGAGAGAGAGAGAGAGAGAGAGAGAGAGAGAGAGAGAGAGAGAGAGAGAGAGAGAGAGAGAGAGATGGTATGCAGAAGTATAAGCTGCTTTATTAATAGATATTGACAAGGACAATGACCTGAAACAGGACACTTCCACCCGCACTTCTATAATCAAACGGGATCTCCCTAACGAGTGATCAAATTGTGTCCTCCTCTACTTGCTACTATCTATGTTCGTAGTGTGCAGTGACCACAAAAATCGTCCCCTTGTATAAAATCATAATAATAATTTTAAGGATACTCACAGTTTTAATGATCAATCCAGGGATCGATCTTCAAAAGAGCTCTGAATCTTGTTCAGCCAGTGACATGACCTTTTGAACCGTAGGACGCTGTGTCACGTGGTTTTCCAGATATGCGCATGCGCGCGCATGTGCTATGCATATGCTAAGAAGATCGTGTTGGTACGCATTATATTAACGACCTTTTACCACATGCATCATTAGCTACTGGGAATATTGGTACGCATTATATTGACGACCTTTTACCACATTCATCATTAGCTACTAGGAATATTAGTATACGCTAAATCATGGCATTAGCATTGAACCTTCTATTTTTGCCATGTCCAATGAGTCAATGACAGGCTACTTATAAGAAATAGGGACTCAGGGATTGTGATGCAAGGGCTAACATCATAATAAGCCTACGGTTTTGTAGCCAGAGAGTGTCCATTAAATTTAATGCTATATATGATGAAGAGCTAGTGCAGATAATTCACACATTATTAGTATAATATGCATTCATTATCAAGGGGTATACACACAGGCTATCCCATACAGTTAGCTCTCTATGTGCCATGCATGCTTTCAGTGGTTGAGTTGGATTTTTGAGTGTGCTAGATTGTTTTTCTTTTTTGGGTGGGGGTTGGGGGGGGGATTAAAATAATACTCCTATTACACACCTCATTGGGTAAACAAGCAAAACAATAATTATTGAGATTTGCATGTGTGCTTGGGTACCAGTAAGACTAGTAATAAACTGTTACTATGCTGTACATTATGTATCCTGTCAATAAATGATGAGGCTAGTTAATTAGATTGAATTAACCAATCGAATTGTAAGCACAGCGACACTGTGAACAAGTACTGGTATTATTCATTACACTCTATACTACCAACAATAATATTTATTATGACGATACTACTGCAAAGACACGAATTATGTTAATAAACAAGTTAATTAACTTGCGTCCACCAATCCAATTACAGCAGCTAGCAAGAGTAAGGTTGTGAAATACCCTCTCCTCTGGTAGCCAGAAACACCTGTGCATCAACTTATGCTACACTTCAGGAAGAGTTGCACAATGTCATGTATGTACATTGTTTATCTGTGTAGCTGGGATGTAGGTGTGTAATCAATAATAACCACTCTCATTTGATGCTAGAACCAAACAAGGAGAGAAAAGGTAGCTAAGCCCCTGTCATAATTAACATGAGGAGAGAGAGGCAGGGAAGACAGGAGGAGGAGGGAGAGAAAAGTGGAGGGAGGAAGGAGATGATGAGATAGAGTGCCCTTTAATTCGATCAAGGAACATTTATTAAATTAATTATTATTTCTCTTGTTGCTGTTTCAGATGTATCGTATCAGCATGCATGAAAACATCAAATGAGACTGTGTCAGAAAGACAATAATATTATTATGTTCTCTAGCTCAGAACAGTTTAATAAACAAGATTGACTCGCTTGTTCTTATCACAACAACTATTATTGTAGCTATAATGCACATAATTGACAATGACAATGTCTATTGTATAAATTAAAATATTTATGAACCCTTGACCATCTCCCCAGTAGCTGCATAGTGTAATGGTGCATGTGGTAAAAGGTCGTCAATAGAATGCGTACACATCGATCGATGCTCGCCCCAGAAATCATGGAGATGGTGTCTAAGATCGACTCTCAGCCTTGACAGCGACAAGTTTCGATGCTTCAAT
This sequence comes from Cliona cf. orientalis, assembly GCA_963930775.1. Classification (NCBI taxonomy): domain Eukaryota; kingdom Metazoa; phylum Porifera; class Demospongiae; order Clionaida; family Clionaidae; genus Cliona; species Cliona cf. orientalis. Next base: position 9,963,328 of record OZ005690.1, read on the forward strand.
CACAGAGATGAACTCGACAGTACAGTATTCCTTCCGAACTTCAGGTTGGTCACGCTGCTGCAGTCGAGCGCGGGCCAGCCCCTTGTGACAATGCGTGCTATATATAGCGCAAGGCTAGCTTTATTTATCCACGGCATTACGTAAGCCAAGAAAACACGTGAAGTTCAACCAACAGTACTTCTCAGAGAAGGTAGCGCTCAGCTTGTAATGTATTCCCTGGATACACGCGTAAGATACTCTACATATTTACTGATTTTCAAGTCCCAGAAAGGCTCCAGCGAGGCCCTGAATTTTCTCATAATTACCTCATAGATTACCTAAGAGATTACACCATAGGTTTCATCATAATTACACCATAATTACCTCATAACCACAGAAAAGTAAATTGCTACTGGGGAGATAATTAGCATACCTGCTGTAACTATGCTTTACTATATATGGCAAATGGTGATAATAGTAAGTATTATTCATAGCTTGGAGAATGATAATCATAGATTATGATGTCATGATACATGTACACTCCTCCACGTATTTGATGGGTGTGTCTAACGATACCAGTCATTTTTTCAATCCTCTGCGAATTCTGTCTGTCCTAGCTACCTATACATCTGAATAGAATATAAGCATAGTACGAAATTTCTATCATTGACTGTCGTGGCATCATAGACCATTAGCTATCTATGATGGCACGAAGTCTAACCAAGGTCAGGAGCTGTATAATTATGTACTATATCATTGATCATGATGTATTCACAAAAATTATAATTCTGTAGGAAGAGGAGCAGCTACTTCAGCTGTGTCGTGATAAGAATGCTCCTATCAGTCAGTTTGCTGCCCTAATTGATCGAGGTGTTAGGCTAAATATTCATGATAAGGTAGACCACTCAACACACAATTACTAATTATTGTGGTCTGCTCTAAGTAGCTGTGGTTGTTTATCCAATACTGCTTCACTGTAGGAGGGTTTACATCCACTCTGGTGGGTCAGCTACCATGGAAGGACAGACCTTGCTGACCTTTTTCTTCGTCATGGCACTGAGATGGACTTGGCTACGAATGATATTGTGAGACTCTAAAAATTATCTAGTTAGCTATACAGTGGCTAACCCTACGGTTGCCATACTAACCCACATCCAGGGATATTGTGAGATCCCGGTAGCTGATAGTATGAAATTAAACTGGAGCTTGATGGTGGGCCCGGGGTTGCTAGTTAGCAATAGTATAAGACAGTGGTGTAAGAACTGGGAGGGACTTCAGATCCTCACAAGATCAAAATAGAGGTGGGACTCGGACCCCTCAGTGAAGTTCTTCTACCCAGTAATTATGTATGTATATCCATCCTGAAGACTATGAGTGTGCACTTGATATAATATTTACAGATTGTTTAACCATGCACACTGATTTATCAACAATTCTCTATGGCATGTTATAGCTATACACATAATAGCCTCGAATATGTATGCATGGACTTTCTGTACTCTAGTGTTAGCTAGGATGTAAATGTGAACCGCCAACACTTAGAAAAGTTTGATAGGGAGAAAAGTCAAGGTGTAGCTACAGCAAGATTTGAACCCACTCTATTCCGTCCCATGCACAAGAGCCCATTGCAACCACTCGGCCACCACCGTTGTTGCTGCTGGCAGCCGTTATTTCAACTATTTTATAGACAAACCCTAAGCAACCCAGCCCCTCCCACACTAACCCTGCTAACCATTCACAACCCAGCCCCAGACCTCCCAGTCCCTCCAGTCCACGTATACACAAATCCTAGAGGTTAACCCTGCTAACCTTTGGCAACCCATCCCCTGACCTCCAAGCCCCTCCCATACATTCGTCATGATCGTCTAGCAATCGTGGCAGCGTATGTACCGGCGTATCGCGATCTGGAGCATGATGAATATGCCCCCCCGGACTCTGTACACTGTGGCCTGGCATAGCCTGCTATACCTACTGAATTACCATCCCCTCCACCCCCCATACGTACCCCTCACTCTAAAACAATATCTAAGACTTATGCTACTGCACCATGTCCTAATAATACTCATTAGTTATCTGATGGCTAATAATGATCGACTGAGCTCAAGTATCATGTACAGTGTTGACACATGGAGAGCTCAAGTTAGAGTCAGTATCACTGCATGTCTTAATTCCATCCTGTTTGTGGCAATCAATCTACCATAGAGCTATAGCAGAGGGTCAGTGTACTGCTAGGGGGAGGTAAACTATGCCTGAGTAATTTCAAGAATGATAGGTATGGTATGCATGAATAATGTCAGCATGTTGGGCACCATTATTTTGAGAATTTGGGGCATAATAACATACAAAAACCTCCTAGTGTCTTAGCCTTCTGAATGTGTGTATTATAAACCCTTAACTGATACAATGGACTATTGTTTGTAGTCAATATTCATTTCTATGGGAAAATTGTGTTGGATTTTTACCCACAATGCACATGTGCATATGCCAACCATTGACTCCAACGCATGAGAATAGTGGACCATGCTTAAGAACGATAGGTACATTTCTTGGACCTGGTGCGATATTTTCAGAATAGTATTATGGACTAAAAACAATTCACTAGGACTCGCCAAAATTAATGTCTTAATTCCGTCATGTTCGTTTCAATCATAATAATCTGCCACTCCAATAATATTACTAAGCTGTAGTGCAGTGCCACATATGACTTAGTTCCCTGCATGATAAAATTTGTCAGCAGCTCATTGATAGATTGCTTTTTGCTTATGAGAAAGAGCCTGGCCACTGATTATTAGTCTACGAATTCTCTTGTGGCCACTTACAGGGTGTGCAATATTTATGTATTACAAGCAGTATTAATTAGATTCTGAGTGTATGTATGCAATTAACATTAATTGATTTTGATTAACTAATTATGGATAGATAATAATTATGTATTATATTAAATTACGTAAGTTAGCTCCAATACAGTGTGGTCCATGACTGTGTTCACTGCATGATGGAGTGGACTAAGTTGTGGCCATTCACAGTCTCTGTGTGTCTGTTGTGTTGCATTGTCTCAACTCATGCAGGACAAGTATGGAGACACAGCACTGATAATCGCTTGTAACTACGGCCATCTAGAAACGACAAAACTACTCGTACATCGCGGTGCTGTGGTCAACTTCCAGAGAAAGGTGAAATTATAATTACACCGTATATAGCTTGGAATTCGGTGAGGAATCAAATTTGGTGGTTGTGGTGGTCTGCCTTACAACAGCCAAATTGGATCATAGTTGTGGAAACCATTTTGTGCATGGCAAAAAATTGTGAATATTATTTAAGAATAGTGGAAATGCTTAATTAGCATGGATGTGAGGCATAGTTGTAGGAGTGTCACTTCCTTGAAGATGCATACGTTCCAAAAAAACCACTCTCTCTGTGCACACGCATGCCCCTGACCTAGGATATGTACTATGGCTACTATCTATACTTTGTTTAATATAGCTAGCTATGTATCTTACATTCTGATTTGGTCCCATAAGGCCTCACACTCCAGTCAGCTAGCAGCTAGATAGCTAGCTATTAAATAGTATAGCATGACACGAGTACTTTCAATAATATTAATTTTACTGGTACATACACTAAGCCAGTTAGTTGTGAGCATGAGCAGAAAGCGCATAGCCTGTCGATAGGTGTGGCTATGGTAGCCAACAAAAGGGCACTATTTGTGATGCTCATGGGCAGTGTTCATCAATTTGAGGCATAACTACTAATTAAAAGCCAGTTTTTTTGGGTTTTTTCATCACGTTCGATTAATTCATTGTGCTTGTATATGAGTCACTCAGTTATTGAGATATTAATTTTTTGTATCACAATTGACATAATCAGTTACTCTACCCTTGAGCATGCGTGCGGGATAGTTTATATGTCCTATAATTATGGTGAACCAATTAATAAATTCATCAATATAATAACATTATTAGTAAAAAAAAGTACAATTTTGGCCCATGCAACCACTAAATTTTGTTCCTGCTAATAATTTCGGCTATGCAGTATAACACACATACGGTGTGCCATGCAGGCACAGAATGGTGTGCTCAGTTTAGAGCAATTAAGGTGGTCGGCCGGTTGGGTGGGTGGGGCATTTTGTGTAGCTAGCTATGTGCATGGTCATCACAGTGTGTGGGTCACTGATGCATGGAGAGTGTTGCAGGCTATCTGCCAGGGAGAAATTTAGACCAACATGACTCTGGCTTACTTCAGTGTGCATTTGTACATACAGTGGGAGGAGTTGGTGGATTTGCCTTACTCTCTATGTGTCTCTTTTACAGGATGGTTTCACAGCGTTGTATTTCGCCAGCAAAAATAATCATTTTAATGTGGTGAAGTTTTTGGTAGAGAGAGGAGCCCAGGTCAATAAGGTACAGCACTGTAATGTAATGTAAGCATGCAGCGTAGCAGCACATCTCAAGCTAGCATGTGGATAGCTTCATCATTCTTGGAGGTCATGTGACACTCGACCGTTCTCACTCTACAGGGCACATCGACTAGTCTTTATAGTGCAAGTGCAATGGGGAACCTGAAAGTTGCCCAGTATCTCCTGGACCACGGAGCTGATGTGAATCAGCCGACTGATGTGAGCAATGTCTGTTTACATGATTATGTACTATTATTTAATTGGGTCAGACCCTTTTCATACAACCACTAGCTAGTATCCCAATCAAAACATTTCTAATTTCGATGTAAACATTAAATTTTCCAGTTTCAGTTTCCTTTTTGGTTACAGCCCGATTGTTAGAGCGTAGCTCATAGCTGAATAATATATCAGGATGCTGGATTCAATGTTGAATTTCTATTCAAAATTAGCTATCTATGCCTTATTGCTAGGGCCTGGAGACGAGGCTAGCTATAAATGAGAAAAGATGGAGCAGTCTGGAGATGAGACTACTCTAAAGTTTTCGAGAGAGTACCGCTCGGCTAGCACGCACGCTATTAGTCTCCTTATCTCACACACCAGTCGATGGGCATGGCAAGGAATCAGGCTGGAACTTCACAAAACTACTATTTCCCAGCTAGTGCTAGTGCTATAGCAATTTTTCATTGACATCATAACTCCACATAGTGCACGTGAGTAAACAATCCCCGACTCATACTAAAATTATTGTACTATCAGTATCATCAGTGCCCCCACTATGACCCCAGTGTAGGGTGGGCCAGGGAACTAGATGATTGGAGATAGGAAATGCTGAAAGTAGAAAAGTAGTATTTCAGAAAGGTTTGAATTGTAAATTGGCCAGGATGTCACTTATGCCAGTAAACTTAGGATACACAATCTTATTTCGCGGTGACACAAAAATGGTCCATGAGCGGTGCACCTTACCAACTGGGAGGTGGGCTGACATGACCTTGTAGTGTGTGTACATGTGAACCATACACATCCTCAGGCTTGCTGGACGGTGGAAATCCCTATTTGTTAGGTGGGCGGCAGTCTTTCAGAGTTATTCCTTAATTTAAAGAAAACTGAAGCTAAATGAGCAATCCATAGCGGGTCCTCTTTCATGAGACAATAGCTTATTAAACACTTCCAATATTATTTTGAATTTTATATTAGCCATTTCCAATCTCTGACCGTACTCTGGTCTATACTCACATGCTGTTAGTAGCCTCTACCACAGTTAAAGTTAATACTTCCTGTAGTTCAGGATGCGTAGGTTGAAACACGGATGAATATCAAAGGCCATGTTGCCCACTATATACATGTATTCGGCCACTATTTCCGTTTCCAACCCCCTTCCCCCTTTCTCTATCAATGCTTGAACTCATAATAGCCTTCGTGCAGGCCGCTGGGCACACGCGATGAACACTTGGTCCTGCATGAGTCACCGCTCTGGGGTCGATTATGCTCACATGCATAATGCAAGACTGTCGCTAGGAGTCTACTGTGATTGCATTTTGGGAAGTTCTGGCCTGAGCTCTGCCACACCCACTAATAGAGTTTATACAAAAGAGAAAATTAGTAGCTAATCTCATACATCACAACCCTGGACTGGGAGAATAGCATGCAAGCCAACTAGTCTTCAGGCTCCTCCCTCTTTCTCACACATAATATCATGTTGAAACCACAGGGGCTCTAACAGGCTAATAGAAATCTGTTGAATTCACTCAGGGCTTATATTTCTTGAAATAGAGCCTGTGAGCAGCACGCTAATGATCAGTGGTAGCTAAAAATTCAAATTGGAAATCTAGAAGTACTTATTATTGGAAGTGTACATTGAAGCGATTCAGTGCAGCGAGCAATTGAATGGCAGTTGTTGGCCTCTGAAATTATCCACATTGGGTGTATGCACTGTATGTATGTATGCACCGATACCTGTACAGGGTGTCATTTAAGATTTTCGTTAGGAGGGGGTGGGGGCAAACGCGACAATTACCAAGTTAAGGTGGGCAAGGATTGTATTATCGTTTCTTATCAGCCAAGAATAACATAGTGCTCATTAACTTATTTATATATACTAAGGGGTCTGGGGGCATGCTCCCCCAGGAAATTTAACTGCCAAAATGTTTCTGGTGGCTTCTGAGACCAGTCTTGTCAGTGATATCTGCTGGTTCCCCTCCCTTTTAATACTGTAACAATTTTGTGGGCATCAAAATAGCTATGGCAGGTACCAGGAGTTTAGCAGGATCCCTTTCAACAGCGAGCAAGTGCTTCTAGGGCCTAGCACGTAGCTTCAACAATGAAACTGGTATTAATTGGGTATACAAAGACACCCCAACCTAGCAGTGCTAGGGGTATTTATACCAAAAGTGACAAGAAGCATGCAGGGCTGCTCTAACCAGCCAACAGGATGTGTGTAATGGATGCAAATAATATGAACGATAACAATTAGTGTCTTAATAAGAACCAGTCAATAGCTGAATTAGCAATTCCGCTACAATACAGTATGTCTCCTTCCATGTGGAGCAAAAAATAATATGTGTTAAAAAGGAGCAAAAAAGTCCCTATTTGGACACTTTCACCATTCACACTAAATTCTTATATGCACATGTATTGCGTATATGGTTTGGGGCTATTCTCAAGGGGGGCAGCCAGCTTCCTAGTTGGGGTGAGTGCCCCCCTCCTCCGCCCCCCATTAATGAAACCCTGTTGTAGATAGATAATCATCAAACAAGGATAATTAAAAGTGAATTCTACAAATTTCTATTAGCCCAGCTATGTGGCCCCCTGTGGTTTCAACATGATATATAGCTAATTAAGTCACTGGGAACATTGTATATAATACAATTACATAGACAAAGCAAAGTGGTTCACTTCTAACTCAGTCATGGCTTATGTTTCCCAATACTAGCACCTGTGGGTAGCTAGCATATTAATGATATTTGAGTATTCAAATTGGCAATCTTTAAGTAACATAATAATTGAAAATGTAAATTGAAATGATTCAATGAGAAGTTGAATGACAGTTGCTGGTCACCATAATTATCCACAGTGTATGACATTGTGTGCACTGATACTTGTCGACAAATTTTGTACTTTATCCAACTGTCCATCAAACCAGGACTAGCTAGAGTACTTGTGGTGCAGTGGTTTGTACTGAAGTGATCCACTTTCCTTTGTATATATATTAATTTGCACTATATACAATGTTCCCAGTTACTTAATTAGCTAGGATCCACTATAGCAACAACATAGTATTTATCATAATGATATTTTTATTATGTTGGTGAGGTTACAATAACTCTGGCAGGCCAGGCCTGGTGCTGGGCTAGCTGTCATCAGTTTATGGGGCATTGTCTACATCCACTGCAAACAGTGTGCCAACTATTCTTTCCTAGTGCCAAATATTACTCAAAAAATTATTATTTCATTACCAGAATTTCTAGGGAAGGAAAGAAAATAGGTACAATCATTTTAACCCTGGTTGTAGTGTTGCTTAATAAAAATGTCATTTCTTAAATCCCTAGCTTCTCTCTACATGGTAATAATAATGGTTGTTTCTGTACCCATATACACCTTTCTAAATGACTCTGTTTTCTTGATTCCCCTTATTGGACTTTAATCTGGATATTTGAGTTTCCGGTCAAACTATTGACTCAAATTTGAGACCTGACTTCAAATTTTCTAACTCCCTAGTCCAACTAAGGACTCAAATCTGATACATAAGTACAAAAAATGAGTCATAAAATGCTAATTTCCTACCGTTGTATTCAATTAATCTTCTCACCTACTAACAAGCTCCAGCCTTTTCCCACCGCTTATTAGCCTAGGGATTCTCTTGTGGCCACTTGCAGGCTGTGGAATAATTATTACATGCAGTATTAATTAGACTCTGAGTATGTGTGCAATTAAGATTAACATTTGAAATTTGATTAGCTAATTATCGGCCAGGATGTCACCTATGCCAGTAAACTTAGAGACACACAATAATTTTAAATCTTATTTCGTGGTGATACTAAAAAGCACCCATGGGCAATGGATCTTACCTTGATATTGGGTACTACTAAAATTAATGCTTGTACTTGTGTAAACTACTATGCAGCAGTGTTATTTGGACCTTGTAGTATGTGTGAACCAGTCTTACCACATCCTAAACTTACTGGACAATGGAAAATCCCTATTAATAAAATTTTTGCTAGGTGGGCGCCATGCAGTCTTTCAAAACTTATATTTCACAGCAAACTATGGCAAACTGGAGCTAAATGAGCAATCCATAGTGGGCCCATGGATGAACATCAAAGGCCATGCTGCCCACTATAATTTATATATGGGGTGCCAAACGAGACTAAAAGCCACTTACATGTTGCTAACCACATTTTTTAGTGGATGCATCAGTCTATAATAATTTATACATAATATTATGGCATATTGTTATGCCATATGCGTATATATAGTTGATGCTATTTCTATCATAGTCAGTAGACTCTATAAGTAGGGATGGCACGGACACTCCCATGTACACAATACCCGAATATCTCAAAACATGTAACTTGTGAATTTTCTAAGTGCCAAAATCAGAATCTTTAGCAAATTATCTATCTCTACTGAGACAAAGATCATTCATAGTACATACCAGAACCAGATGTTCAAAAAATAGCCATTTGTCAATCTTTCTTTCTTTCTTTTTCATTACCAGGGCTAATTCAAGAATGCCTTGACCAATCATCTTAGTTTGAGTATAAATCCAATATATTGCACTAGAGAATGAGTGTATAACTAGGCTTGATCCTCACTGTCCTGAAATCTTTGATAATTGGACAGCTTGGATTAAACCTCGACAATGGGCTGAATAAAGATATCTACGGGAAAATTCAGGTAGTTTTCAAAATATTATGACATTATCTCTTCTACACTATAAGAATTTGTGGTATAGTCCAGTGGCACCATGTTAATTACCTTGTCGACTATAATAATTAATGACTTAATCATAGTAACTGTCATGATCAAGACATTCTTGAGGCAACCCACACTGGTTTGATTCACCCTATATGGCCTATATGTATTTTTACAGTGTACATGCACTTGTCGAGAATGACTCCAGGAGACCAATCTGGCCAGCCAGATGTACATGTGTGAGCATGTGCATGTGCATGTTTGTGTGTGTGCCACATGTGCGTGTGCATGTGTGTGTCTGTTTGTGCATGCGAATGTGTAACAGTATGTGTGTGTGTGCATGCGCATATGTGTAACAGGAAATGAAATAGCATTAATTTTTCAATGTCCGTTGGTTTGTGGGTGTGTTTGAATAGAAGAGGTTGGAGTGATGTCTGTTGGCTATCCATGATTGGAGCTAGGCTACATGTGCATATGCTCCTGAATAGAATATTATATTAATTGTCACTGTATTTCGTGACAGTTCGATCAGTTCCTGTTGGTTCATAGTTGCAAAGTTCCATTCCTGGGATTTAGCACTATGATTCTTCCCTCCCCCCAACAAAAAATTTTATTACTGCTATCTATATATATATAATATAATTTAATGGGACCTCCTACATCCGTACAAGATGTCCAACACTATGCACATGATTTCCAATGGTGAATGAGACATCGTCATAGCTGCAAATTGTATATAGAATATCTTATATCTGTATAGGATGTCCTATAGCTATATAGGACATCCTATAATATTATAGCAATTCTCTAAGAATTGCTTTGTCAATATTAATGTGGTGATGCTGTGAAAATTATTCAGTTAATCATGTAGCATCAAAATGAATGCATGCTTACGTTTCACACTTGAATTTAATTTGTGCAATTAATAATCCTTGCACTTTGAAGTTTCTACATTAATTCCTCCAGGTATTCTCTGTGATTAATCAGATAATTATGTCATTTCCTCATTCCCAGGAAGTGTATAGGAGATCCTGTATTATTAATCGGCTACATGTGTATACATTGTGCATGCATATGGAGTCATTGCATGGAAGTCTAATGTACAGCTGAGAATATTTAAGAGAATTACTATAGTATAGGAGGTCCTATAATACACAGACCTTTGTATATCCATGGTAGTCCAAATGTCTGATCAAAATGAAATTTGACCGGACATTAATTTATACCAAATGCCCGGACACCAATGTACATTTATTTTGTACTATAAGTAATTGTTTCACCCAACTATCAATGCTGTAGCAGGTATGTTGTGTAATAATATTGCAGACCCAATGATATGCAGCTCAAGATGTACAGCTGCTGAGTCATTGTGGTCAGTGGGCTGGTGGATGCTAGGCCCACCCTAAGCCAGCCTCCAAAACCATAGTTGACACAGTGACAGCTACTACTGTTACAGTAACAGAGCTAGTAAACAGGACGCTAGTGCTTGAACTGCGCTATTGAATGCTGCATGGAAAAGTATCCAGATAATCAAGTGAATGGCAGGACATACTGGCTATTTATCCAGAAAATGTCCGATGTCCGACCATTATCATAAGGTCTATATATAATAGTAATCTGATAGTAATGCATCTCATGCACCCCAATTACTGTCAGATAACTATTTTGTTGGTAATTGATCTCTGTTCATCATTGGCCTACTTTATGATGACCAACCCCCTTCCCATAGCCGGCAAATCGCCTATAATATAAAAAACTTTGGTTACTAGGCAACTACCAACAAATAGGTATATAGGAGGTCCCATAATAGATATGGGATCTGCTATATATGTTAGGATATAGATATAGCGTCATGCAGCCGTATCCATATGGCGTATGCCACATGCCGTATTATAGATTATGCTACATACATATTATAGCGTACATTATTATGTATGCATCCACTAAAAATGATGGTAGACAAAATGTACATGTAAGTGCTTTGCTTTTTATCTAGTTTGGCTCCCCATAATATGCCCCATAACTACATACTCGGCCCTCTTATTCTGTTTCCAACCCTCTTCCCCCTTTCTCTATCATGATCAATACTTGAACTCATAATAGCCTTCGTGCAGGCCACTGGGCACACGCAATGAACACTTGGTCCTGCACGAGTCACCACTCGGGGATCGTTTGCACTCACATGCACAATGCAAGAGTACTGGTGAGTCTACTGTGATTGTATTTTGGGAAGTCTTGGCCTGAATTCTACCATGCCCACTAATACAGTTTGGATGAAACGAGAAAATTCTTGGCTAATCTCATATGCCATACCCCTGGACTAGTGTGGGAGAATAGCATGCAAGCCAGCTACTCTTCAGGCTCCGCCCCCTTTTTTCGTGTATATTGTGTTGAAACCACAGGGACTCTAGCTAATAATTGTTGAATTCACTCAGGGCTTGTGTTTCCCGATATTAGAGCCTGTGAACCACTAATTTTCCACATTGTATGTATGCGTGTACCGATAGTTGTATATAGACAAAATTAATCACATACTTAGTCAAAGACACCATCCAACCAGGACACAGTTTATAGAGTACTTGTGGTATAGTGGTTTGTACCACTTTACTTTGCACTATTACTAGATCAGGGGCATTAAGGACTGGGAAGAGTAAAATGCACGTAAATGTAGGGTAACTTTAGATGTTGATATCTCCACTTCTGAATGACATATAGATAAAGTAAAAATACCAACAAAAACTACTAGCCTTGTACTACACAAAAATGGTGACCACGCCCTCTGAATGACGTCACAGGCACTTTGGTGGCTTCCTCAACGATTGTACTCTGGCGAAGTATAAACCTCGACGAGGCGGTCTACTTCCATGCATTGTGAGCCAGCCTTAACGCCATCTATATTTTCTCAATAAGCTATACTAAGTTTTCATTGGATTGCTTTTGGATAGCTAACATACAAAGGTGGATACAACAAAAAATATGGTTTTGACTAGGCTGAGACTAAGCGTAAGTACGGTGTCATAGGTGGGAAATGACTCCCCCTCAAAATGACTCCCCAGTCATTCTAGCCTATAGGCTCAAATGACCCCTTCATTTTAACCTAGGTAGAAATGAATCCCCAGTCATTTCTACCTAAGGAATAAATGACTCCCTCCAGGATGAAATGACTCCCCTACAAATTGATGTAACTATTGTCACTAGACTAATGTCATGTAGCTATACTCGTGTTCTTCACAGTTTGAACAATATTATACCAATTACTCTATTACTCTGTGGTGCACGTTGACATATGCAAGGTGGTCATGGAACCATGCTGTGATTACAGCCATCAGAGTGTCTGGGCACTTACATGTACAAATGCACATGCACTTTACATCGAAAGTTTGCTTTTTCTCCGATGTAAAGGTTCGCTGGGTACCTTGCATTCTTGACTGTGATGCATGATTTTTTTTTTACTTCTTCCATAGTTAGCTATCATATTAAAATTTTGATAGTAAATTTTGCAGTGTATTTATTCATAGCTAGCAGGGTTTCATCCAGTGGGGGGAAGCTCCCCCCAACCCCAACCCCCCCCCCCCCCCCCCCCCAAAAGGAAGAGAGAAAGAAGAAAAAAGGGAAAAGGATAGAGAGAAAGAGAGAGATGTAGCTAGTGGGGGAGGGGAGCGTGTTTTTTTTGCACTGTGGTGCAAGTGATCAGTAATATTAAGAGCACTAGGTGAAATCATGTACCTCAGTGACATCAAAAACACATCTTAATGGTTAATGGGGAAGGAGGGGGAACACGATGCGTGAAACTGCCACGCCCACTTCTCTCCCCAAATTTTATTCTGGATGAAATCCTGGCTAGGTGCTGTTTGACAGGTCTTGAAAATTCAAGAGATCATTGACCTTTGCACATCAAACTTAAAAAAAATTCCAGGGAGGGATGGTGAGGGGCTCAGGCTCTAGAGGCAAAGGCCAATGGCAACTTATTTAGGGGAGTCTGAGGCTTCTTTTTGTATCATGTCCAGAGAAGCTGCTCAGCTACCGGGATGCGAACAAAATACCAATTATCTGGGGGAGTCATTTCATCCTTAGGTTAGAATGACTGGGGAGTCATTCTAGCCTGTGACAACGGACTATACACGCTCATAAATAGTAGCATGGATTATTTCAGAAGAAGAAATCCGGCAGATCAGCTACTTACATCACGATAAACCTCTCTAGACTCTTAAGGTAACGTAAAAGTACCGTTTTCCTGATCGCCTCTCTCTTTCACTATTGCAAGAGCCATTTCTGCCGAGTCAGCATAGCAATTGACCTTTAACCCACATAGGCATAATGCAAAAATTAGTTGAGGGCGCCGCGCTGGCGGGTGCGGTTACCGCAAACGAGCCATTTACAAGCTTTATCAGTGTGGACAGTCCTTAATGCTCTATTGTGTTCCCAGTGACTTAATTAGCTAGGATCCATTGTCTTAATTCCGTCCTGTTTGTGGCAATCAATCTACCATTATAGAGGTCTACAACCACTAGTAGGCAAAACCCATGAAATGCCTATGTGAATTGTTACATGTGTTTTTCACAGCCTAACTAGTACCCCATGATATGTTCCCAGTGAATTAATTACATGTAGCTAGGATCCACTGTTCAGCAGCCCTATAGCAACAACAGTAATTATGTACATTTACCCTTAAGACTTGGACCAACAGGTGCGCACACTTAATTAATAAGATTTACATGTATACAGTTATTATGTATTGATTTAATTACTCTGATTTTATCAATAATTCTCTGTTGCATATGTTCTGATGCATGTATAGGTTACATCAAGAGGTGTAGGTCTCTACGGGATTTACACACCGAGAGCTGGGGGCCCGAGGCTGTATAAATTGTGTAGCTAGATACCAAACAGAGTGATATAGCTGACTTGTAACGTGAGCTATATGTGATCCTGGCAACGTATCTACGGTCTAGCAACTACAGTGCCAGCCATAAAGGCTCGGATATGTACTTAGCAACAGTTCAAACCATCATCGTCAATCGAGTCGTTGCTAGACATCGATGAACAGTGAGCTGACGCCATATTTTCTGTCCAACTACAGCTTCTTTCTTGATATTCAGAACCACAATACTATCGTCACTGCGTATATACAAAAGGCCGGCTATGTCATCGCCGTCTTAATTTCAATTCGAAGTAGCTAGTCTGAATGCAGCTACCGCTAGCGTTGCTTCTACTAGTACTGCTGATCTGGCAATCATTCGTTCAATTAACACAGTATTAAAGACCTGCCCACTAATAATCTACATACCACCACTGACAAAATAGTACTCTGCATAGCTAGCTATATCTTTTCACTGCTGCATTCTGTAACCATCCTAGCAGGCATGATCATATAGCCTCAGAGATAGGTGATCGAAAAAAAACATTTAGACACCTACAAGTATTATTTAGATACCTACAAGAGGTGTACAAGTTATTTAAACAACTCTCTAGACACCTCCTATGAAGCAACCTGATTGGTCAGAATGTTACAACCATGGTACAAGTTATAATACGCATGACATTGTGGCCTTGAATCTGTACACATGGATTTTCTGTTACTGTAACAGTAATGGCTGTCTCACTCTATTATAATGTTTTATGTGAGCAGGCTTATCGACCTCTCACAGTTAAGCTTGCCCCAAAGAAGTCTCTAAGAATTCACAGTAGTTTTTTGTAAGCCAATATTAATTTTGCTCAGAATGCACCATGCAGAATTGCTCTAAGGAGATTCAATCTGATATGACCCCTAGGACTCACCGCATGTCTTAATTCCGTAATATTCGTGACAATCATAATAAATTAATCTGCCATACCATGCCTTACCTTGGGGTCTAACTGGGAGGTGGGCTGACATTGCTGTACGTCATCAATATTACTTGCTATAAGTGCTTGTATTGGTTTAAACTGCTATGCTGCAGCATGATTTAGGCCATGTAGTGTGTGTAAACCAGCCTTACCACATTCTCAGGCCTGGAAAATCCCTATTTGTTAGATGGACGGCACTCATTCAAATAAGCTTTATACTTTAATTAGCAGAAAATCAAAACAGACAATCCATAGTGGACACTCTTTGAGACAACAGTAATAAAGTACTTCAATTTTTTTTATATATTGAGCATTTCCAATCCCTGACTGTACTCTGATCTATAGCTACTCACACACTGTCAGTATCCTCTACCACATTTAAAGTTAATACTTCCTGTAGTTCAGGATGCGTAGGTGGAAACACGGATGAACATCCAAGGCCATGCCGCTCACTCGGCATGTATTATCGTTTCCAGCCCCCTTCCCCCTTTCTCTATCAATGCTTGATCTCATAATAGTTATTTTTGGAAATGTACATTGAACGATTCAGTGAGCAATTGAATGGCAATTGTTGGCCACTGTAATTATCCACATTGGATGTATGCACTGTATGTATGCACTGATACTTGTAAACAGATTGTCATCAAACCTGGATAAGGCTAGAGTACTTGTGATATAGTGGTTTGTACTGAATTAGAAGTGAACCACTTTGCTTTGTCTATGTATTTGCATTATATACAGTGATCCAGTGACCTAATTATAGCTATCATATTGAAACCACAGGGGCCATAGCTGGGGTAGTAGAAATTTGTAAAATTCATTCATGGATTAATGAGCTAACAAAGTTTGAATATTCAAATTGGAGATCTCCAAGTAATTAATTGGAAATGAAAATTGAAAAGGTTCTATGAGAAGTTGAATGATAGTTGCTGGTCACCATAATTATCCACATTGTATGACATGTATACTTGTAGACAAATCTTGTACTTTGTCCAACTGTCCATCAAACCAGGACGAGTACTTGTGGTGCAGTGGTTTGTACTGAAGTGAACCACTTTGCTTTATCTATATATTTGCACTATAATAATATACAATGTTCCCAGTGACATAATTAGGTAGGATCCACTGTAGCAATTATTATTATATTGGTGAGGTTGCAGTAGCTGTGGCAGGCCAGGCCTGGTGCTGGGCTAGCTGTCATCAGTTTATGGGGCATTGTCTACATCCACTGCACTGCCTTCTCATACACAAACTCTGACTCACAACAATAAACATTAATTTGTTAATTATCTGGTTACTAAAATTAGTAATTAAATTTTGGTGAGCATGAAATGGGCTTTTATTATCCTAGGTGCACATGGATTGATAATTAAAAGCAAACCTCCCCAAAGTTTCCCACTATACAGTACCTAGAAGCTGACATGATAATTACTGTTATGTGTGTGTCTATAATTCTGTCTCTGGAACAGCACTAGCTATTTGTAGCCAGTCTAAAGGAGAATAGAATAGTTATTCTTTTTGCTGACAGTGCACACACACTGACCAGCCAACTGATATGAGACTATTTGTGTGCATGCTAATACTTACAGTGCATGTCATTATTATCTTCACACACTCAGCCGTGAATGCAGTGGAAGTTGGTTTTCCCTTTCTCTGAGCTAGCTCCACTGTTGACTGGAAATGCATAATTACTAATAATAATTGTTATGTTTCTATATCATTGTCCATTGACTTATCATGCCTGCTGTTGCCATGTCCTTTATTCCACAGGATAAAGCACGCTCTTCTCCCCTCGGTATAGCATGTGATAACAATCATCTCCAAGTTGCTGAGCTGTTGATTAACAGCGGTGCCAATGTCAATTATAAAAACAGCGTATGTGATAATTGCTATTATTAAGATTTCCTATTTCTAACAAATGTTTTCCCCATAGTATGATAGAACAGCTCTTCACTATGCATCAGAGAAAGGCCACCCTGAAGTGGTCAAGCTACTGGTGCAGTTTCACGCCAGTGTGAATATCAAAGACTATGTGAGTACAGAATTACCTAACTAGTACCACTAATTTTACTCCTTATACTGTAAAATGTTCGTTGCCGCACAAGACAATGAATTGCCACTTCAATGTACTGACGTGTGCTTGTTTGAGCTTCCTCCAAAATTCCATAACATTAAATGTATAATTCAGTTAGAGTAATATCTCTTTCTATTCATGACTATTTCCAAGTCAGGGATTGACTTCCTGATCACAGCTATTATAGCGGACCTGTCAGAGGCATTGTCAGGTTCCGAAAAGTGGTAAAAGGGTTGATAAAATTTCATAGATGGAGTTCTGGCATGTCATACATAAATAAATTCCTTCTGACGAAGGTTTTATTAATTATTACATGATTCTTATAATTTGTAGGTGGGGTCTATTCTGTGTGCCTATATGAATAATTTGGCAGGCTATATATATTCTAGAGTGATCTCATTAAAATTTACCTTACCACAGGTAACAGCTAAAATTGTGGACAATCTTTCCAACTCTCTCGACTTCAATGAGCTTGCATATTCTCAAGCTCAAAAGCCTCGGTGCTGAAGGATTATTGGCAGCTGCCTTGGCCGTTTTCTTGAGCATAATATTATTTTGAAACTCAGATAGTTTGTACACTGACTATGGGGATACAATCACGTGCACTCGATATCATAATCATGAAATTGACATTAATAATTAGCAATAGTAGCCGAATAGCTACAAGCTTTTTACGAGCCTCTGCACAATCATCAGCTGAGGCTGCTTTAACAGTCCTGAGATCTCATGAAGTTGGAATAGGTGCAAGAAACTAATATGTTTTCAAGGACTTGGAAAAATCACATTTGTCTCCTGATATTGAACAAACATACACAGCTATACTCTCCTATTAATGCACAGGAGTTGTGCATGCATGTAGCGGTGAGGATTCTGCACTCCAGTGCATTCAGTGCCAATGTAGACGTTAGAACAATGGTATAGTCATGTTGTAGTTGATGCTCATGTTAGAGTGGAACTTGATGGGTCACTTGATTGGTGGGTTGGTGGGGGTGGGGCCAGTAGCTACTGTATCGGAGGTATGTGCCACTGGACTATGTATTATAGTATTGATAATGGCAAAGTCTGTTTTGTGAACTGCATGCTCTGAAAATAAGAAGTGGCACAATTTTATATTATGTAGTTGTGTGTACGTATTTGGCCATGAGTAGAAAATCATCATCAGTCAATTAAATTAATTGTTTATATGTAAACAATCTGTACAAATTAATAGGTATTGTTTTGTGTGCTGTAATTAATGTGTGTCTGCTACAGGCTGGTCAGACTGCCCTCCAGCTAGCAAAAACTAAAAAGTACTCAGAAATAGTTAGTCTGCTGAAGCCTACAGGTAAGTGGGTTCAGTTAAGACCAGGCTTTATATAATAATATCAAGAGTGTAATAATAAATTATTTAACACGAAAAGTTATCGCATGAAATATTTTAGACACGAAATATTCGCGATTTACGGTAGTAGGTGCCCACTATTCATCATGAAGCAGAGTATAGCTATAGTATGCTTTATAGATAATAACTACCCACCCACGTAATTTAGGCATTTTGATGTGGACAGGAAACAAGGAACTAAGAAAAAGATGATTATAGCCTATAAGATAACTAAAGAGCTATTATATATTAATATTTGCTCATTTCCTCCCATACCTCAACGAGTGCAAATTTGTACTAATGCAAAGTCAGTTCTTTATGGGATTATAGGCATAGAATATTGTAAGATACCATTGAACAGTGGGTATGTAACTGATCCCATGTAGGTCAGGTTTAAATTAATTCTATGAAACTTTAAGGGACTTTTCATAATATTATAATACCATGACACACACACATGCAATATACAATACATGTATACAGCTGATCAATGTGCACAGTGCAGCAGAAAATTTACTCTTTACAGAAGACAGGTCTGTTCATGTGCCACATGATGCTTCTGCATGGCATGGATTACACACATGTATGTAACCTTTCTTTAGCATAACTGTCATAGATGTTTGGCTCCAGTGTGCGATAACTGCTCCAAACACAAGTTACCCATTTATGACCTCTTATCCAAGCCAGAGAAAGTTTGTGATCGCTGCTTTGATGACCTTACAGCTCAACGCAAAAATGAAAGTAAGGCTTTGCTTGAAGTAACTAAAGTTATTCCTAATTAATTTAAGGCATTTTTTTTAACTATTCAGGTCGACCACTGTCAGCAGATGAGCTGAGAATACTCAACATCGTGTTAGTGGAGTACGTGGACAAACTGAACAACGTTGGCTTATATTTTGAAGCAGCCATTGCTGACCAACCAGCCACAGACCAGCCAGTGGTCACAAAGAAAAGGGTGGTGGAGTGCTTGCAACAGATTGGTCAGCGAGAGTTAGCTGGAATTTTGATCAAAAATCAAGGTTAGATTTTCCAAGTAATAATTACAGTTTCACCACTTCTTATATAGCTAAGTACATGATTTTAAAACGGTCGCAACTTTCAAACACACAGCCTGACCATGATCATGGAAGATAGTGCCAGTAGTATTTGAGCTACGAAAAGGCCTATGTGGCTGGGTAGATACATTGCTGACTAATTTTTGCTCAAATACACCAGCCAAAATAAAAGTTTACATTTCGGCAGCTATACAATTGCCATCATCAGTGCAATAGACAGATACAGTGGCAAGGTGGTGTGAGTATCGGAAGGATTAGACAAAACTGTAATACCTAATCAATCCACTGGGTGTTCGACCAGACATGTTTGGCCAATGCAGAGGAGTTAAAATCCGCCAGTCTGATCGCCCTCTTGTGTTCTTCTAACAGTCTACAAGAGGTTTGGCCAATATAAGATGCATGCTGAGTAATATATGGCCACAGGGAATCTTATGCACAACACTAGACTTCTGTAGGTCAGGAATGGGGTCCTTTGATCTCGATAATATAAGACTCATTCCTCAGTGTCTGGAGCAGCTTAAAATGTACCCTTACTTTCAGGGGAGCTAGTATGCTAGTTGGATACGTTTATGCTGAGCTCTTTATTGCTGGTAGCTACATTCCTCAATGTTCAGCCATGCCTTCTGACTTACGTCAAGTATTACAAATGCCTACCGACTTGCAGGTAGCTAGCACTGCTCATGCAGACCCCATGCACCTCAACTGACTTAGCTATGGTATATTATTATGCATTGCACTGCTAGTCCTGTCCTCATTCAGACCCCACCTCATGGATAAAATAAGGTCTAGTGACAGTGGGCAAAAAGTTTGGTCAAGTCGACAACCACAGAGTATATTGTGTGTGTCAATCAGATCACACTTTTAGCCTAATTATGCTAACCACAGGAATGTAAAAGCATAATTGCCTACTATAATATACAAATATGAATCACCCACGTCACCTTACTGACCAATCAAATACGCGAGCTTTGTTCATGTACAGTCAACACGTATATAGCTATGTCCAGTCAGGAGTAGATTAGATAGGAGTAGTGCCAATGTAGTAGTAGTAATGGTGTTCCAATAGGATGACACCAGTGGTATCACCAGGGGGGGTGCATGTGGGTTCATTTGCATCCAATACATGCACCTGTGCACCCATCCTATGCATGACATTGTGTATTTTTGTTGTTTACCTATAATAATAGCCTGTCACAGTATGCAATTGCAAGTTTCACTACACTGTCACAGTCAGTAATGTATTAAATATGTCATGTATGTATCATTACATATACATATACGTAGACAGTCTAGTAGCTGTAACAAAGAATAGTACCTAGCTAGGTTAGTACAACTATTAATAGTACTACACTTCGGAGTTTTGGGCCAGTTTTATGCATCCACCTGTGCGATAACTTGCACCCAGTTAAACAACTAGCTAGAGATGCCAATGGATGACACAGACAAATTGCAATCAAGGCTGCACATGTGCTATAATCTATTGACATCTTGTTATGTAAACACAGACTGCAAGTTTGCAACTGTATACTGCAGCTGGTTCTATGTTGGCCTGGGTGGGATACACCCCCTGTACTATGGGGTGCCAAATGTGTCAAAAACACTTATAAATGCTATATTTGTATATCTCCCTCTGGTATATAAATGTGGCACTGATTTAGCTAAATATCTTCCTGATTTAATATATATCTACGTCAGATTTATAAATGTTGATCCGATTTATATATCACAGCCGGATATATAAATATGGGGCAGATTTATATACCTGAAATGGATTTACATATATAGGCCTGATTTATATATCTGACGCAGATATATAAACACGGGACAGATTTATAAGTATAAAGATTTTTGCATGATGGGTGTGGCCTAATTAATCTGCCACACCTGCCTCAACGACGTACATACACAGTACTATGGTATTATAGCTGTTGCAGTCCCCACACAGAACTACTTGTACCACGCCCACCCTGACTCCACCCTTTTGCAAACTGCCAGATTTATATATCTCACCCATATTTATAAATATGACCCATGTATATAAATCAGAGGCATGTTTATAAATATGGCACCGATATATATATCAGGCCCATATTTATAAATCTAAGTCAGATATATTATATCAAGCCCATATATATAAATCAGGCAGATATTTAGCTAAATCAGTGTCACATTTATATATCAGAGGGAGATATACAAATATAGCATTTGTAAGTGTTTTTGACACACTTGGCACCCCATACTGTACTCATGTACATGCTGTACTCATGTACATGACCTCAACAAGGTGTTTATTTATTTACTCGCGTATTATTATCTACGTCATCCTCCCGGAACGTGTTTGCTTCAACACTCCTATCTAATGTACTCCTGGTCCAGAGCAAGCCCAAGCCATTGACTATAGCGTAATGTGCCAATTACCGACAGGTATCAACTATCGGAAATACGGGTATCGATTATCGACATAGGGCCTTAGTATAGGCAGTGGGCGTGGCGCGTTTAATAATAACTTCGCGTGGTCGATCGCGACTCGCTTCTGTGCTTCAGGCTGGACTTTTGAAGGTAAGTTTTGCTTCATTTGTGATAAGATGACCCTCACAGTGTCTTACTTTCTCAATACAGGAGCAAAGACGCGATGGTGCTGTTCCCGAGGCGCTTCTGCCAAGATTGAAAAAACGATAAAGATCGAACAAGCTCACCTATGAACATGAAGTTGTCTCAGTAGTTAGAGCTCATGATTATGCACCTGCTAGTATTTTTTATCTTACTCTTGGATTGCATGCACTGTGATGACAAAGCTCCAAGTGACGATAATTGATTGTATTGAAAGTATACGGTGTGCCGATAATACGTACCGACTGTTGATAACTGGCATTCGCAATTATAAGCTAAAATTGCCACTGCAGACGTACTTTGATAGGCAGCCCCCTGAGACTTTAGGTACTTGTAGCCCTGGCGACCCCCTACCTTTTGGTCCAAGTTCGAAGTTCAGGCGATGTTCCTAAGCAACAGCACACGCGGGAGAAAACCGTATGTCGATAATTGGCACTTTACGCTAGCGTAAGTCATCATTAGTCGACCACCTTTTATTGTCGACCGATATCTACTATACGATGGTCTCGGGTGTGGTCGCGTTTTGCCACACACTATGAACGTATGGCGATGGTATTAATTTTGTGTATCCTGCATATATAAAAGTTTCACTCGATATGAAAACTTGATAGGTATTTATGATAATAGTAAGTAATAATCATGATGAAAGTATTATCTTAAACGAGGAGGCGGGGTATAAAAGGGCCCGCCCTGGACGGAAGCAATCTTTATTTTACCACATCCGTCACATGAGCCAATATGGCTGTATTACAAAAATTCGCGAGTTATCTTGCCATGCCATGGCAATGGCGCCAGCTATTTTACACATGACAGACACAGTACAGTACAGCGAACCAGCGTTGGCGCCATAGCGCGAATATAAAGAAAGCGCGAGGCACCCCAGAGACACCTTTTCGAAGGCACCTGTACAATGGCTACTTTGAATGAGCAGAGAAAGAAGCGCGCGAGACTATACGATGGAACTGAACTTCGCCAGTGAGGATAGCAAGAAGTCGTTCTTGTCGAGGGTGGAGAGCGCTAAGCTGAGACTCGCTCCCAGAGGCTCACCGCCGCTGGACAGTCGCGAGCTATACTTAGCTCTCTATTGGATTTGGCTGAAGCCACTCCTCCACCTGCTACCACGTGCACTGGAGATCAGTTTCGAAGCCAGGCAGTCCCTACAGGATCTATGACAATGCTGGAAAACTCAGGTGTGTATTAGATTCACGCAATAACTTAGTCAACAAACTAACTAACTAACTATTGTGCTTAGGATTCTTTGTACCCGGTGATGAAGGCAATGATGAAGCCCAATCATTGTTTGTTTGTGAGCGCAAGACGTTTGAGGATCTTTGCGCTGGGCTCACACAACCATGTCAGTGCCAAGCTAGTGCACGGAAGATGATCAAGACTGTTCAGGTGTGAATGGCATTCAAGTGAACTTATCAAAATTTTAATATTTAGTTGGTGTTTATGCGTGTACCTCAGAGAGGACATGTCCTCCGTGTCGAGTTTCAGTGTCAGCAGTGTAAACAGAAGCAGCGGTGGGCCAGTTCACGAACACTTGGAGGACGCTACCTTATTAACCAGAAGTAAGTATCCATTACTTTCCATTGTAAGAGCTAGGTACTGAAATATTTTCAGGATCGTGCATTCGTTCACCTGTGCTGGTATTCTGCCGAGCCAGTACATCCATTTTTCCACTTATGCAAACTTGGGCACACTGGGGCCATGGTATATCAATTCGGGTGAGTTTGCAAAAGAAATGGGGTGATGGTCGATTGACTCTTTTGCTATTTGCTAGTCTACAAAAGTGGTGGGTACTTGGAAGCAGTAAACACCTGTGCCAAATTATCAATGATGAAAGCTATCACAGAAGTGAAAGCATTGCCACATTACGCTGCTAGTGGTGAGGTACGTACATGTATGTGCACATTTGTAACCCTGCTACAAATTAATGATAAATAATGTTGTATCTCTCAACAGTGGGTTATTACTGATGCTCGACACGACTCGACATTCAATGCCTTCCATACCACTGTCCCCTGCTTGTCTGGAAGGTAATTATGTGTTCAATTGTTGTTGTGAATAGATGTATAGAACATGATACGTTACATGTACACATACGTTATTGTATTATAATTATTATGATAGCACCAAACGAATTCTTGGCTGTGCAACAGTATCCAGAAAGGAGCATGCCATCGCTCAAACAAGGGAACTTGAGGCCACCAAAGCAGTACTGCCTCAAGTCCTTGAACAAGGTGGTATATTTCACGTATTTATGTGAACATTGATTATTGAATTAGATCTATACATGTATGCAGATCTGAAGGTTGTGGAAGTAGCGCATGATAATGCAGCAACAGTCAAGAATTACATCACCGAGGATTTACATCTCCTGAACTCATACGACACGTGGCATGGTACAGTTACTGATTCCCAATACTTGTGATGGTGATAGTAATAGTGCAAAGTAAAGTGGTACAAACCACTATACCACAAGTACTCTACAAACTGTGTCCTGGTTGGATGGTGTCTTTGACTAAGTATGTGATTAATTTTGTCTACAACTATCAGTACACGCATACATACAATGTGGAAAATTAGTGGTTCACAGGCTCTAATATCGGGAAGCACAAGCCCTGAGTGAATTCAACAAATATTAGCTAGAGCCCCTGTGGTTTCAACACAATATGCACGAAAAAAGGGGACAGAGCCTGAAGAGTAGCTGGCTTGCATGCTATTCTCCCACACTAGTCCAGGGGTATGGCATATGAGATTAGCCAAGAATTTTCTCGTTTCATCCAAACTGTATTAGTGGGGGTGGTAGAATCCAGGCCAAGACTTCCCAAAATGCAATCACAGTAGACTCACCAGTACTCTTGCATTGTGCATGCGAGTGCAAACGATCCCCGAGTGGTGACTCGTGCAGGACCAAGTGTTCATTGCGTGTGCCCAGTGGCCTGCACGAAGGCTATTTATATGAGTTCAAGTATTGATCATGATAGAGAAAGGGGGAAGAGGGTTGGAAACAGAATAAGAGGCCGAGTATGTAGTTATGGGGCATATTATGGGGAGCCAAACTAGATAAAAAGCGAAGCACTTGCATGTACATTTTGTCTACCATCATTCTTAGCGGATGCATACATAATGGTGTACGCTATAATATATATGTAGCATAATCTATAATACGGCATGTAACATATGCCATATGGATATGGCTGCATGACGCTATATCTGTATCCTAACATGTATAGCAGATCCCATATCTATTATGGGACCTCCTATATACCTATTTGTTGGTAGTTGCCTAGCAACCATAGTTTTTATATTATAGGCGATTTACCGGCTATGGGAAGGGGGTTGGTCATCATAAAGTAGGCCAATGATGAACAGAGATCAAATACCAACAAAATAGTTATCTGATAGTAATTGGGGTGCATGAGATGCATTACTATCAGATTACTATTATATAGCTAGACCTTATGATAATGGTCGGACATCGGACATTTTCTGGATAAATAGCCAGTATGTCCTGCCATTCACTTGATTATCCGGATACATTTTCGATGCAGCATTCAATAGCACAGTTCAAGCACTAGCATCCTGTTACTAGCTCTGTTACTGTAACAGTAGTAGCTGTCACTGTGTCAAGGCTGGCTTAGGGTGGGCCTAGCACCCACCAACTACACTGATCACAATGATTCAGCAGCTGTACATCTTGAGCTGCACATCATTGGGTCTGCAATATTACACAATTAACATACCTGCTACATAGTTGGGTGAAAAGAATTCTTAATTTATAGTACAAATTAATGTACAGTGTACATTGGTGTCCGGGCATTTGGTATAACTTAATGTCCGGTCAAATTTTATTTTGATCAGACACTTTGACTGGCCATACAAAAAATTATCATATGGTCTGTATATAGGACATCCTATATATAGGACCTTCTATACTGTGGTAATTCTCTTAAATATTCTCAGGTGTACATTAGACCTCCATACAATGAGTCCACATGCACGCACAATATACACAATAGCCGATTAATAATACAGGATCTCCTATACACTTCCTGGGAATGAGGAAATGACATAATTATCCGATTAATCACATAGAATACCTTGAGGAATTAATGTAGAAACTTCAAAGTGCAAGAACTATTATTAAAATAGCTCAAATTAAATTAAGTGTGAAATGTAGGTATGCATTCATTTTGATGCTACATGATTATAACTGAATAATTTTCACAGCATCATCATAATATTGACATTAGAGAATGCTATAATATTATAGGATGTCCTATATAGCTACATAGGACATCCTATATAGATATAAGATATTCTATATATATTATGCAGCTATAACAATGTGTCATTCACCACTGGAAATCATGTGCATAGTGTTGGACATCTTGTACGCATATAGGAGGTCCTATAATATAGATAGCAGTCTGAGTGAGGGGGGAGAGTTCCTCCGGCCAATAAAAATAATTTGTTGGGGGGGGGGGGGGAGAATCTTAGTGCTAAATCCCAGGAATGGAACTGTGCAACTATGTAAGAACCAACGGGAACTGATTGAACTGTCACGAAACACAGTGACAATTAATATATTCTATTCAGGAGCATAATATTATACACATGTACCCTTCAGTCATGGATAGCCAACAGATGTCACTCCAACCCCTCTTCTTTTCTTTCAAACACACACACACACCACACACACAAATTAAACCAATTTCCAACGGACATTGAAAAATTAATGCTATTTCATTTCCTGACACATATTATTATTATGCGCATGCACACACACATACAGTTACACATTCGCGTGCACAAACAGACACACACATGCACACGCACATGTGGCACACACACAAACATGCACATGCACATGCTCACACATGTACATCTGGCTGGCCAGATTGGTCTCCTGGAGGATATGAAGTCATTCTCGACGAGTGTGTGTACACTGTAAAAAAAACGTAGGCCCGGGGTGTATCAAACCAGTGTGGATCGCCTCAAGAATGTCTTGATCATGACAGTTTTACTATGATTACGTCATTAATTATCATAGTTGACAAGATAATTAACATGGTGCCACTGGACTATACCACAAATTCCTATAGTGTAGAAGAGACAATGTCAGATTTTGAAAACTACCTCAATTTTCCCGTAATGATCTTTATTTTATTCAGCCCATTGTTGAGGTTCAATCCAACCTGTCCAATTATCAAAGATTTCAGGACTGTCACAGTGAGGATCAAGCCTAGTTATACACTCATTCTCTAGTGCAATATTTTTATACTCAAACTAAGATATTGGTCAAGGCACCGTACCATCCCTACTTATAACTCTATGATAGAAATAGCATCAGCTATATAATATACGCATGGCATAATAATATGCCATATGTATATAGACTGATGCATCCACTGAAAAATGTGGTGAACAACATGTAAGTGGCTTTTAGTCTCATTTGGCACCCCATATCATAGAGTCGGTAGACTCTATAAGTAGGGATGGCCCGGACACTCCATATACATAATACATTACAAATACACAAATATCTCAAAACAGGTAACTTTATGAAATTTCTAAGTGTCAAAATCAGAATCTCCAGCAAATTATCTATCTATTGAGACCAAGATCATTCATCAAAACAATTGTACATGCCAGAACCAGATATTTAAAAAATAGGCCATTTGTCAATCTTTCTTCTTTCTTTCTTTTTCATTATCAGGGCTACCTCAACACTGCCTTGATCGCTCATCTTAGTTTGAACATAAATCCACTCCATTTTGTAGCGCGCAGGTCCATGACACGCTCGTTTTGCGTCATCTCTACAGTTACGTAATGGTGGGTGTGTACAGCGCTTAACGAAAAGGGTGTGTCTGATACGCCATTTTGTCATAATAATGCGCATGCTCATAATGTGTTGCCATGGTGAAGTCATGTGACTGTAGTGAGCGGCGCGCGCCACCGCCGCTAGACGATAGCTAGCCAGCTAGCGCTGCGCCTCGAACAAAGCTAGCTTAGCCTAGCCATAGCTACGTGCCAGGCTCTCCCACGCGAGCTAGGCCAGTGCGAGCGCGAGCGCGATAAAGCGAACCTAGCTCGTGCAGCGCTAGTACTGCGCTGAGATATGAAGACTCGCGGCCTCAGCGCCGGTACGAGCGCGGCACGGCAGTCGGCAAAACAGCCAGCTTAGTAGTGACAAAAATAGTCGACAATAGCTATACTATAATCAGTACTAAAGTCTCATCGTTATTTGGCCGCCTAAAATAGCTTTATCGCCTAGGCGAGTTAACGAGAGGCGTGGCTACGCGAACTTGGGCACCTCCCATCTATACTTGCTGTATATTATAGTAGCACTCATGCAAAAAAGAACAGAAACAAGTATAAAAACAATTGAATAAAATTGAAGGATGAAGTAGGGATGGCAATGCCAAAAAGTACACAAACAAGATTTTTAGGGATAAGAGATAATCACAACCACTATACATCCCTACGCTTGCCTTTTTGAGTAACATGGGGACCATAAATAATTATAATCAATAATAATAAAAATGACTGATAGACCTAGGGAGAACATAAATTTCTCCCACATGTAGCCGCTAAGTCAAGAACACTCCAAGTATAGCATGCCTTGAATCAATAGGTCTGCAAGCGTAGGGATGTATAGTGGTTGTGATTATCTCTTATCCCTAAAAATCTTGTTTGTGTACTTTTTGGCATTGCCATCCCTACTTCATCCTTCAATTTTATTCAATTGTTTTTATACTTGTATTATTATAGTGGGCAGCATGGCCTTTGATGTTCATCCATGGGCCCACTATGGATTGCTCATTTAGTCCCAGTTTGCCCCAGTTTGCTGTAAATTAAGGAATAAATAAGTTTTGAAAGACTTCATGGCGCCCACCCAGCAAAAAAATTATTAATAGGGATTTCCATTGTCCAGCAAGTCTGAGGATGTGGTAAGACTGGTTCACATACTACAAGGTCCAAATAACACTGCTGCATAGTAGTTTACACACTTACAAGCATTAATTTTAGTAGTACACAATATCAATTAATAAGGTAAGATGCATCGCCCTGGGTACATTTTTGTATCACCACAAAATAAGATTCAAAATTATTGTGTGCCTCTAAGTTTATTGGCATAGGTGACATCCTGGCCGATAATTAGCTAATCAAATTTCAAATGTTAATCATAATTGCACACACACTCAGAGTCTAATTAATAGTGCATGTAATTAATAATTATTCCACAGCCTGCAAGTGGCCACAAGAGAATCCCTAGGCTAATAAGCGATGGGAAAAAGCTGGAGCTTGTTAATAGGTAAAGAATTGTTCAGAAGTCTTTTAGAAGATCAATTGAATACAACGGTAGGAAATTAGCATTTTTTGACTCATTTTTTGTACTTGGGTATCAGATTTGAGTCCTTAGTTGGACTAGGGAGTTAGGAAATTTAGAAGTCAGGTCTCAAATTTGAGTCCTCAGTTTGACCGGAAACTCAAATATGCAGATTAAAGTCCAATAAGAGAATCAAGAAACAGAGTCATTTAGATAGGTGTATAGCTACAGGGGTACAGAAACACGTATTATTCCCATGTAGGTAGATAAAAGCTAGGGATTTAAGAAATGACAATTTTAAGCAATACTACAACCAGGGTTAAAATGATTGTACCTTTTTTCGTTCCTTCCCTAGAAATTCTGGTTATAATTTTTTGAGTAATAATAATTGGCACTTAGAAAAGAACTGTTTGCAGTGGATGTAGACAATGCCCCATAAACTGATGTCGGCTAGCCCAGCACCAGACCTGGCCTGCCAGAGTTATTGTAACCTCACCAACATAATAAAAATATCATTATGATAAAATTTAATACTATGTTGTTGCTATAGTGGATCCTAGCTAATTAAGTCACTGGGAACTTTGTATATAGTGCAAATTAATATATAGATAAAGGAAAGTGGATCACTTCAGTACAAATCACTGCATCACAAGTACTCTAGCTAGTCCAGGTTTGATGGACAGTTGGACAAAGTACAAGATTTGTATACAAGTATCAGTGCACACAATATCATACAATGTGGATAATTATGGTGACCAGCAACTGTCATTCAACTTCTCATTGAACCATTTCAATTTACATTTCCAATTATTAGTTACTTAAAGATTGCCAATAATTTATCGTTAGCTCATTAATATGCTACCCATAGGTAGCTACTAGTATTGGGAAACATAAACCATAACTGAATTAGAAGTGACTTTGTCTATGTATTTGCATATTATTATACAACGTTTCCAGTGATTTAATTAGCTATTATGTTGAAACCACAGGGGCCATAGCTGGGCCAATAGAAATTTGTAGAATTCACTTTATCCTTGTTTGATGACTATCTATCTACAACAGGGTTTCATTTATGGGGGGTGGGGTAGGGGGCACTCGCCCCACCTAGGAAGCTGGCTGCCTCCTTTGAGAATAGCCGCAAACCATATACGCAATACATGTGCATAATTATAAGAATTTAGTGTGAATGGTGAAAGTGTCCAAATAGGGACTCTTTTGCTACTTTTAACATATTATTTTTTGCTCCACATGGGAGGAGACATACATGTAGCTACTGTATTGTAGCAGAATTGCTAATTCAGCTATTGACTGGTTCTTATTAAGACACTGATTGTTATCGTTCATATTATTTGCACCCCATTACACACGTCCTATTGGCTGGTTAGAGCAACCCTGACTCTTGTCACTTTTGGTATAAATACCCCTAGCACAGCTAGGTTGGGGTATCTTTGTATACACAATTAGCTAATACCAGTTTCATTGTTGAAGCTATGTGTTAGGCCCTAGAAGCGCTTGCTTACTGTTGGAAGGGATCCTGCTAAACTCCTGGTACCTGGCTATTTTGAAGCCTGCAAAATTGTTACAGTATTAAAAGGGAGGGTAACCAGCAGATATCGCTAATAAGACCAGTCTCAGAAGCCACCAGAAACATCTTGGCAGTTAAAAAATTTTCCTGGGGGAGCATCCCCCCAGACCCCTTTGTATAAACAGGTTAATGAGCACTGTTATTCTTGGCTGATAAGAAACAATAATACAATCCTTTCCCACCTACCTCGGTAATTGTCTCGTTCCCCCACCCCCCCCCCCCCCCCCCCACTCTTGACGAAAATCTTAAATGACACCCTGTACAAGTATCGGTGCATACATACAGTGCATACACCCAATGTGGATGTATAATTCAAGTTCAGGCCAGACCAATTAAATAAGTTGTTGCATGGATTCGCTTGCTCCAATTTTTGGGCAAACAAAAGAAAAAAAATAATAAAGTTGGGTGGAGCTTATGTACAGTAGAGTGGTTTTTGTATTCTATCTTGATTCCCTGGTCATAGGCACATTAGTCTGTCTTAATTATATTGTGATCTATAACCACACCCCAATTGATTGCTTTTTTTTTCTTTTTTTTCGATCGCTCGGTCCAATTTTTACCTCACAATATCCGAGCAACAACAAATTAAATTGATCTGGCCTCAGTGGCCAACAACTGCCATTCAATTGCTCACTGCACTGAATCGTTTCAATGTACACTTCTAATAATAATTCTTCAAGATTTCCAATTTGAATATTGAAACGTTTGTTAGCTACCACTGATCATTAGCATATTCCTCACAGGCTCTAGTATCAAGAAACGCAAGCCCTGAGTGAATTTAATAGATTTCATTAACCAGCTAGAGCCCCTGCGGTTTCAACATGATATGCATGAGAAAAGAGGGAGGAGCCTGAAGAGTAGCTGGCTTACATACTATTCTCCCACAGTAGTCCAGGGGTGTGGCGTGTGAGATTAGCCACCAATTTTCTCCTTTTATCCAAACTATATTAGTGGATGTAGCAGAAACCAGGCTAAAAGTGCAATCAGAGTAATCTCCTAGCGATAAATTTGCATTGTGCATGTGAGTATAAGCGATCCCTGAGCGGTGACTCATGCAGGACCAAGTGTTCATCGCGTGTGCCCAGTGGCCTGCACGAAGGCTATTATGAGTCCAAGCATTGATAGAGAAAGGGGGAAGGGGGTTGGAAATGGAAAAAGAGGCCGAGTATATAGCGGGCGGCATGGCCTTTGATGTTCGATCATCCGTGTTTCCACCTACGCATCCTAAATTATAGGAAGTACATGTATTAACTTTAATTGTGGTAGAGGATACTAACAGCATGTGAGAGTATGGTCAGAGATTGGATATGGCTAACATAAAACTCAAAATGGAAGTGTTTAATAAGCTGTTGTCTCACGAAAGAGGAGCCGTTATGAATTGCTCAGTTAGCCTCAGTTTCTGTAAATTAAGGAATAATTCTGAAAAACTGCCACCCACTTAACTAATAGGGATTTCCACCGTCCAGCAAGCCTGAGGATGTGTAAGGTTCACATGTACACACACTACAAGGTCATGTCAGCCCACCTCCCAGTTGGTAAGGTGCACCACCCATGGACCCTTTTTGTGTCACTGCGAAATAATGTTAAAAATGTTTTGATTTGGATAGCTATTAATGGTTGTATGAAAAGGATCTGACCAAATTTAATGGTAGATAATTATATAATCAGACATTGCTCACATCACATGGCTGATTCACATCAGCTCCGTGGTCCAGGAGATACTGGGCAACTTTCAGGTTCCCCATTGCACTTGCACTATAAAGACTAGTCGATGTGCCCTGTAGAGTTAGAATAGTTGAGAGTCACATGATCAAGAATGATGAAGCTATCCACATGCTAGCTTGAGATGTGCTGCTACGCTGCATGCTTACATTACATTACAGTGCTGTACCTTATTGACCTGGGCTCCTCTCTCTACCAAAAACTTTACAACGTTGAGATGGTTATTTGAGCTGGCGAAATACAACGCTGTAGTCCCAGTCTATAAGAGAGACACATAGAGGGTAAGGTAAATCTACCACCCCTCCCACTACATGCACAAATGCACACTGAAGTAACATATTGGTCTAAATTTCTCCCTGGCAGATAGCCTGCAGCACTCTCCATGCATCAGTGACCCACACACTGTGATGACCATGCACATAGCTAGCTACACAAAATGCCCCACCCACCCAACCGGCCGACCACCTTAATTGCTCTAAACTGAGCCCACCATTCTGTGCCTGCATGGCACACTGTATGTGTGTTATACTGCATAGCCAAAATTATTGGCAGATCCTGGAATAAAAGTTAGTGGGTGGGCCAAAATTGTAGTTTTTAATAATAATAATGTTATTATTATCGGTGAATTTAATTAATTTTGGTTCACCATAATTATAGGATGTACCTATATAAATTATCCCGCATGCATGCTCAAGGGGTAAAGTAACCAATTGTGTCATCGTCATACAAAAAATTAATATCTCAATAACTGAGTGACTCGTCTACAAGCACAACAAATAAATCGAACGTGAGGAAAAAAAAAACCAAAAACTGGCTTTCAATTAGTAGTTAATTATGCTTTAAATTGATGAACACGGCCCATGAGCATCACAAATAGTGCCCTTTTGTTGGCTACCATAGCCACGCCTATCGACAGGCTATGTGCTTTCTGCTTATGCTCACAACTACAGTGCTACTGAGCAAGAGAGTACATAATTACCAGTGTATGGTTATTGCAAATTTTTCGGGTGAAACTTGCATGTATTCTGTTCCCACTTGGTACCCAGTTAGGTCAATGGATGGACTATCTACATCTCAGGCGGCAGGCTGAGCTCATCTTTCATAGGGCTTCAGCATGCGAAAATGTCCGAAAATTATTGATTTTTACGTTAGGCACTCTATCACAACACTCGATTATAGTTAAGAACACTAATTTGAGATGAAGATAGGCACCAATAGGACACATCTTTGTGCCAAATATGAAGTCTTAACTATAAACAGTCTTGGATATATTTACAAAAATAGTATAAAATAAGGCCAACTTAAGTTAGGCACTCAATCTTGCATGAAACTTTTAGTTAAGAGCTGATATTACACTTTGTGTATCCTTATGCATTAACAATCCTAATGCATGCATGAAACTGCGAATGTTTTGCAGGAAACGCCGAATCCGGAAGCAAACATTTCCGCCAGTTGCTCCAGACGGGTCACGGTCCTCATTGATGACGTTGCCCTGAACGCACGTGCATTAAAATGACGTTTTAATTGACCACGCCCCCTGGCGATCTGAAACGAGACGATGGCGAGAATGGCGTTGTAAACGTCGAACGTTGAGAAGCTCATCGCTTCTTATCGATCTAAACGAGGTAAGATACTAGCAATAGTCGGGTCAATAACGTTTTTTCCCTCCAAAGCCTCAAAAGAAGTGTGGTAGGGCGGACACTTTGTGCCTGACTAGACGGCCGCTCGTATCGGCCTCGTATGTTAATATTGTAGAGAAATAGGCATATACTAGGCATTTTCTACTTACTAAGTCTTGCCGTATGCTCTCCAAATCTTCCAACGGCCGATTTTTTTATGCACCTATCAATGTCATGCCCCACCTACCCTAGTGCGGGCAAAGGGTCGGGATTTGTAAGGGTTTAGGTGGGGAATAGCTGCCCCAGGGGTGGGGAATTTACCTTAGTCTGGAAATCAGCACAGAACTACTAAAAATACCCATACTAGGCTATATATAGTGTCACCATGACGTTAGTACTAGACCTCAAGTAGTAGCCTTGGTTAACACTAATGTGGCTTAAGTGAGTGTTATGTAAACTTGTATGTCTAGCATAGTGCACCTGCACAAAGACCTGCATATTCAGTAGTAGGTGGGGATTGGTGCGTCTTTTGATTACAGGAGCTTCCCCCAGGGGTGGGATAATTGATAAAAGTAGTGGTCAAATCCCCACCCTATCCCCACATATGCCCGCACTAGGGTAGGTGGGGCAATACATTGATAGGTGCATTATGATTTACATTGCTATATATTGTGCACGTGATATTACATCGACGTCACGACACGTCATGCCTTCTGTTACGGAACGGTCTTCCTTTGGAGCCTTATACACTACTACTGCAGCTAAAATCATTATTTCTGTTGATTACTGGTCAAAATAAGTGCACATGCAAAATTATAAAAAAATGTACTCTCTTGCTCAGTAGCACTGTAACTGACTTAGTGTATGTACCGGTAAAAATTAATATTACTGTAAGTATTCGTGTCATGCTATACTATTTAGCTGCTAGCTATCTAGCTGCTAGCTGACTGAAATGTGAAGCCTTGTGGGACCAAATCAGAATGTAAGATACGTAGCTAGCTATATTAAACAAAGTATAGATAGTAGCCATAGTACATATCCTAGGTCAGGGGCATGCGTGTGCACAGAGAGAGTGGTTTTTTTGGAACGTATGCATCTTCAAGGAAGTGACACTCCTACAACTATGCCTCACATGCATGCTAATTAAGCATTTTCACTATTTACAAATTTTACCACACACAAAAAAGGTTCCACAACTATGATCCAATTTGGCTGTTGTAAGGCAGACCACCACAACTGCCAAATTTGATTCCTCACCAAATTCCAAGCTATATACGGTGTAATTATAGTCTTACCTTACTTTGGAAGTTGACCACAGCACCTCGACGTACGAGTAGTTTGGCCATTTCTAGGTAGCCATAGGCACCAGCATTTATCAGTGCCGTCTCTCCATGCTTGTCCTGCATGAGTTGAGACAATGCAACACAACAGACACACAGAGACTGTGAATGGCCACAACTTAGTCCACTCCATCATGCAGTGAACACAGTCATGGACCACGCTGTATTGGAGCTCACTTACATAATTTAATTATGATAATAATATGATACCTGATTATCTAGCCATAATTAGCTAATAAAACTTAATATCAAATGTTAATCTTAATTGCACTCTCACACACACACAGAGTCTAATTAATATGCATGTAACAATTATTCCATAGCCTGCAAGTGGCCACAAGAGAATCCATATAGGCTGATAATTAATTATAAGTGGTGGGAAAAGGCTTGAGCTAGTTTAACTTAGTAGGTGATAAAATTAATGTTCAGCAGTTGTTAATCAAATACAACGTATGATCCTATTTAATGTAAAAAAATTTAGCATTTTATGAATTCTCAAGTTTACATAATTATGGACCTTTAAAAGAAAAGTGAGCATTTCTAAACATGGTATTTTGAAAACAAAGTTACTGTACTGATCTTGAACAGCTAATAAAAATTAATGGCCTCAAGGTGTGATCACCACATTATGCCTTAAGCTTGTATACTTCCATCTGTGACAGACATTTTGATCCCTGGACACTATGCATTGATGGAAAGTACAGGACTCATAATGGTGACTACCCCTTGGGCCTCATCTTCAGGAATTACGATCTATGCATGATAATTGTGTACACACGTACATGTATGTATGTATGATCTATGTGTAGGCCATAAATTAGATATAACATACCTACAAACTGGGGGAGCAGTCTGGGTGAGGGGGGAGAGTTCCTCTGGCCAATAGGGGAGGGGGGAAAGAATCATAGACTAAGAGCTAAATCCCAGGAATGGAACGGCATGTTATGTAAAAAAAAAAAAGATGAACCAATGAGAACCAATTGAACTGTCACGAAACACGGTGACAATATATTCCATTCGGGAGCATATAGCCTCCAGTCATGCATGGACAACCGACAGACGTCACTCCAACCCCTCTTCTTTTCTTTCAAACACATATACACACACACACACACACACAAAGACACACAGCTCCAGCTAGCCGTGAACCTAACAATCAGTGGCCAGGCTCTTTCTCGTGAGCAAAAGCAACCCATCAATGAGCTGTTGACAAATTTATCCATCATACAGTGAACTCAGTCATAGCTATGTGGCACTGCACTGCAGCTCTATGATAATAATATATTATTATTGGTATGGCAGATTAATTTATTATGATTGTCACAAACATGATGGAAATAAGACATGTGTGCATGAGTAAATTATTTTAATTAATTTTTGGTCCATAATAGCTACTTTTATCAAAATATCACACTAGATCCAAGAAATGTACATGTACCTATCATTCTCAAAGCATGGCCCGCTATTCTCATGTGTTGTTAATGATATGCACACCTGCATTGTGGGTATATATCCACCATAATATTCCCATAGAGAATGAATGTTGACTACAAACAATAATCTATTATTATTGTATCAATTAATGGCTTGTAATACACACCTTCAGAAGGCTAAGATACTGTGAGGTTTTTGGAGGATTTTTGTATGCTACGTATTAATATGTGCACCAAAATTTTTAAAATAATGGTGCCCAATATGTTGACGTAATTCATGCATACCTATTATTCTTGAAATTATTCAGGTGTAATTTACCTCCCCCTAGCAGTGACAGTGACCCTCTGCTGTAGCTCTATGGTAGATTGATTGCCACAAACAGGACGGAATTAGACTCTCCGTGTGCCAACACCGTACACAATAATTGAGCTCAGTCGCTTGATCATTATTAATTAACTAACATGAAACAAATGTCATGTACTACAATAAAGAAGGCAGGTCTCAGTCTGTAGAGCCAACATAAAGCTTTATTCATGTCTTAAATACTGTAATATGTGGCTGGTTGTTATTTTTTATGACTACTGTGAACATTACTGGCTATTTTTAGATGCTTACATCAGTTGCTAAGTCCACTTCAGCACCATGCTGAAGGAAAAGGTCAGCGAGATCACTCCTTCCATGGTAACTGACCATCCAGAGTGGATGCTGGCCGTTCTACAGTGAAATAGTGTTATATAATATAATTATTGATATGGCTATTGAGAGCAGACCACAATAATACAATTAGTAATGGTGAGGTTTTGTTTAGTAATCTACCTTATTATGGACTCCCAGCCTAGCCCCTCGATCTAGCAGGGCAGCAAACCGACTGATAGGCGCTGTTCCCTCCTCACACAACTGAAGTAGCTGCTCCTCTTCCTACAAAATTTATGAACACAGCTATGATAGTTATCGTAGTCATGCAGTTATACAGTTGCTAACCTTAGTTAGACCTTGTGCCATGGTCTTGCCACGACAATCAACGATAGACTAGCTAGCTTATATTCTATTCAGATCTTATCAAGTTTAGGTACCGCAGGACTGACAGAATTGAGAACTGAAAAAGTGACTGGTATTGTGAGACACACCCATCTAACGTGTGGAGGAGTGTATGTGTATCACCATATAACATGACATCATAATCTATGATTATCATTCTACAAGCGATGAATAATGCTTATTATTATCACCATTTGCCATATATAGTAAAGCATAGTTACAGCAAGTATGCTAATAAATATCTTAATCTATACAATAGACATTGTCAATTACGTGCATTAGCTACAATAGTTGTTATGATAAGAACAAGAGAGACAATCTTGTTTATTAAATTATTCTGAGCTAGAGAACATAATAATATTATTAGCTTTCTGACACAGCCTCATTTGATGTTCTCACGCTGATACGATACATCTGAAACAGCAACAAGAAAATAATAGTAATTAATTTTAATTAACTATTAATAAAAATTTCTTGAATTAAAGGACACTTTATCTCATCATCTCCTTTATTCCTTCCACTTCTCTCTCCCTCCCCCTCCTCTGTCCGAAGATCCCTGCCTCTCTCTCCTCATGTTAATTATGACAGGGGCTTCGCTACCTTTTCTCTTTATTTGGTTCTATAGTTGCAGCAGGCATCCAATGAGAGTGGTTCGAGTGCTGATTACCTAGACACAAAGTTGTCTTCACTTGGGTCCACCCCAGCTAGCACAGACACATGTACACCATGGAACTTTAAATTGCCACTTAAATGAACAGCATCATACAACAGAGCGAGGCGGTGTAGCTAATTAATTTTTGGGGCCACCTTTAAATTAGCCACTATAATACATGATAAAACCAATATATACCACCCCCCTACATGCACACACACACATGCAGTTCTGCATTAGAAAAAGCATGCAACAATGGGAATTCAAATTATTATGTGTGTAGCTAGCTAATTTTGTGTGCATATTAAGGAAAGTGAGAGAGAGAGAGATCATAATACTTTTTCAATCAGGACTCTATGCATGGTCCCAGCTTCGTGGAGAAATGTACAAGCTACCCCTGAAAGGAGGATACCCCTATAACCAAAACACTAATAATTACACACCTACATCCCAGCTACACAGATGGCTAAAATTTAATAATCTACAATGTCATGATATTATGCAGAACTTGATCCCTGAATTGCAGCAATAATAACATATCGCTGCACAGGTGTTTCTGGCTAACAGAGGAGAGGGTATTTCACAGCCTTACTCTTGCTTGTACCCTGCTGTAATTGGATTGGTTGGTGCAAGTTAATTAACTTGTTTATTAACATCTTAATATCCTTGTACGTAGTAGGTATCATTTATTTGTTGGTAGTATCGAGTGTAACGAATACCTGCAGCTGTTCATAGCATCACTGATACCTTGTACTTAGCCGCAATTTGATTGGTCGATGCAAGCTAGTTAGCTACTCAGCCTCGTTTATTTATTTACCAGTATCCAATGCTACGCTAATCCCCCTAGTAGCACACTTGTTTTACCTATCTAACTAACGTGATGTATATGTGATTAAAGCATTTTTAATCTAGATTCCCTTCCCCCACCCCCCACTATCCAGCACACTTGCAAATCTAGCTCAACCTCTTCGTTTCCATAAATCTACTTACAATACCATGACATGATTACATGTGAAATCTACTTTAATGAGCCCACGATGACATACATGTATAATAATATTATAGCTGACCAATGAAACAGACTATCATAAGTTTCATGCCCTCTTACATAACACTACACACAGCACTCATCTTAAATATTTACCTCCAATGAATGCACTAATGATAGCTACTGAGGTCAGGCGTAGGGAAAATATTATGTATAACCCACGGCGGTGATGCAAAAAATTGAACTGGGTGCCTACCAAGCATGGCACAAAGACAGCTAACTTCATGGGAATAGCCTGTGTGTATGCCCCTTGATAATGAATGCATGTGCTAAAAATGTGTATTATCTGCACTAGCTCTTCATCATAGCATTAAATTTAATGGAAACTCTCTGGCCAGTAGTTAATGATGCATGTGGTAAAAGGTCGTCAATAGAATGCGTATCAACACGACCTTCTTAGCTTAGCACATGCGCGCGCACGCGCACATCTGGAAAACCATGTGACACAACGTGCTACGGTTCAAAAGGTCACTGCATAGACGCTAAACAAGGTTCACCGTCCTTGAGGCAATAGGCAACTGCAACAGCTGTTGTAAAGATCGATCCCTGGATTGATCATTAAAACTGTGAGTATCCTAAAAGATTATTATTTTGACTCTATACAAGCATCACACTACGAACATAGATAGTAGAGAGGACTATCGATCACAATTAATTTTGATCACTCGTTGGGGAGATCCTGTTTGATTATAGAAGTGTCCCGTTTCAGGTCGTTGTCCTAGTAGAAGGATCAATGTCTATTAAAATTAATTAGCTTGTACTTCTGCATACCAACTCTCTCCCTCTCTCTCTCTCTCTAGCATGATTTAATATGTCTGCCTGGAGAGGTTTTTCCTCTTCTCCCTCTCACTGGAGTGCTGTGTTTCGAGTGAGCCATGCCCTGCAGGTGGCCAGAACTCCTTTGACCTCTGTCATTGCTACAAGAGCTGCTGCTTCTAGGTTTGGCCGGCCTTGTGAGGGGTGTGGTCTCACCTTTCTTCGATGGAAAAGGTACACGTATAAAACAAAATATTGTGTATCGTGCAGTATTCAACTCAGAATGTACATGTGCATGTACATATCATGCCTTCTGATGCCTACATGTATGAAAGTATATACATGACATACTTCCACTCTGCCCTCACATACAACAATGAATTGGATTTCCCTAATGTAAACATGACCCTTGACCTCGTACAAACTTGGAGCTTCTAGCGGAGCAACCTCTAGCTCAATATCAGGTTGGAAATCAGCCTCATCCCTTGTACCAACTGTACCTAGCCTCTGATGCTGCCTAGCCGCTCCTACCCCCCCCCCCCCTCCCCCCAACCCTGGTACCGAAATCTAATAGTCACATATTTGATAAAGGTGCCCTACATGTATATAGATTGTTTCCAATTCTCATGCGATGTGCGAAGAGGACTCTAAGGCCACACCCTTCGACCACACCCACCTCCAGACCACCCTCTCAGTACCTCCTGTTTGGCGTTGCTGGCTTTCTCTGGGAAAGAGAGAGAATATCTAATGAAGAAGTTATGAGGTGAATCTGCTCTCTCTCCACCCTCTATCTCTTTCTCTCCCTCCCTGCTTTCTCTCTTCTCATATTATACATGCACATACATGTACATATACATGTACAATGTCATGTACATGTATGTGTGTACTTCATGTGTATTTACAAGTATTTCTGTCCATATGAATAGAAGTTATTCGTGAATTTGTATTACAATAACCCTTTGTTTCATCTTTTTATCAAACCCTTAGGTGTCTAAAGCAGTACGAAGAGAGGGTACGACTGCAGAGCACCATTGACTCCCAACCCCACTCCCCCGATCACAAATCATCGCACGATTCACAGCAAACAATGGCAGAGCGCCAACAATCATCCCTGTTGTCATCAGAGTCCTGGGGCCTCGGCAGTCTGTGGTCCACGGTCACTTTTGGCTGGTTTGGCAACGCACAGCAAAACTCTAAGGAAGATCACGTATCAACAACTATGGCAAGAAGTGTTGACGAAACCTCTGAGAGCACTAAAGTACACGTTTGTGTCGTTGATCAAAAAGAGAAAAGGAGGTTGGAATTCATACAAGAAATGTCAGATTACTTGCACAGGCATACGGAAGAGTGCAAGTCGCTGCTCCCTGTGGTAGGACTTAGCACAAGGGGTCCATCCAGAGTCACATTTGGGGCCAAACTAACCCACAGGATAAAACAAATAAAATCACGTGTACTAAGTCATGTGATGGAAGGGTCTGCGCTCAAGATCGAAGTTCGAGAGGGTTTGGAGTCAGACTGTTGCGGATCGAGAGTTGCTGACTTGGCATGTTTGGAGATGGCGTCACATGACCACACGTGTGTTGGCGAAGCGGATGAAGTTGGCGACTGGTTTCAGTACAAAATCTCCGAGTTTGAGCCGAATCTGTACTCTTTCTCAAGTGACCAATCAGAACTCAGCTATCACTTCTATCCAATCATCGGCCTACAGGATCACAACAAAGTGGCCAATGCCATTGATCGATTATCCTTAATAATACAGGGTTCTCTCCTAGCAACCTTCCTACAAACAATCGAGAGACTCACGCACACGTACGATCACATCTTAGGCACGGATTATCATTTGGAC
The DNA here is from genome assembly GCA_963930775.1 of Cliona cf. orientalis. Classification (NCBI taxonomy): domain Eukaryota; kingdom Metazoa; phylum Porifera; class Demospongiae; order Clionaida; family Clionaidae; genus Cliona; species Cliona cf. orientalis. The sequence continues at coordinate 10,005,918 of OZ005690.1, forward strand.
AGAAATTTGGATGCTTTTTCACACAGTATTAAAACACGATGGAAGCAGATAATATCGGGAGTGATTAGCGAGGTGGTGAACGAACTCAAAGAGCTGAGAGTAATGATGTCTTTATCAGATTTTATCCGATATCACGGCACTAGCTCATCAACATGTACCAATCCACGCGACTCAACAATCGAACGAGAAAGTTTGAGCACAGTGAGTGAAGATTCGCATACGTCTATCGAAAACTCAGCGTATACATGTAAATGTTCAACTACGGAATCGGATGACCACTTTCATGTGCACAAGCAAGCTAAGCAGAATGAGAGGTTTTCTAACAAATACAGGAGTTCTAGATTTGAGATTGACTCTTTTCATCATTTTGACGATGTGCACGTGCCCAGGGATGGAGTGAATGGACCGCCTCTCTCCGGCGAGCTCGGCCAAGAGCTACTGGGCATGCTCAGAATGGCAAAGTTAAAGGTCAGACAGGAGCGGCAACAGGGGAGAGTGGACACACGTGTACGTGATTCAGAGGTCAGTAGAGTTGGCGAGACAGTTCAAAGTGCAGTCGAGGAGAGAGAGAAAAGTGAAGAGGCTGCAAGTGATACCCAGGCTCAGTCAGGTGAGTAATCTACATGTAATCTAGTTGCTCATGCATTGTACCTTGACAGTTTCTCTCTCTCCATTCCCTCACTCTTCTCCCTTCCTTTCCTTCTCGTTTACTCCCTCTCTCTCTCTCTCTCTCCCTTTCTCTCCATCTCCATTAAAGGTTGGGAGCTGCTAGCTAAGGAGAAGTCCGACACTGTCTATCGCAGATTCTACAAGGACACAGGTCTATATCAGTACAAGGTCATAGGTCGTTACCATGACATCTCAGCAAGGGACTACCTTGAAGTACAGGTATACTATATTGACCATGTACATGTACTACATGTATGTATTATGGAGGCCTTCACATTCATTCATGTCAGTCTTGATAGTAGCCAAACTGTTCTCTAGAGAACACCACAGATGCTAGGCCTTCCATTCACATCTGTGCTGATAGCAGCCGAAGTTGCATGCATGGAGTTATACTTCATACATGTACATGCATGTACATGTACCGTATCCTCCCGAAAATAAGCCCCCTTCGAAAATAAGCCCCCTCCCCTCTTTGACCTTCAAGTTCTTGCACAGGTATGTTTGCCTCGATTATAAGCCCCCCCTCCCACCAAGTAGATAGACTGCACATATACACGCGCGCGAGCACGTACATACGTACGTAACCCCGCCCTTCATGATCAATTGACTACGAGTACAAAGATGGTGCTGCATGTGTGCTGGCTTTTAGAAAAGCCTGTTTTGAAGTCATTCTGTTATGATGGCACTTCTACTTTGGCGAAGACACTTACGAGCCGGTCAAGATGCTTTTACTTTCCTCTAAAGATGTACACACACGGAACAACAAGTCCTTTTCCCACCGCCGATCCTCGTGTTGCCGTCTATTTGACAGGTCATCTCGCTGCCACTCTTTTGGAGAAAAGACGAGCAAACTCTGTCCCGCGGTACGTGACCAACGATGGTGGCTAAGGGGGGCTTATATTCGAGGGAAAGTGCATATTCGAAAATAAGCCCCCTCCCCAGTCTAGGTCATGTCTACTGCTGAAAAAGGGGGGGCTTATTTTCGGGAGGATACGGTACATGTATATAATGCATGTACATGTATATACTGCATCATACATGTACATACATGTCTTTACATTCATTCATTCATGTAGGTTAACCATGATGTTCGTAAAGAGTGGGATAGTTATGCTACTACCTTGAATACGGTGGACTCCGATCCCACGTCTGGCTGTGAGCTTGTCTATTGGATCATGAAGTATCCCGTAAGAACTCAATTCTGTATGTTTTTTTTGTGTAGTAACCATATTTGGTTCTCTCTCTCCCTCCCTCCCTCCCTTCCTCCCTCTCTCTCCTCTCTCTCTCTCTCTCTCTCTCTCTCTCTCTCTCTCTCTCTCTCTCTCTCTCTCTCTCTCTCTCTCTCTCTCTCTCTCTCTCTCTCTCTCTCTCTCTCTCTCTCTCTCTTTCTCTTTCATCTTCCTCCCCCACTTCACTTGCTCACACTCCCTTTCTTTCTCTTTTTTACATACATGTACCTGTACCTGTCTAGTTTCCCATGTCCAGTCGAGATTACATATTTGTTCAGAAGGTGTGGATCAGTCCTGAACAGGATGCCATTGTCTTTATTAGCAGGTAGTATTATTATTATGATGCGTTTACAATGTGATGTGGTGATTGCATATTAAATTTTTAGGAAAGTCGCATCAAATTGTGAAAGCTTCACAGGGTTTTGTTTTGTTTTTTGGGGGGGGGGGGGGGGGGGGGGGGTCCAGGGGGTGCTTTCGTCCCCTCTCTTTCCCTGTTTTATTACATTGTAATAATATGACTCCCTTTAATTTTGTTGCCGCTATATGTTTGCCCCCTTTGAGCAAAATCCTGATACATGACTGTGTTCTTTGTACTCTTCTGTAGGTCTGTAGAGCACCCAGACTACCCAGTGACCAGCCGCTGCACTCGAGTGGACCGCTACTTCAGTGAGATGGTGATCAAGCCACATTCCTTCGTCGATGAGCTCGGCTTCGACTATGAGTTCTTATATTTTGATGATCCCCAACTCAGGCTGTCCTCAACTATTGTCAACTGGGTCACAACTGCTGGTAGGTTTCCATTGCTACATAATGTACATGTACTATATTATAGCAGGACATTTTAGAGGTAGAAAACTTTTGTGGATCGGTAGGAGGGGAGCATTTCACAGAGAAAGCTTTCACGTGTTAAACTGATCATATAAATGGGTGTTTGATTCCTAAATTTCGTGGAGAAAACTTTCACGGGTTGCTGTGAAATCGTCAAATTCGTGTGAAGGTTTTCTCCCTCAAGAGCTTCCCACTGTACGGTATAACAATATCAGTGTTAACTACATGTACATGTAATGGTGCACAGCAGTATGATTATAATAATTATAAATTAATTATGCAAAGCTAACTCTGTATTGAATCCTTCTCTCTCTCTCTCTCTTCCCCCCCCCCCCCCCTCCCTCTCTCTCTCTTTCCCTCTCTCTCTGTCCCCCCCCCCCCCCTCCCCCTCTCTCTCTCTTCTCTTAGCCATGCCTGATTTCTTGACCAAGATTCATCAAGCAGCTGTCAGTAGGAGGAAAGATCAAACAAATCTCTTGCACAATTCATAGAATCAATTTCAATCTGTACTTAGAGCCTTGAGCAAAGATGATAATTTATTATTGTGAGATTCTAATGTGTATTTACGGTATTATTGTGAATATTTGAACTTTTTTTGCAAAAAGTGTAACTTGGAGCTACATTGTATATACATGTATGCCCTGTACACCACTGCGTGTAATAAGCCACGCCCCTTAGCTGCTGTGAGCACTTTCTGGAAGTTGGGTTCAAAGTTTGATTCAGGGTATTCGATGACAGGCTAGTGCAACATAAAGGCATGGCTGGACAGCGAGATCTTCCTACAGGACGCTTCCCGGCCGGTGAACGTACGCGTGGGGGCAGAACCAGCACAGTTCGTCTGTTCAGGGACGAGGTCTTGGGTGTGGGTTCCTATGGGAAAGTTTGCAGAGCAGAGCGAGACCACCTCCCTTGTGCTGCCAAGATCATTCACGAGACACTCTTTGATCCGACCGCAACTGTTACAGCAGTACTGAGGCAAAGGGCTGCACGGAGGAGTCTTGAACATCACCGCGTAGGCCCAGAGACACCTTTTGAGAGATTTAGACAAGAATGTGAAATCTTGAGCAACTTGCAGCATCCCAACATCATCCAGTATCTGGGTACGCACTAAGATCCTACCACCGGCCTACCGGTACTTCTAACGGAGCTGATGGAAGAGAGCCTGACACTGACACTATCTGGAAGAGCAGCAAGGAGATGTATATTACCACATGCAAGTCAACATTTGCAACGACATAGTTCTGGCACTGGCATTTCTTCACAACAATAACATTATTCATCGTGATCTCTCCAGTAATAATGTGTTACTAAGTGGCCTGCCAGGCAATATCAGAGCTAAAGTGACCGACTTTGGAATGGCAAGGCTAGTCGTTGGAATGGAAGACGATGCCCATCGTCGCTCTAGATCTTACTCTCTCACTGCATGTCCTGGTGCAACTGTCTAGCTACATGCCTCCTGAAGCAGTTCAAGATAATCCTGTCTATACCAATAAGATTGACTGCTTCTCGTTTGGAGTTCTAGTCATCCAGATTCTCACTCGATAATTTCCCAATCCAAGTGATCGACATGTACCAGTACAAGCTCGCAATACAGATACACACCACCAATGTATTATTGTGGAGATCGTGCCGGAAATTGATCGGCGAAATAATCACATAAGTCTAATCGATCCCAACCACTCTCTCCTACCCATCGCGCTTGCATGTCTGCGAGACCGGTACCAAGAATTTCGGCGTCCCACAGCTCAAGATCTCTGCGAACAAATGAGTCTACTGAAGCAAGGTCAAGAGTACGCTGACAGTGTCACTGAGCGAAATCCTCCGATGATTGGTAGACAAGACCAACAGCTACATCATTTGAGACAGAGAAGAGGGCAGAAGCAAGGTGAAAGGCTGGATATAAACACTCGTCAATCTGCAAGTCTACGGAGAGAGTATACAAATCCCGCGATATCAGCTGTACAAGTAGCTGCAGGTGCCACATTCAATTCAGAGGCAACGACGTTGCATTGGAATAGGAGGAGCTCTGCTCCATGTGAGATGTTCAGGTGGTGAGATGCAGTAGTAGGAGGAGATATGATCTATTTCAGGCGAGCAGGTCTTGGCAACTTTCACATGAATTACTCCTATGGCATAGCTGATCAGTGCTGGGAGCCACTCCTGAGGTGCCCGCTCGGCCATCCTACTCTCACTATCATTGATGGCCAACTGACAGCCATAGGTGACAAGAATCTGTCATCAAATCAACTATGTACTCTTCAAGGAAGGCGGCACTGCCAACAGTGGGTAACTGTGTACCCGCCTATGCCAACGAGACGAGGCCACTCCAAATGGGAATATAGTTTCCCGTCCTGGCTTCCTGCATTTTACATGCGGGCGGGCGCCCATTACCATTAACCATTATTATGAATATCATTATGAGCACAATGAATATAATTAAAATTCTTGATCCCACAACTGTGCACGTGCGTACAAGGAGAGCATGCTAGCATAGATTATATATTCCCCTCCCCGGGATTGGAAACGGTCACGTGAACGCCATATGTACAATACTTCTTCGCGCGGGCAGTCCGCGTTATTGTTTTTCACACGTGGAACTAGAGAAGCTGGTGAGGCAGATGAGCTCTTGAGGTCGTTGGAAGCTCTCCTAAGGTAAGATGCAACATTAATATTTTTGTTTATTTGTATCTGTAAGTGACTCTCCAAGCCTATGTTCCGCGGTCAAGCTGCGGGTACACAGCTTTCATACCTAAAGTCAGGTCTTGGCATCATAGGGCATCAGATAAAATCTTTGTGGGGTAAAATCTCTACCTGTAGGCGATGCAGATAAACTAAAAGGGTGTAGATGTAGTGCCTTTGTTGAGATCTGTTGCATGGTATGCTCCTTTTTAGTGTATATTTAGTTTTTTTGTTGTAATCTTGATGGAGGTGTCAAAATAGTGAGCTGAATTTAGGTGAGCTTTGTGGGGTAGTTGTACCTTACCAGTAACACTATCATGGACATTCTGTATGTCAATTAGTCCATTTGGAGATGTTTTGTTGCATGCACATGCCAAATGACCCTCAGAAAGTACTGTATGGCTAAATCTATCCTCTGAACATAGATCAGATCACAAAATGTGGTTCTTTAGGTAAATCATGCTGTACATATATACCCCAGTTGCTGTATCTACATGTAAATACCATCATGTGTTATTAATGTGTATACAGGTTTATGGATGATCTACCTCTCTACCAATGGTTCAACCACCAGTGATACTGGGCCTGCCAGTTCCAGCTGACAGATGAAAAATCAAGGTGTTCGCTATCCAGAAATTGTACCTACCGTTCAGCAGCATGACCAGAATCACAGGACAAGGTCTCTGTCTCTGCTTCTCAGGCTACATTAATCACAGGTATAGTAAAGATACAGTATATTAAGTTTGTGATAATCATAGCATTATTGTAGATATCAACCCCCCTCCAACGATCGTCAGCTGCCTTGAGGTGTACGATAATTCATCCGTGTCAGAAGTTCACAAACAATACACCAGCACTGCTCATGCATGTAAGGGACCAACTCAAGAAAACTGTTGTGGTAGCTACAGTGATGATCTAGTAGTGAATGCCTAATCATTACTGAGTGCAAAAGCAGTAAATCAAGCTACTTAGGACTATCTTTAGTGAATGATAGCTACACATTTTAACTGTACAGTATATAGGTTTTTGCTTTTTGACCCAATGTATTATCAGTATGAAGTATTTATATTATTATGTTAACTTACAACCAATATAACATCTAAAACAGAGGCTACTTGAGTCTTAATGATTATTGCTTGTAATAGAAGTCAACTTCTCTTAGTTAAGTCATGGGGAGGGGGAATATATATAAACTATGGTCAAGTTTCAAGTTGAATCGAATTCGGATGCTTGAATCATGTGCAGACTCAGACTTCTGTGTGGTCTGTTTCTGTACTTTTCAGCCAAGTACTGGCATATGAAAAGCTCCTTGCTTCACCCATTGGCAGATGATCATCTTACAGTCTTGCTTCGCCTCCAATAGCCATAGTTTCCTTGTCATCTTCACTGCTATCAAGATATCTAATAAACGCACACCGCGCTTCAGGCTTACTTTAACGCTCCGCCCACAATTATCCTGGACTTCCGTCTTACGCGGACTGCCCGCGTGAAACGGTGCTAACGAGCCCCATTTCCAATCCCGGGGAGGGGAATATATAATCTATGATGCTAGCCCTAGCCTAGCCAGCGCTACTGCCAGCTAGCTAGCGCGCGTACATACGCGCGCTGATAGCAGCACCTTGACAAGAAGGGGCATTATTATCATGAAAGCAAGGTAAGTACACACATCACCATTAGTTACTAGCTTCAAATTCATGAAGCAGTACTGCTCCTAGCTAGCTACAACCATAAATAATGGACATAATGGTCAAATGAAGCGGTAGCATCAGAGAGAGGCGGGCGGTGGACGGGAAACTACGTTCTCATTTGGAGTGGCCCAATACCTGACTACAGCACTGTGTGCTGAAGAAACGACTCTTGTAGTGGCAGGAGGAGTTGAGGAAGGAAATAGACTACTGACAACTGTGGAAGTTATGCGTACAGAAGATCAACAGTGGTCGACTGCTGCTAGCCTACCTTTACTGCTGACTCGCTGTTCAATAACCCTCATTGATGGACACGTCTATCTCTTAGGGGGGCTAACAGTTAATGAGAGTTCACGGAGGGTACTATCCTGCTCGTTAAGACGTCTTATGGAGAGTGCCTCTAGCAGGCCTAGGGGGATGGAGTCAGAGCTTGTGATATTTGGAATAATACACTCGCAGATCTCCCAGTTTATGACTCCACCTGTGTGTCATTCCATGGCACTCTGCTGGCAATAGGTGGGAGGGATGAACAGTATAACCCCACTGCTGCCGTGCATAGATACATACCGGAAACGAACAGTTGGGAAGTCGTTAGCCATATGGAACGGCGAAGGTATCAATGCTTTGATGTTGTGGTACCAAATAGTTATCAAATCATGGTGGTGGGTGGTGCTATCCGAAAGTATCCTAGGTTTGCGTGTACAAGTGAAGTTGAAGTTACAGTTTAGTCAGAGAAGTCATCCATACATGGTGACCCTTTACCATAATAATATTATTGTATATGCACCCTATCATCTCTAGCTCTCTCCACTCCCCTCCTATAGCTCTCCTCACTCTTAATTTAATTTTATTGATGATGTGAAATTGTATTATTATAATTGATCATAATCTATTATATGACAACCCAAAATCGACATTGTGTAGTCTACTTACATCTATAATAATATAATAATATTATAATAATATTGTGTTCATACAAAGCAGTAATTATGGTATAAACCATCATGATCAGTAGATTGAAGCTGCTTCAGTGTAGGATACGATAACTGATCAACGATTCAAGTTCAGGATCTTCAATCCATTCGTGGGCAATATTATCGTCAATATTCTCAGTGATGGTATCATGATAAACTTTACTATGCCTGCAATGCTTCAGACCAGCTCTGAAACATTGTGGGAACAAACTGCATACAACAATGACACAAAATTGTGCAAAAGTGATTCCAATCGATACTTGTAGCAATACCACTTTTTGGTCCGAGAATTCCCACTTGTACAACGTTCCAGCACTCAAAATTAGCAAGTTTAGCAAGGTAGCACTCTCAAGAAATCTCACATTAGTTTGCTTGTAGACATCCTTGACTGATGTTAAAAACAATAAGAAGGCTGTGAAAATGAATAGCACAAACACATTCAATTCTGGATTGGCCACCGAGGTTACTGTGAAAAGGTAAATGTGAGGTTGTTGGCAGTAGCGTAGGTTTCCATCGAGGTAGCTACCACACAGCATAGGAGGTGTTTTGTGGGTAACATGCTATCATAGCAACTGAGGTGGCGTCTATCACAGTACGAAGGAGCTTCATGTAGGATAGAAGGAAGAGTGTGGCTAGAAGAGGAACGGCTCTGCTACCGATGAGGTTAGTGAGGCGAGAAGAGTAGCGGCAAGCAATAATGATAACACCAGCTATTCCCCAGATATAGAATGGGAATAGAAACTGTAGCCACGTCTTCCAATAAGCATTCAGTCCAACAAAGAAGCAAGATTCAATTCCAAAGTCCAAGTTAAGCCAGGCAAGGAATATTTGAAGAAATACTAGCCAATGATTCACATGTCTTTCTAAGGGGAGGAGTACTATTTTGTAGGCCCATACTATGTTGGCATAAAAGATGACTCCATTAATGAGTCCTTGAGTAACAGTGAGATTGAGAGCTAGGATAAAGAACACAAGGAGGACACCAGCAGCAGCAAAGGCAAGCAGGAGTGCCACGTTATGACTGTTGTGACATTCAATACACCGAGAAGATCCAATTGCCAGGCTAAAGCTGTCCATGCAAGCACCACACAGGATGCCGTTTCGGTTGGAGGCACACTGCTTGCTGGGATCATCTCCAATGTTGACAATTTTACTACCAGACTTGCAGTAGAGCAGTGGACAATATTTGTTATACATGATACCTGCAGTGCTATCATGACTCTCACTATTAAAGGTTGCATTCACCCACATAGTGCTGTTCCATTGCAGTAGACCAGTTTTATTTTCTATTGAGCACTTGAAATCATTGCTAGCCAACACAGAATAGCAGCTACACGACATTGTAGCTACTGTGGTCATGGATTAGAGTTAATCCCGGAGGACAACCTGGAAGTAATGTGATGTTGATAAAAACTGGCGTTGTTAGAAGCTCTCCAGCAAGACAACCATTATCGTGTGAAAAGAAGTCAGTTATTTGATCTTTCATCATTTTCTTGTACTGGGAAAGCATAGTGCCATTAGCTGCTTGATTGGTGTAGATAGGCGCTGGCAGGACCGATGTTTGTAACCGCAGTATTTCTCTCTCGTGTCTTGTAAATATGGTATACTCTAAATTTGTACAAGTTACACTGCTGTTCACAAGCTGATTGTGTTGTAATTGTCCCAATTGTGACAAACTTGAATTACCAAGGAATCCTGCATGGACTATACCAACGGTAGTCCCAAAGTCGTAGCCAACTACATGAGCAGATACTCTAAAGGTTTCACCGCGATAAACTGAGATATTAGTGAAAATTTGTGACATATTTGCACACTGTGGTTGGCCGCTGAAGTCACAGAGACACACACGCTGAGGAGCTGAAGATACAGCCGATAGAGTCTCGTTTAGACCTGGGTCAAAGTACATACCAATGTGTTTTTGCGCTTTTTCTCTGCTAAGTCTACAGTAAGGTAGTCCTTGTGCATTGATCAATGGTATATGCCAATTGTCACATTTATCGGATCTGACACTTGTTCCGTACATGTGATGACCGATACCACTATTTGCATGGTTTCCAATGAAGGATATTTCTGCTGAGTAATCTATCACCATGAATAAGCACGGTGCTGCTGGTTGTATGTCAGCATACACTGCTCCACCTACATCATGAGCTGTGTTGTTGATAAACCGAATACTAGAGTGATATCTAACTTCGACCGTAAACGATGAGGGGACAAAAGAAAGAGCACCACCTTGGAATGCAAAATTATTCAAAAAGAGTAATCTGGAGAAATTATCCGCTACTATAGAGGAGTGGATGGTAGATTCTACATAAATTGCACCACCTTGTGTATGTGCAGCATTCTCTATGAACATTATAGTCCTATTTGAACATACGAGCATCTTTCCATAAATGAAATACAAGGCTCCTCCCTGTGTGCCTCTGTTGCCATAGAAGTAGATGTTATCTGTGTCAACATGAATCGTTGCATTTATTAGATGGATAGCCCCTCCCAGTGTTGCGAAATTGTTATTAAAATTTAAGTTTGCACCGGGTTTGACAATCAATTCTCCATTACTGAGTCTAAGTGCTCCACCATTTAAATCTGCAGAATTGTGGCTGAACGTCAAGCTTGCATTGGAGTCAATCTGGATCACTCTACCGAGGAGGAAAATCCCTCCACCGTCAGTCTTATGCCCAGAGTTGTATGTAAACTCCACGATTGAGTCAGCTCTAACAAAAATAGTCCCATTGTACAAATATATGGCTCCCTCACTGTTACGCGTGAACACCGCTCTCGATTTAGTATCAATGTGTATTATTGCAGTGTCCCCATATACTGCTCCACCAAAGTTGTTGCATTTCAGGTTGACAAAGTACACAGTTGCACCTGTTGAGATGGTAAGTGAAGCGTCGAGGTTAGGTTGGGTGGTTCTAAGGAATATTGCTGTCCCTGATTGAAGATTGGAAGAACGGCATCCTTTAATACTGTCTGTGAAATTGACACTTCCTGATAAAGTCACTTCACTAGAATATGCCATGATAATTGACTTACTTTCATGTCTGTAGGCTCGAAATGTGCTGTTGCTCACATTTAACCCATCACTCAAGTTATATACTCGCAATGAAACAATTTTCACTGAATTTACAGTTGTCCAACACAGCCAGTGAACCTCTTCCTATGATGTTGATAAAAGATGAGCTGTCCTTTATGCTACGATATCCATAGATGGTGGAGCTCTTCACTGAAATGTGGCTTTCTTTAACCTTTATAGCTGGACATCTTATTGTAAGATTTGTAATGTTCACAAGACTGATATTGAAAAACTGAATAATTGTACATTTGGGTTGTGTGCCAAACTGATGGTCAATGATGACATTCTCTCTGGATTCTGTAGCTCCTTTCATGACAAATGAGTGAAGATTTTGTACTGTCAAGTCCTTTATATAATTGTGGACTCCACACATGAACACCAATATTACATTGACGTGATCTGATGAAAAGAGCTTGCTGCTGTGCTCCACTAAATAATCCATTGTTACACAGAGCTGACCCAGGGGACAGCTGCTGCCATTTCCAGGACAAGAGTCGATTGGCTTTGTAGGCAGAACACGGTACACCACACACTCACCTTCAGATACAAAGCCTCCAAATAATATCAGGAATATAAGTAGTGCAGCAAGTTTCATTTTCTAATTTTAAACTCGTGCACTTCTTTCTAAAGGATAACTAGCGGTCAACTTGTAGCTAAGGAGCTCATTATACGATTTCCTCGAAGTTATGGTGACCCAAATCTTATTGTGTAGCCAACTAGCTAGTTACTGATGGAAAACACAGACTTAATTTGCTAATTGTTGTGTCTTTTAAACGTTATAAACAGCTGTCACTAAATGGCTTCAAAGCTAGCCATTAGCTATACCTACATAATATTATTATTATTTTCAGCTCTGTATCATAGGAGACCATATTATTATTATTATATTATAGCTATGACTCTTTGGACCCTTCTAGTTTTACACCCCACCTATATAATATTATTATGAGAGGAGAATCCCCTCTTCTTATAGAACAAACTGATCACCAGTCACTTGATCCTAGAAATTAAGTGATTTAATTTCCTCTATCGATCTGGGATAAAATGACTCCTTTGCATAATCATTGTGGTGTCATCGAGTCTATCCTGCATGCCAAGAGAATCATTAATTTTATCTGTGGGGAGTCCTTCCATCCTGGACTGGTGTTCACAATAATGCATAATATATACCGTACCCTCGCGAAAGAGGGCCCATGGGCGGTGCACCTTACATTGGGCCAAAATTGGGGGATAGGCCGATATTCGAGGTATCAGCATCGCGTTTATACTCGAAAGAGCGCCCAGGTAAGTTACCCACGCTAGCTTCATAATTTGAGTAGTAGCAGCGGCTACAGCCATATTCAAGCATGGTTACCAATCCAGAGCAAGGGCGGCCGCGATACTACACAGTGTATCGTTGAGTGCAGCCGTATTCAGTGGGCGTGGCTACGATCGCTAGCCGTGTACGATCGTTTATTTGTGCTGAAACGTGGCATATAGTTAGCCAGGCTTAGTTTTACGGCTGTTTAGCACGTTACTTATCGATCTTACATAGATTACGAAGTACAGTCCAACCATTTCATGTATTTGAGCTGCGCTTTCAAGGGCAGCTACGCATGGGCGCATATTCGAGTAAACACTAGACCTTAAGCAGGAAATTGAGCCCAAAGTGGGGGGAACGACTAAGTTCACCCCGTTTGAAACGGTTACGTCATTGGTCCCACCCACTTCACGCGGCGCAGCGCATCGTTGGCCGCCGCTAGTTCCGAGCGAAGCGAGGTTCCCACTCGGGTCCTGGTGACACTTGCATGGTTTCCCGAATTTCGAAAATCTCGCTCTCGGCCTCTAGAGCATCATAGGCCAGCCTTTGCAGTTTATCAACTGTTGATCAGATTGCTAACCTGCTACCGAGTGTTGCTAACCTGCTACCGAGTGTCACAAAGCCGTGCAATGCTTCGTCTTGCCTAAGTGTATGTACCCCATTTGAAAAATTGTGCGCCTCCCTTAAAGCTCGCACTCCACTGTCACAGTTGTGACCCCAATTTCATTACTACTCACAGATTGGCTCACAATCGGCCCACTCTTTGAACATGTCAAACTGACAACCTAGCTAAAAATTGGACTTACTGTGTGGGCGTAATGTTGCGTCCGTGGACTTTTTTGTACATATCCTGTAGTCCCTTTGCCAGCTCCTTCACAAACATAGGAGGTGTCTAAAGCCGGTACCTATCCAATACTAAACTTTCAGACTCTTAGTCTTAACTAGCGCCTCGCCAGAGACGGTCAAATAGATCTACACAACGCAAGGATTTTAGCACCGTCTGGCTCGTATTGAAGTAACCTTGCCCCACCGGTGCACCCTAGCTAGAGCCTCGAGCCTCGTGCCTTGGCACGTGCCAAGCACGAGGCTAGCCCCACCCAGCGCTCGTCCTACTTGCCTTGGGGGCCGGGGTGTGGTGCAACGCTAAATCCGGTAAGCTCACCGCATCCTAACCAATTATTGGCTTGTGCGCGCGCTGAGCGAGGAAATTCCTACACTCACGTGTGTCCCTAGTATAGTATACTATACTTGCACTCTGAACCACCCATAACACCAAAATTATTTTGCCGTCAACAAAGAAGTCAGAGCTAGAGCTAGAGAAGGTTGTGTCTGTCTGTTTGTGCCATGGCCTGAAGAAGAGGTAGTAGTACAGCAGTAATGCTCACGCCTGGAGGAGCTTGGATTATTCCCACTGCAAAGGTACGTGCACTCATCTTTGGGCTATTCCAGTATTGTAGGATCAAGATTTAAGGTGAAGAAGTACTGAGGGCATTTTTATGGATTTTAATGAGGTATTGTAGGCACCATTGGGCCACTCCAAATGGGAATATAGTTTCCCGTCCTGGCTTCCTGCATTTTACATGCGGGCGGGCGCCCATTACCATTAACCATTATTATGAATATCATTATGAGCACAATGAATATAATTAAAATTCTTGATCCCACAACTGTGCACGTGCGTACAAGGAGAGCCCTAGCCTAGCCAGCGCTACTGCCAGCTAGCTAGCGCGCGCTGATAGCAGCACCTTGACAAGAAGGGGCATTATTTAGTCTCGTGCCCAGCCCCCTTCATGCACGCGCGAGAAAGGGTCTGGTCAAAAGGGTCGCACTTCCTTGTCCTCGAGGTACGTATATTGCGGCCCAATCAGGTTGCAGAACCATGGTCACATGACATTAGTGGAATGTAATTATGCGTGATCCGTACGTACGCGTGCGCTCGGTCTATGCACACGGTACGGAAGTGGCGGTTAGTTTCTATTGTACGCACACCTGAATTGCCAATTATTGCATTCCAACCGGACGCGTAAGTGCGACCCTTTTGACCAGACCCTTTCTCGCGCGTGCATGAAGGGGGCTGGGCACGAGACTAGGGCATTATTATCATGAAAGCAAGGTAAGTACACACATCACCATTAGTTACTAGCTTCAAATTCATGAAGCAGTACTGCTCCTAGCTAGCTACAACCATAAATAATGGACATAATGGTCAAATGAAGCGGTAGCATCAGAGAGAGGCGGGCGGTGGACGGGAAACTACGTTCTCATTTGGAGTGGCCTTGTAGATAGTAAGGAAGTATTGAGGGGGCATGGCAATGAATAATTGGTATAATTTAATGGAGTAGCTGGTCAGGGAATTACTATTAGTTTTGTAGGGTGAAATCGAGATTATTGATTAGTTTTATAGGGTAAAATGAGCAAATTGATTAGTTTTGATTATTATTTTTGTACTTTAATTGGTATTTAGGGTAATGAACATAAATATAGTCTTCCATAGGGGTGTACGCCTATTATCTGGAATAGCCCTTTATTATTAAAATTAATGGTGAAGGTGCAGATTCCTACAGTAGCAGCTTGCTGTCTTAGTCAAGTGAAGGCCTAATTGAACATAAATCAACGGTGATAGGGTGTCTTTAATACTTGAATACATCAAAGATTTAAGTACACAATTTCCCAATTGATGCAGGTGCCACAGTCTTGTTGCTCAGTAGGTACAGCCTTGGCAATCGCCACACTCACTTCTCTTTCTGGTCCCAGCTGCATTATGGAAAACATACCCACGCTATGAAAAACGTAAGTACACGGGTTACATGTACATGTACATGTACCACTCCAATCCCCTCTCATATAATATAGCCCTTCACATAATGTTATCTACTTAACAGTAGCAGTATATTTGATTGGCTTAGTACCATTCCCGAGCACTTTAGGTACTCTGTAATTGGATAATAACTGTATGTATGTACTTGTGTATGTGTACATGTGTGTGTGCATACATTGTTGTACATGTATGTAGCAATTGGCTATTCAGAATGCTTGTCCTTAGTTCCCAATGTTCAAGTTTAGTTTAACACACCTTCCATAAGCAAATATTGAATTTTGTATTGTATTGAGGGAATATTTCCTCTTTGTATAGGACATATTATTTGGCAAAGAGTGAACATCAAAGTGACTATTTTCTATTTATACTGTGTTTTTACATTATTTTAATTTGTGTGTCTGTACTGATAATATTATTCTCTTTTCCACCGACAATGTATTTCCAGACCTAGCCTTGTGAATTGACCTGGGTACAAGGCTATTCCAGACCCGGATTTTGATGGTCTACCGTACGTGTGTACCATAGCTAGTCACGTTGCCTTTGCATGTGATGAGAGCAACTCATCAAGGGACCAGTATTTGTGAAGGTTTTCTCCCTCAAAAGTTTCCCACTGTAGGGTATAACAATTTCAGTGTAAAGTAATGGTGCACAGCAGCACATAATTATTATGAATTTAATTATGCAACTGGAATTTGTAATTCCATTGTGAGGTGTTCTGAAGCTAACTGTATAGTCTCTCTCTCTCTCTCTCTCTCTCTCTCTCTCTCTCTCTCTCTCTCTCTCTCTCTCTCTCTCTCTCTCTCTCTCTCTCTCTCTCTCTCTCTCTCTCTCTCTCTCTCTCTCTCTCTCTCTCTCTCTCTCTCTCTCTCTCTCTCTCTCTCTCTCTCTCTCTCTCTCTCTCTCTCTCTCTCTCCCCTCCCTCTCCTTTTCTCTCTCTCACCCTTTCCTCCTAGCTATACCTGATTTCTTGACCAAGATTCATCAAGCAGCTGCTGGTAGGAGGAAAGATCAAACAAATTTCTGACGTACATACATCACCACTGATGTCACAACTTAAGAGGGGTTTGATGGAGAGACAGCAGCTAGTTCAGTAGCTTCACTAGTTTGAAGGCTTGTATGATTTTGTGCAAGTAGCCTCAGTTGCCTCATATTATTCATCCCAATGTGCAAGAGTTGCAAAACTGTAGCATTAATGATAAAGTAATAATTGTTATAGAAACCGCTTACATATTAATTATCTATCCTTATGTACAATTGTATGATAACTCACATGGTTCGTTGGCCAGAATACGATTCACCTTTGCTTCCACAAGTTGGTCTAGAAGTTGAATGTTATTAATCTGGCAGTTGCAGGTAGCACAGGACTGAGTATTGGCTGCCACTGCAGTAATAGCTATTATTGAATGTATATACACAGTAGATCAAAAGTGTTGTTACTGCATAATTATTATCTTGTATGAATCCCATGCTTGGATGCATTTACAGAAGAAGGAAATCTAAGTTAACGATTGGTTTGTAATACACTCTAATATTTTGTTGCAATTTTGCTGAAGTCAGACCTACTATAGCACTGAATATGCATACATGGGCCCACTACAAAAATAGATTACTTATATTGTATGTATCATGGTAGTAACTGTCATGTAAGTAGTAAGCTTTGCTATCATCTATTTCCTACCAGGTAGTGAAGTGTGTGGATCAGTAGTGAATTTCAACATCAGTTCACTACTAGATAATGGTTAGACAATGTTAATAATTGTGAGATTTCTATGTACTTTCTTTTCTCCAGGCTCGTGATCTAAGCCACAATGGTATAATATTATTATAGTAATTCAATTTCAGGGTTTCATTTCAGGGGGGCCAGGGGGTGCTTTCACCACCCCCCTTAGAAATTGGCTTTCCTTATACTTAATATGGGGTTGCCCCTCTTGGATTTGTATTGCCCCCCCCCCCCCCCCCCATCCCCTTTGAAGTTTGCTGCTATTCGTTTCCCCCCTCTTGAGCAAAATCCTGAATTGTAATTCAAATCTGAAGGTATGTATGTGTACTACAAAGGCCTGCTGCTATAGCTGCATGGTTAATAATCTTTGAATCTGAGGCGGTTTGTAGGCCATCTCTTTTTTATCATAGGGTTACAAGCTAGCCACTGGAGAGGTGGCTCCTTCACAGCTAAGACAAGCCAGGGAGATCTATGGTGATGATGAAGGAAAGGTTTATGGTGCTCTTCTGTCGCAAGAGGCAGGGACTAGCTTGGAGGGCAGTGGAGGTGGTGGTAGTCGAGTGGAAGGTCAGAGGTCAACTACCAAGAGAAAGAGAAGGAGATATGGTATAGATAGTAAAGAGAGTGGAAGGATCATGCAAGCCTAGTGGAGTGACTCTCTCTCCCTCTCTCTCTCCTTTCTCTTTCTCACTCTCCCCTCCCCTTCTCTTTTCTTATCATTCTCTCTCTCCTTCCTCCCTCCCTTAAAGGTCATCATAAAGTTGGAACTAAGACACCTAAGACTGACAACCCTCCTGTCTGTGCGTCCATATCAACATTGAGCACTAGCACTGAGGCAGCAGCGTATGGTACATCACTACCAATAGGGACCTCTTCACATTTCATACAGTCGAAAGGAGGTACTAATAATATGAAAGTGTGCAATACTCTGAAACAATCTAGTAATGTGAATGTTTCTTTATCTCTGAAGATACTTGCTTCAGCTTATTCTGGCAGCAGTAGCGGCGAGTCCAGTGAAGAAGGTGAGATTTTCAAAAGGACTAACTTATAAGCCAGTAATGGGCTAGTATATAGGAAAGCCATGGCTGCATGTCGACCAGGTGCTGGTACTGCATCGTAGCCTTCAAGTTGGTCATGTTCAGTTTTGCATGTGTTTCTGGGATTTTCCACTCCTAGGAATGTTTGTCCTTCTAATGAGATTTTTAGTATGTCTTTCACGTGTGGGTTTGCCTCCCTACGGTAATGGTGGAAAGCCACCCCCCCCCCCCCCCCCCCCAAAAGAAACACTAAATGCAGCCCTATAATATACTCCTAACTCAGGTTTCCCCCCTCGAGCCTTGTCCTGTTAACGTTGAACTTACCATTAGCGGCTTGTGTATACATTGTGTACCTAATTTCACATTTTATCAGTGAATTTCATAAAGATAATGTGGAATAGACAAAAGACATGACACCATTGGGATAGGAAAGTAATATTATAACAATTATACTATAACAAAAATTAATAACATTACAGTAGCAGCGCTAACATCAATAAAGCCTTTTGCTTACTTCTCAGGTGACTCTAGGTTTTCCATTCCTGATTCCAAACCTCCAATTCCGGACTCCATTCAGCAGATGTTTCATGAACCAAACAAAGTATTAATAAGGGTATTATAATTAGTATAGCATGTTTATACAAATCACAATCATATCATGATTTATCTTTCTGAAACAAGTATTATAATAAATTCTATAGTCATCAAGTGAAAGTAGCATACTCATTGCATAGTATAAACTACAATGTAGGCTTGCATAATATACATGTACACATACATACTAGGAACAAAAATGGGAAACAGTTGAGAGGTATAATAGTAATAATTAATAATTCCTTTGGTTGTTTCAGGGTAAAAGTGAGGCCACTTTCTCTCACTCCGCACACGATAATGACAGTGAAAGTGATGATGACCCCACTGACCTTCGCTACTTTGAACCTGCAGTCTCTGATGATTCCGATGACAACACACAGCAACATGAAGTAGGTAGAATCATAAATTTAAATTTAATTATTAATATTATTGAATAATAGTATTCATATAAAATTATGTATGTATATACACGTTGCAATGTATGTCCTGTACCTTAATGTTCCATACAAATTATCAGAAACAATAATGCAATCAAAAAATACATGTATGTGACTGATACATGTTTGAAGTGATATTGTTCTCAGTTGCTATCTAAATAGAAACAATGTCTCTCTAGCTGTGGACAACCAATAAATTTGCTGACATTTTAACTAGATGCTTTTTTAGTCATCCTATTGCCGTAAGGATGACTAGAGCATCTAGCTAATCGAAACGTCAGCAAGCTTACCAAAATTAAAATAGTAACGTTTTCCACAGTAATTCTTCGTTTGTTTCTATGATTCATGATTGTATACATCTGTATTTTAATACTAAATTTATGCATGTATGTGCATGATTGTATAGTACAATGTCATGTGTATTATTCCCTGATGTATTATATTATATAGCCATCAAAAGAACCTTCGCCACCATCACATTCAAGAGAGTGGGACTCTGATAAGTCAAAGTGGGTGTTTTCTCCCTCTCGTCTCTCCAGCTATGTCTGCTGGAAGTGCAGCAAGGTTGGTCACCTGCCCAAAGACTGTACTGCAGTTGTCAAGGAGGGATCCAGGAGGAAAGGATACAAGGAGGGGGTATGTCAGTCTCTCTTGCTCTCTTTCTCTTCTCTTCTCTCTCTCTCTCTCTCCGAGGCTCTCTCTTCGTTTTTTTTCGTATAAACATCCTGCACACTAACTGAAGTCCTCATACTATTTGTTAGCTTTTTTGGTATAATACTGTATTTCTTCTAAAAATTTGGCACAAAATAAATAATCTTTGTAGGCAAATAGCTACTTGCTCAATATTCATCGACAAGCGGTATGCACGATCTAGTTCTATTCATAATGCATGATTGGAAAAATGAATTTGGTAAAGGGTGCTGAACTATCAAATGTTTATTACGGTATATTATTATTAAACATAGCTTAGAATACCGGATGAGTTGAAGTCTCTTTATGCCAAGTGTCGAGAGCTTCAAAAGAGGAAGAGGGATCAGTGTGCTGAATGCGGTGTCCATAGCAACCTGGCCTGTTGCCTTGAGTGTAGGTAAGTCCCTATAATCATTAATAATTTCATTGTCTTCATATAGTTACCATACAGAGCTGTGTACTGTGATGGGCGTGGTCATTTATCATCACATCTTCTCTCTCATTCTTCTCACCACCTGATATACTCATACAAACTGTCAAGAATGGTAAGAAGAGAGGAGGGAGGGAGGGAGGGAGAGAGAGACTAAGCAAGGAATGGAGGGAAGGGGAGAGAGAGAGAGAGGGAGAGGGAGAGAGAGAGAGAGAGAGAGAGAGAGTGAGAGAGAGAGAGAGAGAGAGAGAGAGAGAGAGAGAGAGAGAGAGAGAGAGAGAGAGAGAGAGAGAGAGAGAGAGAGAGAGAGAGAGAGAGAGAGAGAGAGAGAGAGAGAGAGAGAGAGAGAGAGAGAGAGAGAGAGAGAGAGAGAGAGAGAGAGAGAGAGAGAGAGAGAGAGACGGAGTGAGGGAGAGAGAGAATGAGGGGGAGAAAGAAAGAAAGATCGATAGGAAGGTAGAGAGAGAGGAGAGAGTGATATCCTCGTAATATTATTGATTTTCATTCCTCATAGCTCAAGTGCTGCAAGGCCACGTGTCAAGTTGTGAATGTCTACGATCTTCTAGTTTGCTCCCGCTGCCTCAGCAAGGCCTTCTCTCAGCACTACTCCATGATCAATGCAACTTGGTAAGGACATTAAAAATAATATTATTATAATACAAGTATGTTTAATGTCATAATCATGGGATAATGTGGCTAGCATGCATGATCATGTATTTAATAACAGTACATGCTCACACATTAGTACCGTGCACATGCGCAGATGGAAGCGGTTGCAGAGGCCACACCTCTCCAACTAAGTGTGCAATGGCGACGTTCTCACTCTGCTCGAACGTCGTTACCAGACTACTGACAGGTATGACAAAGAACAGACTTTGCCTCTTGCTTCGCTTGAGGCTCTGTGGCTAGCGCCAGCGCCTGCTTAGCAAGCCGGCCCTCGAAACGTGCAGCGCCGATCGTTCGATCGACAAAATGCGTCTCTAGCTGTAGCTATGGCCCGAGGCATTAAGGCCACTCTTCTTTGTGCACACGGCCCTACAGTTCTGACCAATCCTGAGCCTTATAGTGCGCCGCGCGTTCATAGCAACCGGGCGCTTCCAAGACGCGTATCCATGCCCTCATGTAATGACACGGACTATATAAGAAAATTGTCGCTCTGAAAAATATTTTTCGTTGTATATATATAATTATACTATATATGCAGCAGCAATGTCACATTTCGATCTCTATGGTAATAATATAATAATATTTTTTATGGCAGGTCACAGAGTGGTTTGAGAGCCATTCCCAATGCACTGTGTTGTGAAGATCATTTTGACTGGTATGTCCTGCAGTGTCTATTATTATGTGTGTATACTTTTGCCTAGCTAGCAGTGGACATGTATAATTATGCATGATCAGTGCTAGCTATATTATATTATGTATGTTATCATTGTATAGTGAACAGTGCATGGACTATGATAATTAAATATTGTCTGTGTCACGTGATGCATGCAAGTAACTTTAATTATAGTAATTATTACATGTATTATGATTGTATGACTTTTAGGCATCGTGCTAACTGTCCCAGTGTTGGTGAAGAGCACTTTATCACGGTGGCTGGTCTCAGTCACAGTGGAGGATCAGTCAAACAGCTCATTAGTGAATTCTTTTTCTAGTCACTGCTAGGGCCTCATGAGCCGTGAGGAGATAATATTAATATTATCATCTAGCATGCCATGAACATGATCATGAACAGCCAGACAAAATTATATTAATGTCTGCATAATAATAATAATATAAAATTTAGTACACCATACTTAATCTAATGGAATAATTTAGCGTAAAAAATTAGCATTAATTTTCAAGATGTTTATTATTATTATTGGGCTTTTACCAGGAAAATGCTTTCCCCACAAAGTTAGACATGTCCCACGTACCCATCTACATGTGTGCATGATTTAAGTTAAACATTCTGCGAAAATTTTCTCTACCAAAATTTAATACTCATGACTTCCTATTGATCTGTAAAAGTTTTCTGTTTCCGGCCGTAGTACGAAATTTGTGTCAAGTAGTATGGCTGCAATATTCAAACTATAGCTTACTTTGCTTCCCAGCAATGCAATACCACTCTAAGCATTATTATTATTATAATAATTTGCACACAGACTATTCATATGCACACACACACACACACACACACACACATAATATGCACATAATATGCATACACACATTAAATTATTCTTGCTTATTCTCTCTCCCTCTCCCTCTCCCTCCCTCCTCTCTTCTTACCATTCTTGACAGTTTAAATTACGTATCTCATTTGCGAGTCCAATTTGCGGTGTTTTAAGGTTCCTTATGGCGTTCCAAACCCATGATTTGTGTGGATTTCTACGAAAACGCTTTGTTCGCCAGTTTTGGCATCACATAATATGCATACACGCATTAAATTATACATTATTATTATAATTATATAACAGCGGGAAATGTATCGCATTCTTTGCAATTACAACGCTTTTGATCTGGCAAAGTGAACCAATGATATTTCTAAAGCTTTCCATTATAGATGAGTACAGAATTAACAGCAAATTTTTGCACACATTCTACATAATAAAATTAATTATATAAGGGGAAAAGTATTCACTAGCTTAAAGCTCTCAGACTGTTAGATATGTAGCTATAAATACTAGTAATTAGAAAGAAACAGCTAACGATACTACTATCTAGTGCCTACACACCTAAAAGTGCATGTTTTACTTTTTCAGCAAGTGTTTCAAGATCAACATCCTCCAATAATTCAATTAGTCCATTCCAGTTCTGGGTATACCTTTGTGGTTTCTTGTTAATGAAGTAGTCAATGAACGTTCGTTTGAGGCACTCGTTGGAATCACCGCGGCATTTGTCTTCTAATGTAATCGTTACGTTAGCATCATCACAAATTAAATTGGCAATGTCCTTCCATTTATGGCTAGCTTCTTTTATAATTCGAAGTTTGGGTTGCTTTCCTTTGTCGGTGTACTTGAGTAGCAGCAACTCGTCCAATGTTGGCAATTTATCTATGTACAAATACAATATTATTCAGATAAGTATGACATTATGAATATTAAAATTTTGTGCATACATGAGTATGTATGCATGTATGTGCATTAATTTTGCATAATAAGATGTAAGTGTATGTGACAAACAGCTTACCTATTTTTGTCTGATTTTGTTGTCCAGTAACAGACTCAGATGCTGAAAGTTGCCTACTAGTTACAGTACTTGATGGAGACTCTGGCTGTGGTGGTAGTCCCTCACTGTCTCGACCCTGATCGCTACTCTTCTGTACACAAAAAAGATAATAGATCGTACACTCTGACATAGCCACTTATTTCTATGAAAATGAATATCATTATTACATACCAAGCTTTCAATGACATTCATCAGAGTACACTGGAATCCCAATGACACTCCAGATCGTTCCAGCCTACTTTCATTGAGGTTCAAAAATGCACGACCGGTTATTTTGGCATCTAATATACAAAGTGAGTATCTACAATAATGAGGCCATTCACAATGTTGTTTATAGCATTAGATACCTCTCAATTTGCTGATATCTTCTTCATAGTTTGCCCCACTCAGGCTGGGGTGGTTTCTTAACCACAGTGCTAGTTGCTCGCTACTCATGTCCTCGGAGAATGTTAATGATTGCGAATGTACATCTACTGGCATCAGAACTGTAGGTGGGGATTGTGGCTGCTGCACACTAGCATAATATTATGCATGCTGTTTGGAAATTAAATAATTAGCAAAGCACGATGTAGCCCACTTAACTTCTAAAACGTACCCTTCGATTATCATAGCTACTATAATAATAATATTTATTATGTGTATATTATGTGTGTATAGGTGTATATGATGTGATACCTACCAAGTTTTGTTTGTTGTCCAGCAGTAGAAGAGCTCAGCTGATGCTGTGTAGTTCTGGGGGTAGCCACACTGCTTCTTGGAGGCTGTTGCTGTAGTGGTAGTCTCTCACTACTAGGAGGTTGACGGCTGCTTTTCTGTGACTGCCTACCACGTTTTGTTTGTCGTCCAGCAGTAGAAGAGCTCAGCTGATGCTTTGTAGTTCTGGGGGTAGCCACACTGCTTCTTGGAGGCTGTTGCTGTAGTGGTAGTCTCTCACTACTGGGAGGTTGATGGCTGCTTCTCTGTGCATAACATGTACAGATAAAAGTTGAAAAGTAATTCTAAACTAGATACTTTCCCATGAACATACCATGTCTTCTGTAAACTTCATATTATTGGCAAATCTGACACCCATTTGTGTAGGTGGGAACTGTGGCTGGTGCACACTGGGATAATCTGAGTGCATCAAAAAAATTTAATATAATATTAGTGCAAATCTTGCGTTTAATTCCTTCCTTTGGAAGGGATAAGTGAACATAAAATAATAGCTCTTTATCTGAGCTCACTCACCTGCATTCTTCAGTAGATTAACTATTTCCGAGTGGTTATTGTCTTTTGCTAGCTGGAGGGCAGTCTGACCAGCCTGGAACAGAAATACCAATTAATTAAAACAGTACTTATCTATATAAACAGTTTACATAATAAAATATTAACTTAATTGACCACAAATTCTATGACAAAATCTCTACCCATGGCCAAACACACACCGGCCCTCAACTACACAATGTCGTGACAATAACGACTTAGTATTAAGCTTTTAAGAATACCTCACAATAATAATATTATTTTACATTAGCCTGGCTAAGCATTAATTTTACAAATGGAATATGCTTCCCATATATTAATAGTTACTGGCCACACCCACCCACCCACTGACCGACTGCTCAATCAAGTGACCCATCAAGTTCCATTCTATTAATGAAGTACAATGTGATTGTGCTGACAGAGCTCACATTGTTTTTAATGTCCAGGTTGGCTTGGGACAGCAGGAGCTGCTTCACCACTTCAGAGTGACCACCATTAACAGCCAGGTGAAGAGGAGTGTCACCATTCTGTGAGAAAAGTTTAGTAGCTAGTCTATTTATGCACCTATCAATGTCAAGCCCTTCCTACCCCAAGTTGGGCCAAATCCTGATATCAAGCCCCGTACAAAATCCCCTACTTGCCCGACTTGGGGTACATGTAGGTGGGTAAAGATAATGATAATGATAGGTGCACTGCTCTATTCTCAAAACCGATATGAAGCACTGTAATGGTGCAAAATCTTCAGTGCATTAGTCAGCATTCAGTTATGAAGCTCAGAATTGGAGTAACAACAGAAATGCATCTGTACATTACAAACTCAGACTTGAGAACGTGCAACCATGTATTAATTAGCTGTTATCGCTAATTAGTACCAATTACATGATTATGATATCAAGTGGACGTGATCATATCCCCAGAGTCAGTGTACAAATTATCTGAATTTCAAAATAATAATTATACTCAAGAAAACAGCGAGGTGAATACCAATAACTGCCCCTTTAATTAGCACCGAGGTTTTTTAGGATACACAAGCTCTCTAAATAATAGTTAGAGACCAAGTCCAAGGTCTCTACGCATTTTAAGAGACCCGAAGGCCCGAGGCTGTAGCATCCCGAGCGAAGCGAGGGTGCTACTAAGGGCCTGAGGGTCTCTTAAAAGCGTAGAGACCATTGGACGAGGTCTCTAACTGGTTTAGAATATAGCAACTGTAACCGTGGTAGTTGACCTGAGGACTAGGCTACTGTTGCACTGTGCATCTTTCTTTGCCCTTGGCTATACTTGTAGGTCTCTATGAAACTTGTAGGTCTCTATGAGAACTTGTAGGTCTCTATGAAAACTTGTAGGTCTCTATGAGAAATAGAGACCTCTGAGTGTCCAATCAGATCACAGTATTTGTTACAACTATATTCTAAATATTAGTTAGACACTGTTTAGGAGGTTTCTATGTGATTTAGAAGACCGAAGGACTCTATATAGAATCCCGAGCGAAGCGAGGGTTCTATGAGAGCCCTGAGGTCTTCTAAATCACATAGAAACTGACTAAACAGTGTCTAACAAGTTTAGATCATATAGTTTTGTATTGCTAAGAGCCAGAGGGCAAAACTTGTAGGTGACTATGAAAATCTTGTAGGTGACTATGAGAAGCTTGTAGGTGACTATGAGATATAGATACCTGTCAGTAGCCAATCAAATTGCAGTATTTGTTACAGCTATGATCTAAATAATAGTTAGACACTGTTCAGGAGGTTTCTACGTGATTTAGAAGACCGAAGGGCTCTATGTAGAATCCCGAGCGAAGCAAGGGTTCTACTGAGCCCTGAGGTCTTCTAAATCACATAGAAACCAACTAAACAGTGTCTAACAACTTTAGATCCTAGCAACAATGCCCATAGGCTTGACATATAAACTGCTGCCTAGCAACAATCCTAACCACAGGCAACAATTTTTTTACAGGTTTATATGAAAAATTTACAGGTTTATATGAGCTTTTTACAGGTTTATATGAGAAATAGATACCTGCTCCTGACCAATCAGATAACAGTATTTGTTACAACTAGGATCTAATGATTGTTTGAGGTCAAGCAAGGTGGAAAGGCTGTCCACATTTTAGAAGTTACCCGTGGTAAGGTCATGAATGTTTAAGTTTAATGAACTCGGTCTACATGTATATAGGTACATAGAGGTCCATAGCTTGCCAAAATTATTCATACAAGCACACAGAATGGACCATACCTGCAAAGTATAGGAAATAAGTATCGATGAAACCTTTGTTAGAAGAAAATTTCTATTCTGTGTGTTAACTCCATCCATAAAAATTTAATTTTTACTACTTTGCGGAACTATAGCTACTTATCAACAAATTCAAAAAAAAAAGGTGCCACACTACCTAGACAAAATTTAATGACCTGGCATAGCGGAGCTACTCGAAAGGCATAGTTGTATTTGATGCTACCACGTGTACAAATTTAAGGTCTATGAGGCAAGTTGTGGAGAGGCTTTGATATGTGAAAGAGAGCCTGACAATGCCTCTGATACATAGTACGCTATCATCGTAGCTGCGTTTGGAAAGTTTATCATTAAGTAAAAAAATTTAATGAGAAATAGTCACAAGTAGAGAGAAATGTTGCCGAATATACAATTGATAATAAAATCATCATTTCAATGCACATTCATGGCCGGGACTGGTATGTGTTTGTCTGTCAATGATTGAGCTTTCTCCAAAATTTCATAAAATTAATAATGTTAATTGTGATTTTCATCGTCTCGTGCAACAACAGAAAATTTTCAATTAACAGCAATAGTACTAGTGAGGTGATACGATCAGTAGCTACTCACATTTTTTTTGACATTCACATTGGCATGACACTGCACCAGTAGCTTCACCACTTCAGGGTGACCCGCCTCAGATGCATTGTGAAGAGCTGTTCTATCATACTATGGGGAAAATATTCGTTAAAAATATGAAATTTAATAATGGTAATTAGCTACCACATACGCTGTTTTTATAATTGACATGGGCACCATTGTTTATCAATAGCTCAGCAACGTGGAGTTGATTTTTCTCACACGCAACACCGAGGGGAGAAGAATGTGGCTTTACCTGTGGAATAAAGGATATGGCAACAGCAGCTATGATAAATCAATGAATAATGACAATGTCATATATAATAATCGCATTCTGTGAAGTTCCAGCCTGGTTCCTTTCAATGTGTATCAACTGGTGTGTGGGTAAGGAGACTAATATATAGCATGCGTGCTAGCTGAGCGGTGCTCTCTTAAAATGTTGAAGTATTCTCATCTCCAGGCTCCTCCATCTTTTCATCATGCATACATTGAAAATATCTGGGAGGGCTAGCCTTGTCCCCAGACCCTGGCAACGAGTCATAGCTAATGAATTTAAATAATGTGAGCTGTGCACTAAAAATAGGCAAATCAGAATATTCACATTAGAAAAATTAGGAATGGAAGTGTCTAATTTGAATGGTAATTGGTACCAACAGATAATTATTACATGAACAGTTGCTCACATCACATGGCTGATTCACATCAGCTCCATGGTCCAGGAAATACTGAACCATTTTAAGATTTCCATCCAAACTTGCAACATAAAGTCCAGTTTGTGTGCCCTGTAGAGTGAGGACAATTGAATTAATATTGACACATGACTAGGGGTAAGTAAATCCCTAATGATGCTCAAGAAGCGTGTCTATATTATGTATAACATTATTTCCCATTGTGCTCAATTGAACTGTAAATAAAACAAAAAAATTAATTATCTGTAACATAACGAATGTTAATATTACTATTGGTAAATTTAATTAGTTCACCACAATCATAGGACGTACCTATGCAAACTATCCTGCACACATGCTCAAGGGGTAAAGTAACCGGTTGTGTCATCGTCGTACAAAAAATTGATGTCAATAACTGAGTGACTCGTATACAAGCACAATGAATAGCTATTAATCGAACGTGACAAAAAAATCCAAAAAAACTGGTCTTTAATGTAGTTATGGTTCAAATTGATGAACACGGCCCGTGAGCATCACAAATAGTGCCCTTTTATTGGCTACCATAGCCACGCCTATCGACTGGCTATGTGCTTTAATTCTGCTCATGCTCATAACTTACTGGCTTAGTGTATGTACCGGTAAACTTAATATTACTGAAAGTACTCGTGTCATGCTATACTATTTGGCAGCTATAGCTAGCTATCCGCTGACAGAAATGTGAAGCCCTAGGGTACGTTTGTTTCAGGATTTTGCTCAAGAGGAGGCAAACATAAACAGCAATCTTTAAGGGGGGGGGGCAAATACAAATCCAAGGCAGGGCAACCCCACAACATAAGGAAAACCAATTTCCAACGGGGGGCAAGTCAATCCCGGGGGGGGGGGGGGGGACAAAAGCGCCTCCTGTCCCCCTGAACTAAATTCTGAAGCCCTATATATGGCACCATATCAGAATGTAAGATACTGTATACCCGGAAAATTTGGCAGTTTGGTGGATCAGCCAGCCAGCTGCCAAATTAAAGTCTGCCAATATTATAATTACATGTAAGTCATTCCTCTACACGTGAAGGCGATCACCAGAGATCACGCATTGCAAAGCAAATTGGTGGGTGTGGTCGCTCAATCCATACAATTAAGTTGCTCAATCGATCTAGCAAGCCACTACCCTCAACAATCTCATTGCAAGTACACATGCACATGCAACAGATTCGGTCGGAGCATGGCTAGATCAAACTCGGCCATCTGCCAAATTAAATCTGCCAATATTTTTGACCTCGCTGGTTGAGGCCTATCCGCCAATTTAATTTCCGCCAAGTTTTCTGGCTATATGGTAGCTATAATATAGATAGTAGTGCATATACATGTAGGTCTGGGGCAGAGAGTGGAATATTTTCAAGGAATTGACACTTCTACAACTATGCCTCACATGCGTGCTAATTTAGCATTTCCACATGCATTATTTTTAAATAAGTCTTGCCATGTACACAAATTTATAATTTCCATGTATTAAATTTGGCTGTTGCAAGGCAGACCACCAAACTGCCAATTAAAATCAATTTCAAAGCTATGCAGTGTATAATTATAGTCTCACCTTTTCTGGGTGATTGACCGCAGCACCTCGATGGACGAGTAGTTTTGCTGTTGCCAGATGACCATTGTCACAGGCTGTTATCAGCGCTGTCTCTCTATGCTCGTCCTACATGAAGTGAGATAATTAATGCAACACAACAGATACAGATACTATGAATGACCTCAACTAATTCCACTCCATCATACAGGGCAGGGTTTCATCCAGTGGGAGGGGGGGGGAACAGGGGGGGAAGCTTCCCCTCCTAAGAATATGACTTTAATTTAATTAAGCATCATAATATCAAAGTAAATCACCAAATCAAACCACTAGCATTTATTTTTGATCAAAATTACCCCAGACAATCTGGAGGAATTAAAGAAATTCTCATATTAAACATACGCCCCAAGGAACTTGGTATGTTAAATACGCCCACTCATTTATCGTACTTCCATCCCAAATTTTTGTCGCTAGATGAAACCCATGGACCATACTCTATTGGAGCTCATTTACATTATGAAAACAGTACTACTATAACATGTTGTGCATAATTATCTATCCATAATTAAGCTAATTAAATTTCTAATAAGTATTAATTAATCTTAACATATTATACACACACATATATACTCAGCATTTAATTAATTAATATTGGATGTAATTAGACAGCCTGCATGTGGCCACAAGGGAGTCCCTAGGCTAATAAGTGATAGGAAAAGTGAAGCTTGTTAGTATGATTGTATTAACCATAGGTGACGAATATTCAGTAGTCTTCTAGAAGGTTAATCGAATGCAACGTATGATCCAATTTAACAGTTCTCATGGAACAATTGATGATCTTTTACTTTCCCCATCCGAGCGCTCAGAAGCCACCAGAAACAGTCTCAGAGGTTGAAACATTAAAAAAATTTCCTGGGGGAGCATACCCCCAGATCCCCCCTAATATAATAAGGTTAATGAGCACAACGTCATTCTTCACGGATGGAAAAACATATTATAGTCTTTGCCACGTACCCTTAACTCTGGAATTGCCGCGTTTTCCCCCGCTTGAAAAAAAAATACTGAATGAAACCCTGTTTTGATCTTATGGGGAGGGGGGGCGGTGGGATCTGAAGTCCCTCCCAGTTCTTATGCCACTGTGGTGTACAGTTAACGCACATTACTAACTAGCATTTAATTTCATACTAGCTATTAGCTACCAGGATCTCACAAAATCTCTTGATCTGGGTTAGCCACTGTATAGCTAACTAGCTATTTTTAGAGCCTCACATCATTCGTAGCCAAGTCCACTTGAGCACCCCGTTGAAGAAAGAGGTCAGCAAGATCTGTCCTTCCATGGTAGCTGACCAGCCAGAGTGGATGGCGGCCCGTCTACAGTGAAATTAACAGCCATTGGATAAACAACCACAGGTATACTTAGAGCAGACCACAATAATTAGTAACTGTGCGTTGTTGAGTGGTTTACCTTATCATGGATATTTAGCCTAACTAGCTACTCCTCGATCAAGTAAGGCAGCAAATTGACTGATAGGAGCTGTTCCCCCATAACACAACTGAATTAGCTGCTCCTCTTCCTACAGAAGTAAGTTTATTTGTGAACACAGCTATGATATAGTTATCGTAGTACACAGTTATACAGTTGCTAACCTTAGTTAGACCTTGTGCCATCATAGATAATGGTCTATGGTGCCACGACAATCAATGATAGGCTAGCTAACTTATATTATATTCAAATCTAGGTACCGTAGGACTATTATAGAATTATTGAGAACTGAAAAAGTGACTGGTATTGTGAGACACACCCGTCTAACGCGTGGAGGAGTGTATGTGTATCAACACATATCATGACAATATAATATTATTATTATCACCAATAATCATTATTGTGTGTATAATATTATGTTAAAGTTTGTGTGCATAATAATAATATTATTATTATTAATATGAGAGAAAGAGAGTGTGTCACAGCTAGTGTATACAGCGCCTCATAGATAAAGTGTATGACAATTTTGTTAGATGTTACCTAGGTAACTAGTGACAGAATATTCTCCAAATACAGAGCAACATCAATATTACAGTCACAAGCAGGTTCATGTTAGTGTTCACAGTGACACTGTGGGCAACATGCTACCAGTGGCGTAGCTAGAGCTATTGATCTGGTAGGGCCACAGTTGCGCATGTGCAAAGTTTGACCACACCCACTAATTAACGGAGTCGTGTATTTCTCGATTTGTAATGAAAATATGCTAGTTAAAGTCAGAGTTGGTGTTGGTTTGTCCCTTTCTGATGCTTTTTAGAAAACATAGGGTCCATCAGGCATAGGAGCAGCTTGTATTCTGTAAGTTTAGGCCACTCCAAATAAATTTCCTGTTTCCCGTCCACCGCCCGCATCCTTTTCTGGCATGTCACAAAATTTTCCATTATTAGTACTTTTGTATGTATGCAATATCCGCATTTACTTTTGTACACGTAGTGTTCTTGCCCCAAGTGAGTGATAATTAATTAGTTTAAGTGCTTCCTGTAGGCCTTGCTACTATGTAAATAATGGGATTTACCGCCCGCCCGCATACTACATTAGTTATTTCCAGGACGGGAAACAGGAAATTTATTTGGAGTGGCCTTATCATGAAAACTTGTTCAAATTGTATGGCAAGGGATGTTGAATGCTTGGGCCCAGATGATGATTGGTAGGGCCTAGGCCCTACCAGGCCCGCCCTTGGCTACGCCACTGCATGCTACTACTCACCTATGCCCTATCCCAGTAACACAGATAAACAATGTAACTACACAATGTCTTATACGTTATAGTTACAAGACTTTAATTGGGGTGCATGAGATGCATGGTCGAATGCACCCCAATTAAGGTACCATTTAATTGCGTGGGCGTGAGCGTCAGGAATGGCTAATTCAATTAGCGAATCGTGAAGGGGCGTGGCCGAAGAGGCCATACGAGTGCTTTTGGTCGAAGGTGGGCGTGTCCAGAATCGGCCAGGGATGATTATGCGCGTGTAATTAGCGACCGGAAGTGGCCCCTGAAGAAAAGGCCGGTAATTGCCCACATCAAAGCAAGATCAAAGCATTCTTGCTTAACTATTAACCGCAACGACAAAAAAAAAAAAGAAAAGCTAATTAGGCCTAATTAAGCATGTGGGCGTGTTCCTGGCACTGTGTGGAGTGTGTGCGTGTGCGTTAATGCAGGTTTTATTGCTTCCGATTGGGCGTGGCTTCACAGGCCAGTGCTTGGACATCGGGGCCGGGGACTTGGCTGCGGCGATAGGTGGGCGTGTCCCGGATGCGGTGGTGACCTTTGAACCCGTCCAGGAGGCTTTGGGGGCGTGGAAGGAGGTCAAAGGTGAGGCCATGTCTGTTAATGAGGCACTGTACGGCGGTGCGATCGAGGGGCCTGTACGGCTGGACGGAAGCTGACGATGGTTTGAAGCGGATGTGGTTGCGATGACGTGTTGTTACTCCGCCCACACAGGAAATGAGGTGAGCTCTTGCGTGGGCGGTGTGGCAGAACGGCCTCCAAGTGTTTGTGTGTGTTTTGGCCTTGAGGAAGCTGTGTGTTTTAATTGGGATTGATTGTGGGCTTCCGGTGGACATCCGGTGGTTAGTAGGCACTTGATTGAGAATGGTGGTCCTTGGGGAACAGGGTGGGGCTGTTTTGGGCGTGGCCTGGCCCCTCCCTTCCGGCTCGGCTTCCGGTCCATGGAGGATATTAAATAAACACACCCGGCTCTAGCAGCCACACCCCTGAGACCTGTGCAATTAAAAGGGCGTGGTTACACAACATGCACCTCACTAATGACTTTGATGTGGTTTAGGTGTCATATCCCCCACCTCACGCCCACGTAATTTAATGGTACCTTAAGCTGATCTTGTAACTGTCTTATTGGCCCATGACCCCCTCTTATCATTGGCCTACCCTATGATCACCCACACCCCTGTGGTGGCCGGCAATTTGCTTATAAAAACTTTGGTTGCTAGGTGATGGCCAATAATGTCTTAAACATGTACATACGCTGTGTAAATACAATACATGCCATAGTATTATACCTGAATCAGAAATAGTTGTATTTACCTGACAACAATTTTATGGGGGTCAGCCCCAGGTGTGATAAATAGTGGGAATGGGACTTTGTGTTGCACCAAGATGTTGTAAGGGTAACAACTACCTTGTTAGTTTACTAATGCATTGGAATGAGACTTTGTGTAGCAGGATTGGAATGTGTTTTAGGAATTAGACTTTGTGTTGCACAACTATGTATTTTAGTGTTTAGGATATAATAACAATAATTATTATAATAATATTATTAGATGGCCAGGGCATGTATGCTGATCTAGCTACACAAAGTCTAGTTCCAATTCTGAAGGTGTATTAATAGTATTAATATATACAACGAAAAATATTTTTCATAGCGACAATTTTCTCAGTTATAATATTATAGTACTACTGTCCTGGAGGGCATAAAAGATGCGCTCTCCTACAAGTTCAGAAGACTCATGATTGGACGGTCAGAATTGTTGTGCCGTGTGCACAAACGAGGTTGCCAGGGCCTAGGGGCGTATGTGTGCATTCTTGGCTCGAGCGGCATAAGCGCCACGCGTTTCAACAGGCCATGCAGGCGATATCTGCTCTTTGTCATGGTCTGGTCACGGGTAGATTCGATGTTCGAGTGAGAACGTCGCATGTTACAATAACTGGGGAGCTGTTTTGTTTTTTACTTTTTATCTGAACTATTAAATTTAATAGTTATACAAACACATTAATTTTAGCACCTACTTAAAGTTAGCTACATAGCTAGTACATTGGCATACACACAATATCATGGTCTACATATATCATGCACATCTGTGGCACTGCATGGCTTAGCAGTTTGTGCTTTGCCAAGGAGTTCTCTAGTTCACCGTGATGTATGGTAGACTAGACTAGATATGAATAAATACATAATGGCTGTAGCAATGGATACTAGCTTTCAAAGTTTGCTTATGATTATAATTATTCTTGGTTGTCATGTCAACAGGCTAGTCTAATTACAAATCACATGCACGTGACAGATTTTAATTACTCCTCGCCTGTATGATAAATGGACTCTTAGAGTGCAAACAGCACAGGCAAGGAGTTTGGTGGCCGCTTCAGATTATTAACACGTATTACATGTGCGACCATTTCCATACACGATGTCAATAGCACCATTAACGACTATTTTCGCCGAGCACCTTATATTATTATACTTTTCTAATAATGTTGGGGTACCAGTACAATGTCATGTAATAGTCTATGTACTTCGATCTTGATGAGTGTTATTTATACACAGTACAGATTTCCTTTCAGAGTAAGCATACCCATGAATAATGCTATCCACAAAAAGCTATAATATATTATAGTAACTAGCTAGTTGAAAGTCAGGATAGAGCGTATATGTGTGTGTCTGTATGCATGTGTACATGAACTCTGCAATTTCAAGCGCTTCTTTTTATTTTCTGTTTCCTTCTTTTCCTTCCAGTAGCTAATATTGGCAGTCCCGAACACTCACCTCGTCTACTGAGAAGGGCATTCCATCAAAGCTCACTTCTCTGCCCCCTTCTGATTTTGTCAAGTATAGCTTTGGAATTTAATAAGTTTTATGTGAAACTGTCTAATGATGTTCTTGCATTCATTTTATCAGTTACTTTTGAATTTTGTGATGTATCTGTAGCCAAATTTTCTTTTAATTTTTCGGTCTGGTTGTATTCCCTAAAATTAATACGTATGCATGGGTGATGCTTTCACTCTTATTGTCGTCCCATGCAGTGTACTCCCCAAGCAAAATTCAGGGCATGTCAAGACATGGCGAGCTTTCAATGACAGTACTAGTGGATCTTTTCAACTCTAAGCATAGATAATTTTGCTGCCATGCCATGTGCATTTAATTTTTGTGGTACCCTTTGATTCTCTGGCTATAGTTAAGCTTGTACATGTATGTATGCATTCATGTACCATATGAGCAAGTTACAACGATAGTAATGGATATGCATGCACTATAGCTAGGTTAACTTTGGCCTTGTGCCAAGGTTTTGCATCATAGACCTTCAAGATGTTTTGAAGAAGCTAGTGAATGCATGTCCTCAAGAATCAGAGGCAGCAGCAGCAACAAGTAAAAATTGCATGGGCCTTTAATGCTCTTCAGGCCATTTCACATAATAATACCGAACTGTTCCTAAGGCCCAATTTTACTTGATATGTTCACGGAAGTATCAGAGCCGTTGAACCTTCAATGACACTGCTGTGCAAGTATAACATTAGGCTCGTCCACAGCCCTAATTATAGTACTGTACATAGTATGTCTCAAGCTCGCCCCAGACCTTTAGCGTGCAAACATAGTAGCTATTATTGCCGTGAAACGCACCAAGCCTGGTTTTGTGCTCGAGAGAGCTAGCTCTAGTTACAACAGGAAATGTATCTTGGAAAGGTTTTTGATCTGGCAAAATGAATGATAATTTTTAAGCTAACACTGGGCAAAAAGTGAACTATCCTATACGTCACGATGTGCATGATAGATGGAGGATAGACCAGCTGCTACTATCCCTCACCTGTCCACTACTGGCCACGCCAACTATCATTTTGCCTATCCCAGTTACAAGATATTACAACTATCTTACGTACGTCATACTGCATATCATGTTGTGGATAGTTGTGCTGTCATAAACCTAACACTTCTATCAGGATAGATCAACTTGCATAGTACTATCTTATAGCTGATAGTTTTTGACAGAGATCTGCATTCATGATCAGCATGGTACACTGTTCTAAAGTTGATACTCGCCGCTTCTATCACAGGCTCACTGGGAGAAAAGCTATCTTCCATATCGGCAGCTCCAGCGCTAGCGCTAGCACTGCACTGCGAGGCCATCAGGGGGCGGAGTTAAACCAAGGGGTTAAATCTACAGCTGAACGGTGAACTCTGTACCCCAAGATCTAGTTGGAGTGTTTCCAAGCTAAGAACATGCACTTGCTTTAAGTGAAAGGACAGCATTCTGGGCGGATTCTCTGCGCCATATAAACGTCAACAGGAGATAAGCTTATTTAATTTAATTTTGGCATAAAAATTAGGCCTAAGGTATAAAATCCCATATTAGCATGCTGCAGGGTGAGCATTAAAAAGAAAATACCTTTCCGAGGTCAATATTGTTTGGGTTCTGTGTCCGTCAGTCAGATATATTGGGATTTGTGGGTGTACTTATGTCAGTCTAATATGTTGGGCTTTGTGGGGGTATGTTCGTCAGTCTGATATGTTGGGCTTTGTTGGAATTGCTGCCAATTTCATGATAATAACTTTAAGTGATTGAATTCTGAACTGAGAACCAGCTATGGTACCGGAACAAGCTAAAATTGGCAGCATTCCTGTCAGTCTGATATGTTGGGCTTTGTGGGTATACTTCCGTCAGTCTGATATGTTGGGCTTTGTGGTGGTACGTCCGTCAGTCTGATATGTTGGGCTTTGTGGGTTTACTTCCGTCGGTCTGATATGTTGGACTTTGTGGTGGTACGTCCGTCAGTCTGATATGTTGGGCTTTGTGGGTTTACTTTCGTCAGTCTGATATGTTGGGCTTTGTGGGTTTACTTCCGTCAGTCTGATATGTTGGACTTTGTGGTGGTACGTCCGTCAGTCTGATATTGTGGGTTTACTTCCGTCAGTCTGATATGTTGGGCTTTGTGGGTGTACTTCTGTCAGTCTGATATGTTGGGCTTTGTGGGTGTACTTCTGTCAGTCTGATATGTTGGGCTTTGTGGGTGTACTTCCGTCGGCCCGATATGTTGGACTTTGTGGGGGTACATTCGGCAGTCTGATATGTTGGGCTTTGTACTTCCATCATTCTGGCTTTGGATGATTGTGTATTTCGATGGAGTGTGATTATCATTACTGTTTGTAGGATCAGTGGGAAGGATTGGTCCAGAAAAAAGGAGAGAAAGAAACAACAGAAGTGAAAAAAATGCAGCGATGCCCGCACTAGCGCTGGCAGTATCTTAAAAGCAGTATGGAGTTGATATGATGGTGTCAGATGAAGGAAGAACTCAAAGAATACCAATTTGTGGAGAAAACTTTCGAGACACAAGTTTGCTATATATAATATTATTATAATAATTATTATACTAGATTCCTTGATTGCTGTAAATTTGTTATGGAATATTGCACTGATTATAATGATTTCTGTATAATGGTGGGGTGATGTGGCGTGCGTGGGATAGTTCATGTGGTTGTAACATTCCCTGTATTGGATGACCGTAGGATATTTCATGTGCTCCAACATCTATCTGCTAGAGTACAGCTGTATGACACGTGATGTGCCCACTATCTGTCCGCTACCCGGCACTTAGCCCTATCCTGCGGTGGGCACATCAGCAGAAATTTGAACTGCCATGCAGTCTAGGACATATCAAGACACATCCAATTTCCTATATCAATCCACCATCAATCCAATAGTTCGGGAGATGGATATTTGCCCAGTGTAATTTCCATGATGAGTGAGTACAGAATAATAACAGCAAATTTTTGCACACATCCTATATAATAAGAGGAAAAGTATTCACTATCTTAAAGCTCTGTTAGATAGGTACATAGCTATAAAATTAATTTTAGTAATTAGAAAGTAATAGCTATAATTATGGTACTGACTACTATCTAGTGCCTACACATATAAAAGTGCATCTTTTACTTTTTCAGCAAGTGTTTCAAGATCGACATCGTCCAATAATTCTATTAGTCCATTCCAGTTCTGGGTATACTTTTGTGGTTTCTTGTTAATGAAGTAGTCAATAAATGTTTGTTTGAGGCACTCATTGGGGTCACCACCACATTTTTCTTTTAATATATTCGTTACATTAACATCTCCGCTAATTAAATTGGCAATGTCCTTCCATTTATGGCTAGCTTCTTTGATTACTCGAACTTTGTGTCTCTTTCCTTCTTCGGTGTACTTAAGTATCAGCAACTCATCCAACGTTGGTAGTTCATCTATGACATTGTATAAATACAATTTAAGTCAGTTCATGGTATTTATGCATACATGATATTACATGGTGTGGCATTATTATTCATATCATTTACTGCAGTATAGGCGCATGACCACAAGTTGCAATTAATTTAGTGCTAATGAGCTTCTGCTCACTATCTTGATAAAAACAGGTAGTCACATGCCTTAAGCCCTATCACTATACAGAGAAGGTGATCTCATGTATGGTGTGTTCAATGCAGCATGACATTGTGTATGTGTGTATGGATGTGACTAGCTACCTACCAAGTTTGGTTTGTTGTCCAGCAGTAGAAGAGCTCAGCTGATGCTGTGTAGTTCTGGGGGTAGCCACACTGCTTCTTGGAGGCTGTTGCTGTAGTGGTAGTCTCTCACTACTGGGAGGTTGATGGCTGCTTTTCTGTAGCTGCATAACAGGATTGAGCTAAAGTAATGCTAAACTAGAGACTTTCCCATGAATTTACCATGTCTTCAATGATATTCATAATGGCAAATTTGAATCCTAATGATATTCTGAATTGTATTAGTCGGCTTTCGTTCAGGCTCAGCAATATATGGCCATTAATCCTGGCATCTAAATAAAGCAATAATCTTATTACTACCATGGTACAAGCATAATAATTACTAGCACTGTCGCGTGTTGGTTAATGTACCTCTTAATTTGCTAATATCTTCTTCATATTCTGCCTCACTCAGGCTGGGGTGGTTTCTTAACCACAGTGCTAGTTGATCACTGCTCATGTCCTCGGAGAATGCTAACGGTTGCGAATGTACATGTACATCCATTTCAGTATGAAC
The DNA here is from genome assembly GCA_963930775.1 of Cliona cf. orientalis. NCBI lineage: Eukaryota > Metazoa > Porifera > Demospongiae > Clionaida > Clionaidae > Cliona > Cliona cf. orientalis. The sequence goes on from OZ005690.1 coordinate 10,045,425, forward strand.
TGTAGGTGGAATTATGAAAGTGAAATAATATTATCTGCACGCTAATTCTTAAGCTTCTGGATCACACTGGTAGAGATATAGCCCATTTGCATTATAAGTGCATGTAGTGTGGACAGGTCTTCACAGTAATATTATTGTGAGAGCTTAATGGGTTGTGTGTCCTTGCATGCAGAGATAAATAGCTCACCCTGACTTTGTTGAACTGTTGGTAGTGCTTGTGGCTGCTGTGTAGCATCACTTGTAGAATCTGTTTGCATCAACATTGACAGGTGATTAATACCTAGCTAGTTGTACTACACAATCTTAGGTAATTCATTCATTTTATAAAAGGCGCCTGGATCACTAAATTTGATCACAGAATCTATGCATGTTCCAATACTTAATACAAGGAATTATATATTATTATTATGGAAGAGAGTTTCCCTCTGAGTTAAAAGTTTAGTATGCTCAATACTTATAGCTGCATGCAGTAATAATACTAACCTCTTGCTATTGGTTCGTAGGATAGAGTGAGCTCATTGTATGGTGGTTTGATTCCATCCAGAGTTATTAAGTGTAAGAGATAAGGGGCATCTTCACACAGAGGGCGTGCTAGGAGCAAGCAGTTGGGTATCCCTCGGTCTGGTTTGAAGTCGTCAAGTTCTGTTTTAGTTACCTAAGATACAAAGTTGGAATACATATTGCTAAAATCATGGTATCTTACATACTATTAAATTGTACTGTTGACTGACCACTACTTTTTTGGGATGAATTTCCCACTGACCATCCATCAGTTCAGTCCACTTCGCTTTAGGAAGATCAACTCTGATTGTATTTCCATTTAATTCAACAACCTGGTAGTAGTCAGCGATGAACCCCTGCTGCTCAGGGTACGTCTTGCTCACATACTACAGTTGGGATGTTAATTATTATTATAGCTATTATTACAATAGTGAATAGCTTACATTGATGTGTGTGTTAGTATTCCAGGTGAACACTATGTGTATTTCGACGTTATGTCTCTGCTGACTTTGATTATTATAATAGATTAGCTGGTTGTAGTACAGCCTCTCTGGGTTCTCGTCAACGACACCAACTCCAGAGAAGCCTTTCATATCTATGGCTCCATAAAACGAGTCAGCATTGAAGCTACCTCCCAGTGGCTTGAACTTGTAGGGGAGGGACTTCTGATTACAAAATGCTCGTACTATTTTAAGCTTTGAGAGATTCCGTTTGGTACTGCAATGCTGGATCTCAATCATAATAAGCTTGAGGAAGATACACTGAGGCTCACAGCGTAGCCAAAAGATGCCACTGACTAGACTAGTGTTCTCAGGGATCTCATAGTCCCCAGCAAGAGAAGCTTTGATGAAAATGGTACATTGCTGTAAGCCTTCTGGTAAGCTGCCTGCGTGGATATGAAGCTTCAAACCATTCCACTCGACAAGCTGACCTTGAGAAGAGTGTACAACCACACTCGTTTCACCACACTCTTCCACACCAGGTAATGTCCACACAGCTGCATAAAGGTGTACACAAAACTAAATTGTAGTTAGGCATGTATACTACAGCATGTGATGACATGATCACATCGAAGAGCTCTATACAGCTTATTTTAGTAGTTACATATATAGTACGTACCATGGTCAGTTGCTTCTGAATCAGCTGACGTTGATTGTGCAGTATCAGTTTTTTCAATCTGGGATTCACCTGCAGTACATGAGAGTGAGCATAATAATAATTACAGTATCACATACTAATAATAATTTTAGTACTTTGTTCTGTAGACTGAACACCTGTGCCAGAGGAATTTGTAGCTCTGGTAAGCACACTTTCTAAAGACTTTTGCTGGTATAGCTGTAATTCTGTCTCTTTTTCAAGAGATTGTGGATCACGCGGCATTTTCTACAGTACATCATAATGTTTGAATGAAACCTCAATATAGGCATGCAGGGTTAGCTACATACCACTTCCTCAACAATTTTCATCAGTGGTGTTTGAAATTTAGTAGACAATCCATAGCGCTCCAGTGAGTCTTCGTCCAGGCTTAGAAATACATCACCACTTATTTTGGCATCTACATGCAGTCGCAAAAATTAATGAATGAATATGCTTACTATGTGGATTTATTCAAATAATTACCTTTTAGTTTGCCAATATCATGTCTATAATCAACTTGCATAAATCTTGGATGATGAGATAACCATTGAGACAACTGCTCATGGTCCAGGTGCTTTGAGAATGTCAACAGTGGGCCTTCTGCATGAATGATGTTAAATATAAGCAAGTGAAAGAGTGTGAAAAGACAGAGAGAGTGAGAGAGTTCCTTGGTGGGGGGGGGGGGGGGGGGGGGGAGAAGGAGAGTGAATGAGTATTTGCTACTACCTTCTCTTCCCACACGAGTTTCTGATTTCGGACTACAACTCCTCTTTGCTTTCAAAAATTCTTCGATAACTTCTTTGTCCTCTTGAGTATATTGCATTCTCAGCTGACTAACTTGATGACCATAAGAACTCTCAATGTTCGCTCTAAAGTTGAAGTAGATTATGCAGTGACACTGTAATAATAATCACGATGAACTCTCATCATTATACCTGTAGTCATAGCTGATTGCAGGAAACATACTCCATGGCTCTTTGCACATAGGACAGAATTTGTCAAATTTTTTGTACATACGAGCCAAGCACAGTTGACAAATAGTGTGTCCGCACTGAAGTGTGCAGGGATCGACTTGCAAGGCTCGACACACAGGGCACTTCATTTCAACCTTTGAGTGTGTGCATCCATGTACAGTAATAATTATTATGCTATCAACATTGAAATGTTTGAATAATATTACCTGTACTTCTTGTACTTCTGATGCAGGACTGATTTGGGCTGATTCAAAATGTATGCATATTAAAGACAATTATCAAATTGTGGTAAATCAGTGAAAATTATATGGTATTGAATAGTTAATAATATAATAGTGCTACATAAAATAGATTCACCTCTGGAATATTAGCTGTTAATAAAACTTCAAAATAAATATTAATAATTTATATTTATACCCTTCTTATTACAATTGATATACACCCCCTCCCCACCCATGAGATTTCCTAATGAACACCTGCCTGGATATACAACTGAGGAGCATAAAGTAGATATTATTATGTGGTAAAAAAGTACTACTTACTTAATAAATCTTGTAGTTCACTCATCTCCATGGGTGTCAGGTTTAGATGTGGTGCCCAAGACGCAAAAGAGCTCAGATTAAATTTCTTAGCTGTGATTTTTTGATCTGCAATCGAAATAAAAGTTAGGAAATTGATTGGGTAATAATTATTGTAAGCCTAGCATTGTAAGCAGGTGAGGGAAGTGTAGAGAGGGAAGTCTTGATTTCTCTCACCTGCTACCAATAAAACTTAGGATTAACTACACTCCTGTAGCAATGATATTACCTATAGTGTAATAATTCATCACTTTGTACCTTTCAATCTCTTGCAAACTTTATAACGAATACCATTAGCATTGATAAAGAGTAAAAACTCCTTATTGCTCATTTCAGTGCTAAAATCTTCAGGAAAATCTGCAAAAAGTAGCTAATATAATTATTGTTCTGGAGACTATTACAATACTGTGTTTGTACGTACCTGGTAGATCTAGTTCCACTTCGGCTGACATTGATACAACAGGACGATTCGATGTTGAAACGACACACCGGTAGGTTCCAGTATACTTGCCTTCAAAACCACCAATTACCATCGTTTTTGAGTCACTGTTTTTGAAATATTCCTCATCCTCAATTTTCTCCTCTTCATCATTAATAATTCTTGACCACTGATACTCAAGCTGCCCACTGCTGGTGGTAATCATGAACAAATGGTCTGTAGATAGTTCAATGACACTGCCCAAGTCCTTTACTCGATGATCATGTGGTTCCTATGAAGGCAACGAGGTAAAATTAAGCAATCTACCAAGGACAAATAAAGCACACATTACAGATTTTTTTCAATACTTACCTTGAACCATACCATTACAGATTGTTCCGAAGTGTCCACAGTAAGTGAATGTGGTCGGTTTTTATCCAGCAGACAAGTGGCTTTAATTTCAATCTCATCATGTGGTTTGCTTTCAAACTTCATCACATGTTCCAATTCTTCTTTTCCGTGCAAGGTGCATTGACAAGCAACTGTGTACTCTTTCAAAGGTGCATTTAAGGAGTTTGAAATAACTGTTTCGATATCGTTCCAAACTTTTCTGCAAATGTTGCGACCATCCGTTCCAAGCTGGAATGGTTCTTTGGAATGAGTGTGTACAATGTGAATTTCATAGTATACTTTAGTTGACACTAGGGTCACAAAATATTTTTTCTGATCTGCTTCAACGATAAAAGTGGCTTTGTTTCTCCAGTAAACTTTATTTTCGGTCATCATCTCTTCCTTTTCAAGTGGAAGTTTCCATTTTCGATTGGATATCAATCTTGTGAAGAGATAGCAGAATCCGCCCATTGGAGAAAATCCACACTTGAAGTACAGTCTGAGAGGGATAATTGAGCAGGCCTCTCCATTTCGTAGCTGCAGTTGGAGCTCCTCTTGTCGAGCATCATTAAGAACAGCAATAACTATGAATTCTGCATCAATGCTTTGCGATGAATGGTCCTCATCGTTAGTCTCAGCTGATGAATCGTCTGGCTCACTGAATTGAATTGGAGCAATGATTCCAAGATGTTGAAGTATAATTATCAACTGATCGATCAGAAGCTGGCATCCTTTTTTCATCGATTTTGATCTACAGTGTTCCTTTAATTCCTGATATGTGAATATTCCCCAGTTTCTCAACTGCAAGGATCGCATTGTACTGCTCTTGGTGAATGAATCGAAAATTAGCTCGGATATACCTCTGTACACGATCGAGGGATCACAGATGACTAAGTCCTCAAGTTCACGTATTTCTGGGAAGTACATCACAATTCCGAGGATCTTATGGAGACGAGATAGCAAGCTCTGGAGCTGTGTTTCTTTAATGTGCAAGTTTCTAGCGATCTGCTGGCAATGGCTGTATCGAAGCACTGAATGACCGGCAATTTTCATCCTGCGCAAAACAATTGAAAACATATACCATGACGCAGGCAGCTTTTCAGATTCTGGACAAGAGAGCTTATTTTCGGCAATATCCAAAATCACTTTTCGATAATCCTCGGGCCGATTACTACACCTCTTGGTTTTCTCAATGCTTACTTCCAGCACCATCTTTTTTCTTTTTTCATCTGCAAACACAAGGCCACTTTTCAGGAATGGTTCCACTTTCTTACTAACGATTTTATTAACAGCATCCACATGTTGAGATTCAACTTTATCAACATGTGTACCAACGAGTAGGGCTACATTATCTTTCGATACGGAGGAAGTGCTCGATACACAGATTAGCGACTGCATTACTATGTCCATCTGTTCGTAGAATGTACCAGTGTGTACTTCCGTAGAGGCACCTTGCTGTTGAACTGTCTCGTGAATTTTGCTGTCAAAGTGCTCGTATGAGAAGAAGAGAAGGTAGAGTGCCTTGCCCACTGTCACTGTAGGAAGCAGTTCTAAGAATGCTCTTTGACCTCCAGTGTCAATCAAGTGACAGATTTTCTTGATAAGTGGGATATTGGTCGGTACTTTTTCGCCTTTTTGTAGGAGACCAGTTAATTCATTGAAATATTCATCAATTTCTTTGGAAATTTGTTCAATTTCTTGCTTCTGGGCTGCCAATATTTCTTCATCAATAATTTCACGATATGCAAACTTTACTGGCACTCTTTGTTCATTTTCACTCGTTTCTGTTGAAATTGGACTTGCAGTGCTGGCTTCAGATTGAAGATTAGTATCAGGATCAGTGCTGTGTGGAAAAGGTGTCTGAGTATTGGTTGCTTGTGATTGATCATTTTCCTCGCTGACTGATTTTGAAGGTACACTCGTTGATTGTTCCTCAGGGGAAGTCGTAGAGCATTCTGAGGGCACCACACTCTCACTTTGACTTGAATCAGTCTGTGTGGGAGCTGCTTCTAAAATGTGCTTATATATCGTCAATGTTTCTGTTGTGAGATCTTTCGTATCCGTTTCGCTGTACAAGTGCAAATCAAGCAGCATTTCCGTGCTCATGTGGGCTGAGAGAAAGTGTGACTCTGCTGCTCCAGTGCTTGTTGATGTCTCACTTGGCACGAAATCCTTCATCGCCAATCGCTTCCAGAAGGTGGTCTTTCCCGATCGTGGTACTCCACTCAATATCATCTTGAATACTTGAAGGCGGATTTCAGCTTTTTCGCTTCTTAATGCACTTTCGTAGATGTTTTTATACACGTGATCTTGAAGCTCTTTGATGCCTGTTAGTGCAGATACAGTTGCAATTTAACATTCAGTTCTGTTGCACGATCATTTTGAGGTGAGAACGTCTCCATTTCACATCATTCCACGGGGACTACACACACACGCACGCGCATCCATCGTTTTTACGTTAGTGTAAATGCTTATTTGATAGGTATGACTATAATACAATAATTGACTGTTCTTGATGCCACATGGAAGAAATGAGCTTTCATGAAGCCATGAGCGATGGAGAAGCACAGTCAACCCTCTCATTAATGTAGCAGATGTCAAAAGAAAGCTGTATCATTGCGTCTTGTCAATTATCAGGTACGTTTCTCGCGTGTAATTCAAGCGTTTGCCTTGAGCCTAAAAAGCTATCAGCTTGGTTTCCAGCAAGCGGCAGAGTAGAGCCGCCTAGCAATTGTAAAATCCAGTGCAGCAGGCGACTAAGGCTAACTTAGTATGTGCTTACTAAGAACTATCTCAACTGTCAAATTTACCTTTCTGTCCGTATTATTCAGCTACCGTTTTGTTCTCATTTTTTTCACCGTTCAACAATCGTAGAATAGGAAACGGAACATTAACTTTTTATTGAGCGCTACTGTACATAGCTATAATGCATCAAGTAAAATCGGCCCTTACAAGTTAGGTACACTCGGCTAATTTCACAATGTACAAAATTCACATTTCAAATTCTTCAGGTTTTCATATGGGGGATCATATGGTTTTATTGCAGTTCAGGCAATTTCATGTATCGAAGTGCTCCTAAGGCCCAATTTTTACTTGATGTGTTCATTTAATAATTTAATTTAGCTAGTTCTAATTTAATTTATTATTATTATAATATTATAGGCTAGCTGTAGCCAACTAACATCACGCAATGCGTGAATGATATGTAACAGAGGCCCTTGCCTGTATAAGAGACTATTAGTAATAATATTGATAATAAAAGCTTGGTCACCGTCATACCAACAAAGGCAGTGCCAAAGCAGTTGTCTATGTTCATTGAATGCTCGTTATCTATCACATACAATAATCAATGCACAGGAGTGCAGAATCCTCACCGCTACATGCATGCATAATATTATAGCATGGCACATTCCTTACACCTGAACAGGGTAGTGGTACTATTCAACTACATACCCTGCACCTAAACAGAGTTCTGGTACTGTTCTCTTCAGAGTCAGTGATCTAAGAGTTGGGGGAAGGCACCTGGCTATGCCACTATATAAACTAACAGCCTCTGTGACATACTTCAACGGAATTATGCACTTGAGAGCCACAGCCTGTTTACACACTGACAACTCACCAGCAAAGCACAGAATGATGTAGTTAAGGTAGGTGCCATGTAAACACAGACTGGCAAGTTGCCACTACTACTCCACTGGGCAAGACTTAACATGACCACTCTTCCTTTATGCCTACAATGTGTACTTTCTCTATGACGACCCTTACCATTTAGCAAAAGAGGGTTGCGATGGACGGACGGACGGACGGACATAAATCGCCAAACGATTGCAGTAACCCTCCGCCTACGCTTTGCGGCGAGGGTTAATCAATGCTCATACATAGCAGAGAGACAAGACATAAGCTAGCTACATTACATTCAGCTGATTGATCTAATTATTGCAGACACTAGTTGTTGAGTACAGCTCGATTTATGTGTAGCACACACTCCCTAAGCACATGGTCTTACAGTACTCACTCTAATTATCTGAATGACTGCAAAGACAATTATATCAATATCATAGGCGTAGGAACCATGGGGGCTCTGGGGGCTGGTGCCCCCCTATGTTTTCTGATAGTTACATAGCTAGGCTCAATAGATCTATAGAGCCCCCTTTACCAAACCATCTTCCAACACCTCTGAATATCATCATTCAGTGTTTAATTCAATGGTTTGTTCGAGCATAAATAGAACAAGAAGGCACTAGCAACAAAAAAAAAACAGCAGTCGGTGCCAGTGGTGTCTCTAGGTAGCAGCTGCTGTTTAACTGGGTGCAAGTTATTAAAGTAACTGCACAGGTGGATGCATAAAGCTACCAGAAGTGCACTCTCGTATACAAAGTGATGTATATAGTACTATCAAATACAGTGTAACAATCTAATCCATGTAGACAGTCAACATAATAATACTATAGTCTATTCATTTTGTATATTATAGTGATATGTTACATCACTGGCTGTGACAGTGTAGTGAAACGTGCATACTGTGATGGGCTACAGGTAAACAATAAAACTACACATGCATAGGATGGGTGCACAGGTGCATGGATTGGGTGCAAATGAACCCACATGCACCCCCCTGGCGATACCACTGGCAGTGGCGTCTCTAGGCAGTTGTTTAACTGGGTGCAAGTAATTAAAGTAACTGCACAGGTGGATGCATAAAGTTAGCGAGTAGTATACATGACATTGTAATACTATTAATAGTGTAATGAACACCATTGGTGCCAAACCCTCGGCGCTGTGAGATTTATAGTATAGTGACGTACAATACTGGGCAGGGAAACTCTCAGTCTTCGACTGCACTCAAGTGGCGCATTGCATGGCATTTGTTGCACGTACAAGCTGGCACATGAATGATAACTACATTGATCTGAGTGCCCACATGCATGCTTCTCAAGCTCAAGTTGAGGGACGGTGCATGTCGTACCAGTTTGGAGGTGGAGTATAAAGGCCTTATCTCATCTCTGGTCTAGTGACTTGACTAGGCTGTATTCTGTGTAGGCTCACTTTTGTGCTTTTCTGGTGCTATCCGTGACTAGCCTCAATGCAATCTCATCTGCTGATTCTCAGTGATGCTATTGCTCATTCTCTTGCTTTCCTTAGGCCAGTGGAATAAACTGGAAGTCACACATACACACACACACAGATTTCTGCCATGGAACAATATTTAGGACACTGCTTGCAGACTGGAGGCATAATCAAATCACAAAATACAATAACTCTGCCCAGAAAGTGTTGCATGTGAACTGGGTGGTAGAGAATCAAAGGTACCCTCCAAGGGCCTGGGTACAAGGCTACAAGCATATTCATATTAGTACTATTAAACGTCCTTACCAGCTGCTGGGCAGCCTCTCAAGTGAAAAACAGCTCACTAGAGAGTGCAGTACAATGTATACGGTAGCATAACTTGCGTGTAAATAGAGATAAGTGCATTGGGTGTGGCTTGAAGTCAAGAAGCTAAGCAGTTTATACTTCGCTGACTATTGGCAGGCAGGCAGTAGCTTTACAGGAGTTGTAGCTGGAACTACTTAGTTTGTACCTTGAAAGAAGTCTACTATTGTTCATTCTGTCCATCGAAAAGCTGCCAAGGTGCGTGGAAGGATGGTCCTATGGTGGAAAGTAGCGGTCCTGAGCAAATGTCGCCAGAACTGGAGAACAAAGCGTTTTCAGCAAAATCCACACAATACATGGCTTTGAAACGCCATAAGGAATCATATAACACGAGCTTGAGACTCACAAACGAAGTATGTAGCAGTTACAGAGTTAACAGACAGACAGACAGACAGACAGACACACAGAACGACTACTGTAACCCTACGGCGCATGCGCCGAGGGTTAATAACATAGCTAGGTACTATTCCATGTAGACAGTTTATGCACATGTATGATTATAGTGATATATACACGACATGTTACATCACTGGCTGTTCTGTAATGAAACATGTATACTGTGACAGGCTATAGGTAAACAGAACTACACATGTATAGAATGGGTGCACAGGTGCATGGATTGGGTGCAAATGAACCCACATGCACCCCCCCCCTGCCTTATACAAAGGGTCCAATGACGTGCAGAGTTGTGCTGCTGGAATGCAACAATTAGCGTAAGTCATCAACTCTCGACCGTGTAAGACGTCCGGAACTGTAACTCGGGCTCTGTACGTGCTATGAACCTCGAACAAAATTCATTCGGTAGATAATTTATTTGTCTAATAAACGACCACTTACCATATATGAATCTCATTTCTGCAGGTCACTATCAGCGAGTATGCTAGACCCATGATTTTATGAATTGGCGACCGTTTCCACCTGTTGTCGACCGCCCAGTAATTTGCAACAGCGCTAATGTCGACCGATGGCCGATTTTTATAATAAATGTGCATGCAAGTAGTAGATACTTAAGGTACCATTAAATTGCGTGGGCGTGAGGTGGGGGATATGACACCTAAACCACATCAAAGTCATTAGTGAGGTGCATGTTGTGTAACCACGCCCTTTTAATTGCACAGGTCTCAGGGGTGTGGCTGCTAGAGCCGGAAGTGTTCGTTTAATATCCTCCATGGACCGGAAGCCGAGCCGGAAGGGAGGGGCCAGGCCACGCCCAAAACAGCCCCACCCTGTTCCCCAAGGACCACCATTCTCAATCAAGTGCCTACTAACCACCGGATGTCCACCGGAAGCCCACAATCAATCCCAATTAAAACACACAGCTTCTTCAAGGCCAAAACACACACAAACACTTGGAGGCCGTTCTGCCACACCGCCCACGCAAGAGCTCACCTCATTTCCTGTGTGGGCGGAGTAACAACACGTCATCGCAACCACATCCGCTTCAAACCATCGTCAGCTTCCGTCCAGCCGTACAGGCCCCTCGATCGCACCGCCGTACAGTGCCTCATTAACAGACATGGCCTCACCTTTGACCTCCTGCCACGCCCCCAAAGCCTCCTCGCGGGGTTCAAAGGTCACCACCGCTTCCGGGACACGCCCACCTATCGCCGAGGCCAAGTCCCAGGCGCCGATGTCCAAGCACTGGCCCGTGAAGCCACGCCCAATCGGAAGCAATAAAACCTGCATTAACGCACACGCACACACTCCACACAGTGCCAGGAACACGCCCACACGCTTAATTAGGCCTAATAAGCTTTTTTTTTTTTTTAAGTCGTTGCGGTTAATAGTTAAGAAAGAATGCTTTGATCTTGCTTTGATGTGGGCAATTACCGGCCTTTTCTTCAGGGGCCACTTCCGGTCGCTAATTACACGCGCATAATCATCCCTGGCCGATTCTGGACACGCCCACCTTCGACCAAAAGCACTCGTATGGCCTCTTCGGCCACGCCCCTTCACGATTCGCTAATTGAATTAGCCATTCCTGACGCTCACGCCCACGCAATTAAATGGTACCTTAAACGAGGAAGTTGGGGTTAAATATTGCAATACGCGAAAGTTTCCAACGCGCGATCGTTTGCGGACTGCGGGTATTTAAGGCGCGTGCCCAGGGCACGACCTTTGACCTCGCCGCCAAGATTCAAATTCGGCGAGTTTGCCATGGCTATGAAGCCATTCTCTTACCACTGTGAAGCCCTCACAATGCACTTTACATAGCATGCGCGGTACCATACAAGCGCGCCAAACAATAGAGATTTGAACAGCTGCTGTCTGACAGTTTCATAACAAAAAAACTTAGCAAATAATGGCTTCACAGGCAAAACTCAAGGTGAGCTAGCTGAATATCAACAAAACATAATAGATAATAACTAAATATCCATTAGCTTGAAGTATACTACAAGGAACAGCCTCCAAATGACTTCTTGGAGGAATTCAGAGTCTTGGTAGCCTCCCATCCAGGGATAGAGCTCTCTTCCACGAGGTGCATCCTTGACAGCTGCCAGTCTACCAGTTCTTCCAGCTCTTCTGTTACAGGTCAAGTCACTGCTCCCACAGCAGAGAAGTCCAAGAAAGGTTATCCTGCAGTTACTAAACATTCCCACCAATATTTATAGAGCTTTATACATTAATATAGTGGTAACTTATCTTTGTAGGTCCATGTGGGTACGATCCTCCAGAGCTCAATGGACCCAATGCCTGTCCGTACTGCCACCTCTCCCCTTGTGTAGTAGACCGACCACCCAGCTGGGTCAGGGGCTCCTCGGCACCCAGCCTCGCAAACAATTCTAAACGCTACAGTCTGTACAGGAAATTTTGGACCTTCCTGAATCAGTTGGGAGTGTGGAACCATCCCGAATATGCGCACTATAAATCCACCAAGACGAGTGTACTGGATACCAGGGATGTGCTGCCTGCATGTGTAGTAAGGGTAAGTATAGGTAGTCTACAACCACAGGAACTTACAACAAGTGTGATCTTTTCAGGAGGTGCGTGGTAGATTTCCCAATCCACCCGGAGTCCCTTACACCGACTTCCAACCATCATCACGCTTCTAATAATCACACTAATATGTACACATACTATTAGGCAGTTTCACACACTTACATGTTGCTAGTTCATTTATTGCTGTTCCACCTCATCAACTTCATCCTCCGGTATACCTTCCCCATCAGCTAATAAATCATCCTCCTCATCGCCCACATCCACATCACTGTCGTTCTCGTCCACTTCCCTATAAGATTATAAAAATAAAAACACTGGGGTATACACTAGGCCACTCTCTCTCCACCCTCAATATAACTTCAGGTTAGGATTCACTTAGAAGGGGGAGAAAGGGAGGGAGCAAGGGCAAGATACATGCAAACATGCATAATACATGTACATGTACATGCAAGTGTATGTGAACATGTGCATACACAGAATAATACTGTACATGAAGTATATACTACACCATTCTCCACCAAACAAGATGCACTCACTCACCTGAGGTCGGTAACCTTCCAATGAGTGTATGTCCTCCAAATATCACCAACAAAATTTAAAGTTTTCTTGACTAGCACCTTCATGGGAGTTCTTCGGTCGGGTCTCCTCATATCCAGAACAAAATGCTCACTTGTGCTGGCTCTTTGTACATTCTCATTCTAGATATTAGTGTGCCGGGGGGGGGGGGGGGGTGGGGGGGTGAGAGTCAACATGTGTGAACACAATAAATTGTGAGCAATATTATACCCAATCCATAATAGCAAGGTTCATTCTCATTTTGAAGGTGGTGGAGCCAAAATGAATACGTTTGGGAAGGTAAGTGAGCAACTGATGGTTGAACGACTCGATCCAGAAAGTATCCCGACACTAATGATAGATTAACTTGCTCAACACGTTGTAAAACCTTTCCAAGTACTTACCCGACAGTATGATTCCGCATTCTTGTAAATGAGAGTGGCCTTCAGTGCCTTCTCATATGCCTGTATTGCAGCAGGATCGGTGAGTCGCAACTTCGAGGGACTGTACCCAGAGCATCTACAGAAGGATTCTTCGTGGCACTGGGAGTGCTTGTTCTTTGTATAGCAAGAAGAATTGTGTAAAGTCATACATAAGAAGGACACTATATGCTTCCGACTCACCTGGTAGTGGCTAATAATGTTTAGAATGCTCTCCCTAAGCTTTGTTGGAGACTGGGCACAGTTTTTCATGCAGTAGTACAGATGAACTTTTGTACTTTTGCCTAATTACATGTACATGCATGTAGAAGATCATAATGGTGGAGACTCACGAGTTGGTAACTTACATTTGTCTGATAACTCTACAAACCAAGATTTTCCTTCTGTCTTTTTGGTACCACATGAGATCTTCCTCATGCCCTTTGCTACATTCTTGGTACCTAATTAAAGCACACTGATAGATCAGGGGCATTAAGGACTGGGAAGAGTAAAATACACGTACATGTAAATGTAGGGTAAATTTAGATGTTGATATCTCCACTTCTGAATGACATATAGATAAAGTAAAAGCACCAACAAAAACTACTAGCCTTGCACTACACAAAAATGGTGACCACGCCCTCTGAATGACGTCACAGGCCCTTTGGTGGCTTCCTCAACGATTGCACTCTGGCGAAGTATAAACCTCGACGAGGCAGTCTACTTCCATGCATTGTGAGCCAGCCTTAATGCCATCCATACTTTCTCAATAAGCTATACTAACTTTTCATCGGATTGCTTTTGGATAGCTAACATACACAGGTGGATACAACAAAAAAATATGGTTTTGACTAGCGTAAGTACGGACTATACACGCTCATAAATAGTAGCATGGATTATTTCAGAAGAAGCAATCCGGCAGATCAGCTACTTACATCACGATAAACCTCTCTAGACTCTTAAGGTAACGTAAAAGTACCGTTTTCCTGACCGCCTCTCCAGACACTGTCTTTCACCATTGCAAGAGCCATTTCTGCCGAGTCAGCATAGCAATTGACCTTTAACCCACATAGGCATAATGCAAAAATTAGTTGAGGGCGCCCTGCGGTAAGGCATGGTATGGCGGTAACCGAAGAATTGATCACGTGGGAGTTGATGTCACAAAAGTTGATCTTGTGTGAGTAAATCGCGCTGGCGGGTGCGGTTACGGCAAACGAGCCATTTACAAGCTTTATCAGTGTGGACAGTCTTTAATGCTCTATTATGTTCTCAGTGACTTAATTAACTAGGATCCATTGTCTTAATTCCGTCCTGTTTGTGGCAATCAATCTACCCTTATATAGAGGTCTACAACCACTAGTAGGTAAAACCCATGAACGAGGGGTCCGCAACGAAAGAAATCTCGTACACCTTCCCCAGAAATCAAGTGAAATCATTGGAAATCAACAGAGAAATCAATAGAAATCACATGAAATCAATCAAGAAATCACTAGAAGTTGACCAGAAATCCGACATATAATGTAGACACGCCCCTTGGTCCACCCACTTTTAATTGATTTTGCCACTCCCCCTCACTTTAAGGGGTGTGGTCTATGCTGCCATGCTCGAGCTCTCGCTCTAGCTGTTCAAACTGAATTGCGAAGTGGCATTGACTTGTAATGCTGTATAGTATAGGTATTTGTAGTATTAACAGGGCCGGCGGAGCCGGTCCGGTTGGTCAGGCCAAAACCGGACCACTTTTTCATCGTTTGAATAGGTAATGGTCGCTAACACTATTGATTGTGTGGTAAAGATCGTCAAAGAACTAGCATATGCTTGAACCAGACCTAGCTTGTCCGGACTTCACTAAGGTATCAGTATCTTCTGGCTCTAGTGCAAAAATATTTTAACTCATACCCCGGTATACTGGTATTAAAGTGAGCCCATGACATAGGCCATGCATGGGATCACAGTTATTTGCCACTAGTAGCTACCCCCAGTATCTGTGGTGGAATGTACAGCTCATCTAATTGCCTACAGAAAACAAGGTATTAGCTGTAAATTTCTGAATATTGGATATCTTGTGAAGCTAAAGTGTGTCTGTTAAAATTGGACTCAGAAGCTACCAGAAGCCATCTCTGAGACTATAAATTTCAAAATTTTCCCAGGGGAGCATGCCCCCGGACCCCCCTAGTTTTGGCGTGCTTATGCACGCCACTACCCAGCACAATACACTGACTAGATTTGGCCTGACCAAATAAAAATTGCTTCCTCCGGCCCTGTAGTAATGATTTTAAAATGCTGTGGTGATAAACATGATCATCACTATTACATGATACTAGTGAACAATGTAGAAATCAAACAGAAATCTGAAGGAAATGCATGAAATCAGAGAGAAATCGATTTGAAATCAAGAAATCACAATAGAAATCAAGAAATCACCTTAGAAATCAGCTCTCAGAAAGAATTATGTAGAAATCAATTGGAAATCAGGAAATATAGGAAGTCATACCAGAAATCTGGAAATCCATTCCTGAAATCAGGTGATTTCGAAATCTCGTACATAAAATTAGGTCGTTGCGGACCCCTCGCCCATGAAATGCCTACACTGTTCGGTAGCCCTATAGCAACAACAATAATTATGTACATTTACCCTTAAGACTTGGACCAACAGGTGTGCACACTTAATTAATAGGATTTACATGTATACTATTATGTATTGATTTAATTACTCTGATTTTATCAATAATTCTCTGTCTCATATGTTCCGATGCATGTATAGGTTACATCAAGAGGTGTAGGTCTCTACGAGATTTACACACAGAGGGCTGGGAGCCCAAGGCTGTGTATATCGCGTAGCTAGATATCAAACCGAGTGATATAACCGATTTTAATTATAGCATGGGCTATGTGGCCCTGACAAGATATCTACGGTCTAATGACTACAGCGCTAGCCATGAAGGCTCGTGCGTATCTTTTCACTGCTGCATTCTGTAGCTACCCTAGCAGGCATGATCATATAGCCTCAGAGATAGGTGATCGAATAAATATTTAGACACCTACAAGTATTATTTTGATCCCTACAAGAGGTGTACAAGTTATTTAGACACCTCTCTGGACACCTCCTATGAAGCAACCTGATTGATCAGAATGTTACAACCATGCATATGGTACAAGTTATAATATGCATTACATTGTGGCCTTGAATCTGTACACATGGATTTTCTGTTACTATAACCGTCTCACTCTATATTATGTGAGCAGGCTTGTCGACCTCTCACAGTTAGATTTGCCCTAAAGAAGTCTCCAAGAATTCATCAGTGGCGGATCCAAGATTTTTTGAAGGGGGGTTCCAATGGTACATTTGCGCGCGAAGCGCGCGCGAAATTTTTGAAGCCACGCCCACTTTGGGGGCAAAACCACGCCCATTTCGATCGTTTTTAAGAGAAACTATCCATCCTACTAGTCCAATCGATCTGTTTTTGAACGAGTTTTCTGCTAAAGCATGCCAAGGTGAGCCATAGCAGTAGTTATCTTAGTTCTGTAGGCAGAGAGGGGGGTTCCATTTAGCCTGTCAATCAGTACTTCATAACCTATCATCAGTACTTCTTAGTGCTAGGTGCAGCCCAAAGGGGGGTTCCATGGAACCCTAGGAACCACCCTGAATCCGCCACTGTTCATAATAGCTTTTTGTGAGCCAATGTGCTCGGAATGCACCATGCAGAAATACTCTAAGGAGATTCAATCTCATATGACCCCTAGGACTCACCGCATGTCTTAATTCCGTAATATTCGTGACAATCATAATAAATTAATCTGCCATACCATGCCTTACCTTGGGGTCTAACTGGGAGGTGGGCTGACATTGCTGTACATCATCAATATTATTTGCTATCATGCTATGCTGCAGTGTAATTTAGGCCACGTAGTGTGTGTAAACCAGTCTCACCACATTCTCAGGCCTGCTAGACAACAGAAAATACCTATTTGTTAGGTGGGCGGCACTCTTTCAAATAAGCTTTATACCTTAATTAGCAGAAAATCGAGGCAAAATAGACAATCCATAGCGGCACCTCTTTCGTGAGACAGTGATAATTAACCATTTCGAATTTTATTTTTATTGAGCATTTCCAATCTCTGACCCTACTCTGGTCTATACTGACACGCTGTTAGTATCCTTTACCACAGTTAAAGTTAATACTTCCTGTAGTTCAGGATGCGTAGGTGGAAACACGGATGAACATCAAAGGCCATGCCGCCCATTACATACTCAACCTCTATTTCCATTTCCAACCCCCTTCCCCCTTTCTCTATCAATGCTTGAACTCATAATAGCCTTCGTGCAGGCCACTGAGCACACGCGATGAACACTTGGTCCTGCATGAGTCACCGCTCGGGGATCGTTTATGCTCACATGCTCAATGCAAGATCGTCACTAGGAGTCTACTGTGATTGCATTTTGGGAAGTTCTGGCCTGAGATCTGCTGCAAGCTAGCTCCTCCCTCTTTTCTCACACATATCATGTTGAAACCATAGCTAGAGGCTCTATAGCTAGCTGGCTAATATGAATTTGAATTCACTCAGGGCTTGTGTTTCCTGATACTAGAGCCTGTGAGCAGCATGTAATGATCAGTGGTAGCTAATAAATATTTGAATATTCAAATTGAGAATCTTAAAAATTGATTTTTGGAAGTGTACATTGAAATAGTTCAGTGAGCAATTGAATGGCAGTTGTTGCCCACTGTAATTATCCACATTGGATTTATGCACTGATACTTGTAGCTAGACAGATCGCCATCAAACCAGGACAAGGCTTATAGAATACTTGTGATATAGTACGGTGGCCCTGGAGGTCACGCGTCACGCCAGTGGCTATCACGTATCACTCCAGTATCCTCTCCTCCTACCGTCGTCACGTCACCGCCGTCCGTAACGAATTCGTCCGTACCGTTCAGTCTCTGTACCGTCGCCATTCCAGTCCGTAACGCTGATGTCCGTACCGTTCATTCTCCGTACCGTCGCCATTCCAGTACACATGACAACCAGTCCTAGGGGTGTGGCTATCAACTGTTCACCGCCACACACCCCGGCCCCCCGAGTATTATAGGAATGCCACTATGCGACGAGAAGCCCCATGACCTTTGACCTCATGGTAAGCCCTTCAGTGCGCAAAATTAATTCATGCAGAAGTTGGAATTGCGCTCGGGACCTATAGGCCTATAGCTATGAGACTATTTGTAATTAGGTCCTTAGTATTTAGTTCCAGATTTTTTCAAGGATGACTGAAAATGACTCCGGTAACATCATAGCCCCCAAGTCACATGCACAAAACCTCAGAGGATACTGAACCATCTAACCTAGACTCTCACTTTAAGCTTACAAAGGTTAATTACTTATGTATCCAAGTCTCCCACTTTGACACCATCATGCTGCTACAGTGGTACACCCAATTCTTCCTTTTAATACCACCTCCATGAAATGATCGTAATTATAAATAGCCTCGTAGCTACCCAGACGCTCGAACGCCTGGATACGAGGTTAGATTATAATATAATTCCTGTAGCTACATGTACATGTATGATAGAATAATAATAATTTTTGTTTAGTGACTTTGTACTGGTCAATAATTGATGACAAAAGCTCATGATCAACACCAAAGAATGGAGGGTGGTGCTGTTTGATCATTTCGCTACCGGTAGGAGAATCCAGCCTGCTGTGTGGTGTGGCATGCAAGACTGGTCACTCAAAGTTCGGTCTCTGATCCGTTCAATCATGATAGACTCTCCTCTCTTCATTCCTTGGTAGCAGTAGTGTTGCCAGGGGGGTGCATGTGTTGTTTTGTTGTTTACCTAATAGCCTGTCACAGTATACATGTTTCAATACACTGTCACAACCAGTAATGTAACCATGTCATGTATAATATTGTATTACTATCTACGTGTACGCAGACTATCTACACATTACATTTAGTCTATTTAATAGCTACTATAGTACTACACTTCCGCTAGCTTTCTGCATCCACCTGTGTGGTTACTTTCGATAACTTGTACCCAGTTAAGGCCATACCAATTTGATGTTTTGTTTCTCGGACAACAGGAGCTGGAAACAGACCAGGGTGGTCGGCATGAAAATAAAAAAAAACTAATTAACAGGAGGTGTGGCCTAGCAAATCGTGAGCATCACCAGTCCACAGCCAGCCAGCAATCATTTTAGTAGTGAATACTTGCATTCTAGGGCAGTTTTGATGATCGTTTAGCTTACAGTGCTATCAGTAGTAGACCAAGAGTGCTCTTTCTAACGAGTACTCCTGGCCTATCACTATCATAATGTGAGGAATGTTAATTAAAATTTTTTAATTTTTTTTTCTAATCAGCCAAAAACAGACCCGCCGAATCCGAGAAACAAAAAATTAACTTGGTATGGCCTAAACAATTACCTAGAGACGCAACTGTTACAGGCTGGAGTTCTGTAAGTTGGTTCACCCCCCCCCCCCCCTCACATCAAATAACGGTAATCACTTGAAGGCACTTAATTGTTTTCTTCCCTGATAACAAAAGCAATAAACGTCTAAACAAGTACGCAAGTACCTTAGCTTTCTCAGTTGGCTGCCCTATGGGCCAGCTGCTCTCCTATCGCACGCTGAAGACATGTTTCTGTTAAGTTGCTCATCAAAGCCAGTTCAAGCTGGTAAATCTGCTTTGTTGTTTGCCGCATTTTGAGCGCTGAAGGGGTTAACGTGAGGTCAAAGGTCACGGGGCTTCTCGTCGCATAGTGGCATTCGTATTATAGGGTGCGATGTGAGCGTAGCTAAGGTCAACAAATAAATTATTTTATGATATTAAAAATCAACGAGTATGTTACCCTTGATCTGTTGCTGTGTTCTTATTGTCAGTGATAGATACCTCAGTGTGTTATAGGCTAATTTGTTCTCTCAAGCATTGAAGGGATGATCCAGAAGTTGATAATGAATTTATTAACTGATAGTACCATCAGTACCAATGATATAGATGATAGTACGGACGCACCACCGTGTAATCCACACACTCCGTCATCTTGTTACGTTTTTGACCCTATGTCCCAAGAACAGGTCACCCTGGAAACTTCTATGATGCCACATTTATTAAGTATGGCGAAAAACCGTATGTACTATAATATATCTTGACTGTATTATGAATCATTTACATCTATGCTGTAAATGATTGAAAGAGCAACAACACACAATATACTCAAGAACGGGGACGAGGCTACACTCTGCTTCTTCAGGCTACGCGCGTATCTGAGCCATGGGGGTGTGGCGGTACACTCTGCTTCTTCAGGCTACGCGCGTATCTGAGCCATGGGGGTGTGGCGGTAAGCGTCGATAACCACACCCCTGGCTAGGACTGGTACATGGTCGTATTATTAGCATGTGTACTGGAATGGCGACGGTACGGAGACTGAACGGTACGGACATCAGCGTTACGGACGAATTCGTTACGGTACGGAGACTGAACGGTACGGACATCAGCGTTACGGACGAATTCGTTACGGACGGCGGTGACGTGACGACGGTAGGAGGAGAGGATACTGGAGTGATACGTGATAGCCACTGGCGTGACGCGTGACCTCCAGGGCCACCATAGTGGTTTGTACTGATTCAGAATTAAAAGTGAACCACTTTGCCTTGTCTATGTATTTGCATTATATACAATGCTCCCAGTGACTTAATTATCTATCATATTGAAACCACAGGGGCCATAGCTGGGCTAATAGAAATTTGTAGAATTCACTCATGGCTTATGTTTCCTAATACTAGCACCTGTGGGTAGCATATTAATGATCTAACAATATTCAAATTGGAAATCTAATTGGAAATGTAAATTGAAATGGTTCAATGAGAAGTTGAATGACAGTTGCTGGTCACCATAATTATCCACATTGTATGACATTGTGTGCACTGATACACCTTGTACTTTGTCCAACTGTCCATCAAACCAGGATAAGGCTAATTAGCTATAGAGTACTTGTGGTGTAGTGGTTTGTATTGATATTTGCATTAAATACAATGTTCCCAATGACTTAATTAGCTGGGATCCACTGTAGCAACAACATACTTATATTATTATTATGTTGGTGAGGTTGCAGTAGCTGTGGCAGGCCAGGCCTGGTGCTGGGCTAGCTGTCATCAGTTTATGGGGCATTGTCTACATCCACTGCACTGCCTTCTCATACACAAACTCTCACGCTCACAACAATAAACATTAATTTGTTAATTATCTGATTACAAAAATTAATAATTAAATTTTGGTGAGCATGAAATGGGCTTTTATTATCCTAGGTGCACATGGATTGATTTTTATGGCCAAATTAAACACTAAACCTCCCCAAAGTTTCCCACTATACAGTACCTAGAAGCTCACATGATAATCACTGTTATGCGTGTGTCTATAATTCTGTCTCTGGAACAGTACTAGCTATTTGTAGCCAGTCTAAAGGAGAACTGAATAGTTATTCTTTTTGCTGACAGTGCACACACACTGACCAGCCAACTGATGTGAGACTATTTGTGTGCATGCTAATACTTACAGTGCATGTCATTATTATCTTCACACACTCAGCCATGAATGCAGTGGAAGTTGGTTTTTCCTTTCTCTGAGTTAGCTCCACTCCTGACAGGAAATCAATAATTACTAATCATTGACTTATCAAAGCTGCTGTTGCCATGTCCTTCATTCTACAGACAAAGATACGTTCTTCTCCCCTCGGTGTAGCATGTGAGAAAAATCATCTCCAAGTTGCTGTGCTGTTGATTAACAATGGTGCCAATGTCAATTATAAAACAAGCGTATGTGATAATTGCTGTTATTAAAAACATATTAATTTTTTAAAATGTTTTTCCCCACAGGATGGCTATACAGCTCTTCACTTGGCATCCATTAAAGGCCACCCTGAAGTGGTGAAGCTACTGGTGCAGTCTCACGCCAATGTGAACATTAAAGGCTATGTGAGTACAGAATCACCTCACTAATACTATTTACTACTTATACTGAAAACCTGCCATGGTAATGTTTGATGTTAATTACAAATTTTCATTCCCGCATGAGACAATGAAATAAAATAATCCTATAGGATTTTTAAGGAAACTCAAACAAACATACATCAATTTTAGCCGTGAACGTGCATTGAAGGGACGACTGTATTTTGATTTGATATTCAGCAATATTAAATTTTCACTCTTTTCATGACTATTTTCACATTAGGGATGGACTTCCCGATCATATAGCTGTTATAGCATAGCTACCTATCTGAGGCATTGTCAGGCTCTCTTTCACATGTCAAAGCCTCTCCAAAACTTGCCTCCCATACCTCTTTGTACACGTGGTAGCATCAAATACAACAATACCTTTCAAGTAGCTCCTCTAGTGGCACTTTTCCTGAATTTGTTGATAGGCGCAGTTCCATAAAGTGGTAAAAATTTTGGTATAAATGGAATTCGAGCATGACACACAGAATTCTAACGAAGGTTTCATCGTTATCCATTTGCTGTTGTGGTCCATTCTGTATGCTTTTAAGAATAATTTGACAAGCTATGGACGGCTATGTACCTACATGTAGATAACCTGAGCTGATATTGATCTCGTTAAATTCTTACCTTAAACAGCTAGAACTTGGACAGCCTTTCCACCTCAAATAATTATCAATGAGCTTGTGTATTCTGAAAAGCCTCAGTGCTGTTGGTAGCCGCCTCGGCTGTTTTCTTGAGCATATTTTGAAGCTCACGTTGTTTGTACATGGAGATATGATCACATGCGCTCAATATCATAATCATGTAATTGGCACTAATTAGCGATAATAGTTAAATACAAGCTTTTTGCAAGCCTCTGCACAATCATCAGCTGAGGCTGGCTTAACATGTACAATCCTGAAATCATGAAATTGGAAATAGATGCTGATGTTAGGTAAATGCTTGTGTCTGTGCTATAGAGAGTTTGCAATGTACATAATATGCATTTCTGTTAGTATACTCCAATTCTGAGCTTATACTGCATGGCAACGATGCCGAGGGTTTGGACCACAGTGCTTCAAGAGTCGGATCAAGTAGGTGGATTTGTATGGAGGTTGATATCAGGATTTGGCCCGATTTGGGGTAGTAGGGGCATGACAATGACAGGTGTATTGATAGACTAGTTACTGAACGTTTCTCACAGAATGGTAACACTCCTCTTCATGACGCTGTTGATGGTGGTCACTCTGAAGTGGTGAAGCAGCTTCTGCTGTCCCAAGTCAACCTGGACATTGAAAACAACGTGAGCTCTGCCATCTCCTCTGTCAGCACAATCATATTGTATATACTTCAATGATCATGTTTAATAGAGTGTAACTTGATGGGTCACTTGATCGAGCGGTCGGTCAGTGGGTGGGGAAGTGTGGCCAGTAGCTACTATAATATGGGAAGCATATTCCCATTTGAACAATTAATGCTGAGCCTAATGGGAAATAATAATATTATCGTGAGGTACTCTTAAAAAATAGAGCTTAATATTCACTCGTTATTATCATGACATTATGTAGTTGAGGGTTTGTGTGTGTTTGGCCATCAGTAGAGAGTTGATCATGGAGTTAGTGGTCAATTAAGTTAATTTGTTTATTATGTAAACTGTCTGTATAGATAAGTGCTGTTTTAATTAATTGGTGTGTCTGTTCCAGGCTGGTCAGACTGCCCTCCAGGTAGCAACAGACAAAAACTACTCAGAAATAGTTAGTCTGCTGAAGACTGCAGGTGAGTGAGCTTAGATAAAGAGCTAGCTATTGCTTTGTGTTCACTTATCCCTTCCCAAGGAAAAAATAAGTGCAAGATTTGGCCCACTAATAATAAAATTATGGGTTAATTATAGAATAATGTGCCTGATAGAGTTGAGAGGTTTTTGGTGATATAATATGATACACTATAGTAGTAGAGGAAACTTAATTCTTGTGCATACACATTGCACTAATATAGTCTTCCTAAACCTTTAGCACTATGTACATGAGCCTCACCAACAGAAGCAAAAAATTTCAAACTTCATATGCATGTGTGATCTATTTAAAGTTTATGTATAAAAACCTTTTGCCGAATATTACTAAAAGTATAAAGATTACGAATATTCTGAACAACACATTTGCAATGATACAGCTGATCAATGTGCACAGTGCAAGAGGAAGTTTGCGTTTTATAGAAGACAGGTGTGTATAATAATGGGCTATTCCAGATAATGAGGATACACCCCTATGGACTCGAAGGTTGATTAGTATTGTAGGGTCAAATTTAAGATGAAGTATTGAGGGTATTTTTATGGATTTTAATGAGCACCATTGTAGATAGTAATGAAGAATTGAGGAGGCATGGTAGTGAATAATTAGTGTTGATGGAGTAGCTGGTCAGGGTATGGAGGAATTTCCATTAGTTTTGTAGGGTGAAATTGAGCCTTTTATATTGATTAGTTTTTTAGGGTGAAATGAGCAAATTGATTAGTTTTGAGGGTTGTTTTGCACTTTAATTGGTAGTTAGAGTAACGAATACAAATCTCTTCCTCCACAGGGGTGTGTGCCTATTTTCTGGAATAGCCCAATATTTAATATAATCCATAGTGCATACGTGGCCACATTAATTAGCTATAATGCCTTTTCCTATAGTATAAGTGCCAAAGGTGTTTAATCCAAGTGTGTGATAGCTGCTCCAAGCACAGGGTACCATTTTCTGATCAAGCATCCAAGCCTGAAAGAGTCTGTGATTGCTGCTTTGATGACCTTACAGCTCAGCGCAAAAAAGAAAGTAAGGTTTCGCTTAAAGTGACTATAGTTAGTCCTAATTTAAGGAATCTTTAAACTATTCAGATCGACCACTGTCAGCAGATGAGCTGAGAATACTCAACATCGTACTAGTGGAGTACGTGGATAAGCTAAACAGTATTGGTTTATATCTTGAAGCAGCCATTACTGACAAACCAGCCACTAAAGAGCCAGTGGTTACTAAGAAAAGGGTTGTGGAGTGCTTGCAACAGATTGGTCAGCAAGAGTTAGCTGACATTTTGATCAAAAGTCAAGGTAAAAGTTTTACAAAGAATAAGCCAAGTATAGACAAGATTTGTTGCTTTAACCGCTCTTGCATGTATCCTAATAATAGTCTACTGAATACACAGTCTACATAAAGATTCTGTAGAAGATAGTGTCATTCTTCTTCACTAAAATATACAGTACCTATACAGGGTTTCATCTGGCGACAAAAATTTGGGGTGGAATTGTGATAAATGAGTGGGTGTATTTAGCACACATATTAGTTATTTGAGACATATTTACTCTAGATTGTTTCGGGTAATTTTTGATCAAAAACAAAATTAATGCTAGTGATTTGATTTGGTGACTTACTGTGATTATGATGCTTAATTTAGTGGGGGTGGAAGCTAGGGAGTTTGGAGGGAAAGCTTTCCTCCCCACTGGATGAAACCCTGCTATAGTTCTTGATTCATAAGCCTACTCACCGGTGTTATGGACACATAGCATCAATTTCATTTGTCATGATGACCATGGAGGACTTTGTGTGCACCAATCAGAATTTGTATTTAACCCATGCAGTGATTACTAGGTGCAGGAAATTATGCAGAAGCACCATTGCCCGGTAAACAAAATTAATTGAATCACCCAATCTGCCTTAAGTTACTGACCAATCGGTTTGGAATCTGAGCTTTGCTCAAGTGCACCTGTGTTGGCATGCACAAGCCAACCCAAGCTAATGGCCCAGGGTCACCAGATACTCTTACCTCCTTTAGTTAGGGTGGGGGGGGGGGGGGGGGGGGGGGGAGGGGGAGGGGTGACGGCGAGACTAATATTATTGATTACATGCTTGACTTTCATTTAACTGACTCCCAGAAGTGCTACAGTGGAACACCTCGATGGCAGACACCCTTTGGACCCAGTATAATTATAGAATATAATATTATATTACATTATTGTAATGATTTTGCGGGCTTCAAAATAGCCAGGAACCAAGAGTTTAGCAAGGTCCTGTCCAACAGCGAGCAAGCGCTTCTAGAGCCTAGCACATAGCTTCACCAATGATACTAGTATTAATTATTGTGTACGTATATACAAAGAGACCCCATCCTGACAGTGCTAGGGGTATTTATACTAAAAGGGACAAGAATCAGGCTAAGTAATGTAACGCACAATCTCACAAATGAAGCTACTCAGGATCAAGATTGTCAATACAGAGATTAGCAGTTCTAGCGCAATTTTAGCACTATAGCTATCCTTGAGCTCTTCTTGCTGTTTGTTTTACAAGTGAATCTATGAATCTTTCGCCAAGGTGTTGGCTATACAGAATGGTGGGGTATCTGCTGTTGAGTGGGATTGAATGAATTGATCGAAGTCTGGAGATGCAATCCAGATATTCAGCATTGTCTGTTATATTGCGAGCGTCCGTCAAGTCGGATTCCATTGTATATGATAGTGATCCGGATAAGTGCTCTACCATAATTATAACAGTGTTTCACCAGGGCACTTACAATGTACCAAACCACGTGCAAATTAGCGGGTATGGCAATGTTGACCTACCATAGTATTATGTTGGTGGCAAGCAAAGTCTGCTTAGACACAAGGCAGGCACTCTTTAAATTTGTGATGTATAGATGCTACTAATGCTAAATTGTGACTGTGTGTGTTCAGCGGTTGGTGGCAAATAAGATCAATTCACGATCGAGCTATAATCTTATGTAGACTACATAATATGGTTACATTAATTTTGGTACTGGAATTTGAGGTGAGATTTATGGATACCTGCTCAATGTTGAAACTCAAGCTAACACCCTGTCTTTGCCTCCACCACAAATTATCTCGGCAGCTGTGATGTTTCCATGACAGAGATCAATAAATTTTGAATATAGAGCTTGTTTTTGAAGTACCATAGAAAGTGGTTGTTAATTAAGTGCACGCGCTTATGACTCACAGAAACAAGGAAAATAGCATCTGGAAAAAACGTCCGCTTAATTGAAATGGCTAAACGCAGTAGGTGGGGCGTGCATAATGATCTACATTCCTAGAGTAGAAGTGCCTAATTCCACCTAACAATTGCTTCGACTCCAGTCTCTGTGTCTTGATCGATCGTTAATTGCATGTATAAAGGAGGCTTGTGTTTAACAGAGAGCAGTACAGCCTGCACAAGACCATGCATTTCATGAAACATGAACTATGCTTATCGTTACAGCAAGCATCTATGGTAGTTGGATTGATCTGTGTGTAATTTAACTTCTCTCTAGCTAGTTCTATCTGGCGCTGCATACTGAGCATCGATTATTGTGCACATAAGCGTAGCAGGCAATCCAGCAGATCAGGCGCTCGCTGGACCAATATTCTGAGCTATCTCACATTCATAAGCTTAAATAAATCAGACTCTCATTCAAAGAAACCCGAGCTAGCCCATTATTAACTTTCTTTGTTGATTCTGGCGATCGTCTTGCGTGAGGTATGTAAGGACACGTGCATAAATGATGTCATGTGATGCAATAACTGAAAATTTCGCAGCATAAGAAGCACACGATAATTAATTTTATTATTGTATTATCTTATCGCTATATTTCAAAATCACTGCTATGCCTATGTCACGTGATTATATAGTTATGTGCATACAAACAACGTAAAGAATTGCATTAGCAACTAATGATAATATTATGACGATGATAGCGTATATATACACAATCAGATACCATTCACGCATTGCAAAAGGCTAGTTAGCTATATATATAGCTATAATATGTATCTGCA